>CM016624.1:102131826-102458993 GCA_005393395.2 Gossypium australe
TTCATTCTTTTAACTCCAATGGTGCCATCCTATACAGGGCCACCGAAATAGGTGCCGTACCCAGAGCTAACTCAATGCCAAACTCAACCTCTCTAACTAGAGGCAATCCGGGTAGTTCCTCCGAAAACATGTTCAGATACTCGCACACCACAGGCACTGATTCAATCATTCCCTCTGACTCTTAAGTATTCAGTACAAAGGTGAGATAGGACTCATACCCTTTTCTCAAGTATTTCTCCGCTACTATAGACGAGACCACTACAAGCAAACTATCCGATTTACCTGTGATCGTTGTTTTATGTGATGTCAAAGTCTTAAAATTTATATAAAGAATGATCGAACCTGAAAACTAACTATGACAATGATGTGAGGCAAGCGCACCTATCGAACAAGAGTATAGTTAAGGGAAGATCGGATTGTCGAACCCAAAGGAACCAAAAGTACTAATACTAACTCTCTTTTTATTATTTAGCCTAAGAATTAAATGCATTTTTATCTAATCTAAAATTAACTAATCAACTAATCTAAAGATGCAAAGACAAAGAGAATGAATTGGGGAAAATAACTTTGAGGAAAAACCAATTGATTAAGACGATACCCAAGGAAGAATCCACCTAGACTTCACTTGTTACCTAACTCTGAACCAGACGATTTATTCATTTGACCTGATCCGTAGGATTCCCTAACGTATATTAATCCCTCTCTCGAGGCGACTAACTTCTAACCCTAGGTTGATTAATTGAAATCTCTTTCTAATTAAAACCACTAGAATTGCATTAACTCGATCTATGGACTCCCATATTAGTTTTCACCCTAATCCGACAAAATCTCGTCACCCTATCTCTAGGTCTGCAATTAACTCCGCTTAATTATGCTAGATCTACTCTTAGGTAGGGACTTTTTCTCCTCCACCTAAGCACATCATACTTGAATTAATATCCCAGAAATATCAACACAAGAATTAAGAACACATAATTAAGAACAAGTCAAATATTTATCATATAGTTCAGCAAACGATAACAACATTCATCTTAGGTTTCATCCCCCTCAGGTATCTGAGAGTTTAGTTCATAACAATAAAAGAAAACATCTCAGAAGAAAAGATAAAACAAAACATAAGAAATCCCTAAAACCCCCTGAAGGAATTGAAGGAGAAATCATTCGTCTTCAATATGATTTCGGCTTCTTGAGATGAGTCAACTGGCTATCTTCGAGTAAATCCCCACAAATCTGCCCTCTTTGACCTAGCTGGACGCCCCTTAACGAAAGCCTTGGGTTCCCCCCTTTTAGGTTATACTTAGGGTGTTTGTATAGGCTTCTGAATGTGTTTCTTCACCCCTAAGTATCCTAATCCGAGTGAAATTTCTCTTAATCACGGCAGGGACACGCCCATGGCACATGCCCGTGTAAGTCGTGGCCAAGTCGTGTTCAAGGCTGTTGAATGAGGCGCGGTTGTGTGGTCTTGGGCCCAGGCCGTGTGGATTTCGTGATATGGCTCATTTACTCTGTTTTGGGCCCATTTCTCATTCTTTTCATCCTTTGGTGCTCTCCTTGTTATAAAACATGAAAACAAAGGATTAAGAGCACCAAAGTACACAATTCAAGGCTTAAATCATCCAAAAGCATGCTAAATGTAGGCCTAAAATATGTTACTTTTACGGTTTATCAAATACCCCCACACTTAACCTTTTGCTTGTCCTCAAGCAAAATTCTCAACTCACAATTAAGACGAACTTCCCTAATTCATAATATTCATCAATAATGTTTCATTATAATTTAAAGATAATTCATACATTGATAATTCAACTCAAAGAGTCCTAAAGATTCAAACAATCAAAGTCATACATTTATAGCCCGAAAATGTTAGGGGTTTCCCCTTACCGAATTAATTACCTTTGATTCAAAATTGACAAGGGTTGACATTCTCATTAAAGATTCACTCAAATCACTCAAAGTGCTTAAGGTTCAAAATTAAGCACTCAAAAGTCGAAC
Source organism: Gossypium australe (assembly GCA_005393395.2). Lineage (NCBI taxonomy): Eukaryota > Viridiplantae > Streptophyta > Magnoliopsida > Malvales > Malvaceae > Gossypium > Gossypium australe. The sequence goes on from CM016624.1 coordinate 102,133,819, forward strand.
ATGAAGAGTTAATCCCATAGGCTTGCATGAAAATCAAATCTCCACCACTATAATATGAGATGATACACAAATCAAAAGATCTTTAACAGGGTTGTAACGGGGCTTGGGTTAAAGGTGTGGATAAAGGCTGAATTAGTGGGTTAGAATCGAGGTTGACTTGACAAATCACCTAACTAGAGATATCAAAGTGATAATAATTACATAAATAATATTCTGATATAAGGGTCTTCTTCAATAATTTGGAATTTAACGTATAAGCTCGCCTAATCACAAAACCAATAGTGAATATTCTTCGATTTTTTTAAGAACAAGCCAAATACATAATAAAAGATAAATTCAACTATTGAAATAAAATAATTAGGCAGCCGATCAAATCAAATCTCGACAGAAAGGGTAGTCAAGGAATGGTGATAACATATACAAAGGGTTTTGAGTTAATATTAGTAGGTGAGTCAATAACAAGGGTTGTTAGGATTAAACGGGGTTCACTAGGGGTTAATTGTGAAGGTAGGCTTTCAGTGGAGTGAGTGGGTTAAAACTAGGTGCCCTTATCATCTCTGTATATCAAATCAAAGATGTGGTCTTGACATGTATAATCGATGCAAGTTCTAGAATAACAAATCAATATTGACACACTCATAACCAATAATTGAGCAAGGAAAAGAATATATGCTCTAAAAGGCTCAAAATCTCACAAAAATTATGGGTTTTTGATATCAACCTCGTAAATTTCAAATTTCAAGGTAATAATTAGATTCAGATAGACAACCTAACCAATTTTAAATTTCTGAAAAATAGACTTATTATGTTTGATTCTCTAGTATCTTAAAGTTTAATCATCAATGCACAATTATCGATGACTTAATTCAAAACATATCAATAAAAACCATAAATCAGGGAATTTCATTCTAATCATAATATGAGGAAATTACTTTAAGATAAGACATCATTCAGGGATTTGAGAATAATGTAGAAAGTTAGGCACTTTCTCGAAATAAATATTCACCCCCCACACTTAAGATGTACATTGTCCTCAATGTACAAAGATGTATATAAAATTTAAGAGAAAGGGAGAGGTGAAACTTCCTGAATTTGGATGGTTTCCTTGAGTTGGGAGTCTCGAGATGTGGTGCTACCAAGCTCTGCGCTAGATGAAGAAATTGGGAAGCTCATAGATAATTAGCTAGGAAATAATAATAATAATTCAAAATATGCTAAAGATATATTTAAAGACAAGAAAGATAAAGAGAAAGAAAATAGACAGTAAAATAAAATTAAAGTAAAAGATGACTGGACCGAAGAGTCCTTATTGTTAGATGGGTTGCGAGGTGGGTGTGACTTCTAAGGCTGGATTCGGGTGGCGGTGGCCGAAGTGGCGTGATTCCCACACAGCCTTTAGAACCTACAACCATGAAACCTTGGCTTGTCGAGTGGATGAAGCGGCCAGCATGAACTTATGTAGATCGGTCTCCCACGGGAGACTGTGTTTGGATCCTTCCGCTTCTTCGACATAGTTGTGGTGTGGCTCGATGGTTGGGGAAAAGATTAGAGAAGAGAAGTATGAAAGGGTTTGAGAAGGAGAAGGAAAATAAAGTGGTATGGGAGGGGAGGGTGGGTGGTTTAAATAGAAATTTAGGGTCTGGTGCCTCTCCACGCCCGTGTACCATGGGTGTGTGGCGTCGCACAGCCGTGTTTTGCTTTGTTCGCTTCTCCCATGCCCATGTTCAAGTCTCCACGCCCGTGTATGATCTAATAGTGTCGGCCACGGCCGTATCGCACGGTCGTGGCATGGTAGTTGGAGCCCGTGACTCAAAGATATGATTTGTTCTGACTCATACCATCTCTGCCATGTCAGTACGGAGATTCGGTGCATCCACACGGCCACAGCCACGGTCGTGTGTAAAGCCGTATGGCTTGAAAATCTGCAATTTTGGTTAGTTTATAATTAGATGCGGGAGTAGAAATAAAATAAATAAATAAATAAAATTAAAATTAAAGGAATGTAAAAGTTAATAGAGTTAGTGCTCGGGTTGCCTCCCGAGAAGCGCTCGTTTATAGTCTTAAGCTAGACTTTCCTCTCATTCGCATATTCATGGTGGTTTGAGGAGTTGAAAGTCCTTCCTCATGCTAGTAGTTCCATTATCACGATAGAGTGTAAGACGAGTGGCGTTTATTTTCAAAGTGCCAAAAATAGGATTACTTACCTCGACTGTTCCGTATGGGAAAACGTTGATTACCTTAAAAGGGATTTCTTTATTTGTGTTAGGATCAGGAGGAGGTATTCGTGGATCTTTTTTTTCTATCAATACTTGATCTCCAATTTTGAACTTGTCTGTCTCGTAGAGTGGCTTTGGTTCTACTTCGTCTATACCTAGTTTTTCTTTGAGATGCGTCTTCCACTCTTCTAGTTCATCAATCTGGCTCCCTTGTTCCTCATGAGTTATTTCTATGTTGGCACGGGGTCTAAGATCGGAATCAGTTGTGTTCTTTTGTGGTGCTTCCTGAAAAGAAGGGTTAACCGAATGGTTATCAATAGAATTTACTTTCTCACCTTGATTATTTGATGTCCTAGCTGAATCGAGAGCTTGAAGAGTGATTGTCTCGTCAGCTACACAGAGTATGAGTTCACCTGCGTCGACATCAATTTTAGTCCTGGCAGTTGCTAAAAATGGTCTTCCTAAAATTAAAGGAATCGTGTTGTCCTCATCCATGTCTAAAATGACAAAGTCTACTGAGAATACGAATTTATCGATTTTCACTAGTACATATTCGATTATACCCCTAGGAATTCTAATAGTTTTATCAGCTAGTTGAATGCTCATCCTAGTTTGTTTGGGCTTCCTTAGACCTAGTTGTTTAAACATTTTATAAGGCATGACATTTATGCTTGCCCCTAGGTTAGCTAACGCATTATCAATAGATAAACTACCAATTAAGCATGGAATTGTAAAACTCGTTGGATCTTTTAATTTTCGTTGTAGTTTATTTTGCAACATTGCTGAGCACACTGCATTCAATTCCACATGTGATTCCTCGTCTATCTTCCGCTTATTTGTCAATAGCTTCCTTAAAAATTTCCTAGAATCTAGCATCTGCGAAAGAGCTTTAAGAAACGGTAAGTTAATATGTAATTTCTTTAAGAGTTCAAGAAACTTATCGAACTATTCCTCTGTGTCGTCTTTCGTTATCGCTTCGGGATATGGTATGCGAGGTTGGTACTCTTTGATTACCAGTTTTGGCTTTACCTCAACTTTACCTTCTTCTACCACATTCTTTTGCTTTAAATTGGGCTCGTCTAACCTTTCACTATCATGAGCTATTATGGATTGAATTTGCTCCTTTGGGTTAGTCTCGATGTTGCTTGGTAGGCTTCCTTGTGGTCTTTCAGAGATATGCTTAGCAAGTTGCCCTAACTGATTCTCGATCCTTTGAATTGATGCTTGTTGATTTTGGAAACGTGTTTCTGTGGCTACTATGAATTTATCAGCATCTCATCGAGGTTCGACTTCTTTTCCATTAGGTAGGGTTGTTGTTGGAGGTTTCTGTAAAAAGTTTGGATCCGTGGTGTGGGCACCTCTTCAACAAGTCTTTGTATCTCTCCCATGCATCATAAAGTGTCTCTAGATCCATCTGCACAAAAGAAGAGATATCATTCCTTAACATGGTCGTTTTGGCCAGCGGAAAATATTTTAATAAAAATTTTTCGGTCATTTGATCCCATGTAGTGATTGACCATCGTGGAAGAGAATGCAACTACTGTTTGGCTTTATTTCTCAAAGAAAAGGGAAATAACCGAAGACGGATGACATCATCAGAGTCGCCATTTATTTTAAAGGTATCACGGAATTCTAGAAAATTTGCTAAGTGTGTATTAGGATCCTCATCCTGCAAACTATCAAACTAAACAAACTGTTGTATCATCTGTATAGTGTTAGGTTTCAGTTCAAAATTATTTGCAGCAATAGTAGGCTTAACAATACTTGACTCAGTTCCTGTTAAACTAGGTTTAGCATAATCATACATAGTTTGAGGAGCATGATTTTCGGCCATCTCTGGTGGTGGCGGATGATTTTTAGCCATCTCTTCTGTAGTATTTATTTCGGCTTCTTGCTCTTCTTCTATGTAGTTTAAGCTTCGCCTTATTTCCCTGCGATTTCTGCGAACGGTACCTTCAATATCACTGTCGTAAAGTAGGGGTCCTGTCGGGTTCCTTCTAGTCATAAACTAGATGTACCTGAAAGGAACAAAAGAAAGAAAATTAGCAAAGTTAAAAATAGACTAAGAAATAAAAAAATTGCAAAAAAAATAAAAAATAAAAATGGATAAAGTAATAAAAATTGAGCTTTTTTAATATTTTAGTTCCCCAGCAAAGGCGCCAAAAACTTGATCGTTGTTTTATGCGATGTCAAAGTCTTAAAATTTATATAAAGAATGATCGAACCTGAAAACTAACTATGACAATGATGTGAGCAAGCGCACCTATCGAACAATAGTATAGTTAAGGTAAGACCGGATTGTCGAACATAAGGGAACCAAAAGTACTAATACTAACTCTTTTTTTATTATTTAGCCTAAGAATTAAATGCATTTTTATCTAATCTAAAATTAACTAATCAACTAATCTAAAGATGCAAAGACAAAGAGAATGAATTGGGGAAAATAACTTTGAGGAAAAACCAATTGATTAAGACGATACCCAAGGAAGAATCCACCTAGACTTCACTTGTTACCTAACTCTGAACCAGGCGATTTATTCATTTGACCTGATCCGTAGGATTCCCTAACTTATATTAATCCCTCTCTCGAGGCGACTAACGTCTAACCCTAGGTTGATTAATTGAAATCTCTTTCTAATTAAAACCCCTAGAATTGCATTAACTCGATCTATGGACTCCCATATTAGGTTTCACCCTAAACCGGCAAAATCTCGTCACCATATCTCTAGGCGTGCGATCAACTTCGCTTAATTATGCTAGATCTACTCTTAGGCAGGGACTTTTGCTCCTCCACCTAAGCACATCATACTTGAATTAATATCCCAGAAATATCAACACAAGAATTAAGAACACATAATTAAGAATAAGTCAAATATTTATCATATAGTTCAGCAAACGATAACAACATTCATCTTAGGTTTCATCCCCCTCAGGTATCTGAGAGTTTAGTTCATAATAATAAAAGAAAACATCTAAGAAGAAAAGATAAAACAAAACGTAAGAAATCCCTAAAACCCCCTGAAGGAATTGAAGGAGAAATCCTTCGTCTTCAATATGATTTCGGCTTCTTGAGATGAATCAACTGGCTATCTTCGAGTAAATCCCCACAAATCTGCCCTCTTTGACCCCCCTGACCAAAGCCTTGGGTTCCCCCTTTTAGGTTATACTTAGGGTGTTTATATAGGCTTCTGAATGTGTTTCTTCGCCCCTAAGTATCCTAATCTGAGTGAAATTTCTCTTAGTCACGGCAAGGACACGCCCATGGCACACGCTCGTGTAAGTCATGGCCAGGCTGTGTTCGAGGCTGTTGAATGAGGCATGGCCGTGTGGATTTCGTGATATGGCCCATTTAGTCCGTTTTGGGCCCATTTCTCGTTCTTTTCATCCTTTGGTGCTCTCTTGGGTATAAAACATGAAAACAAAGGATTAAGAGCACCAAATTACACAATTCAAGGCTTAAATCATCCAAAAGCATGCTAAATGTGGGCCTAAAATATGTTACTTTTACGGTTTATCAACCTGATTCAACCCAAATGACATCTCCATTCACACATCTCAATTCAATAAACTTACAACCATAGTTCACTAAAACATTATGAGCAGTCAACCAATCCATACTAAGAATCAAGTCAAATTCATTAAACGAAAACAATATGAGATTTATCGGAAAACAATGACCTCTAATTGTCAAAGGACAATTTCTACACACCTTATCAACTAGCACATGTTTGGCTAACGGGTTTGACACTTTTACTACAAATTCCGTAGACTCAACTAGCATACTTACGCTAGATGCCATTTTCATGCAAATATAAGAATGGGTAGACCCCGGATCAACCAAAGCAACAACAGAGATATCATGAAGAGAAAAAGTACCCGTTATCACACCTGGAGATGATGCCTCTTCGCGAGCGTGAATGGCATAAGTCCTTGCAGGTGCTTGACCCTCTGATCTCACAGCATAGTCTCTAGTCTCACCTCTCGGGTTCTTTTGTGGTCTACCCCTCAAAGGTACATTGCTTGCCCTTACTTCTTGGTTCCTTTCCTTCTCATCCCTCTCTGGACAGTTCCTAATAAAGTGGTCAGGTGAACTACACTTGTAGCAATTACGGTTGTTTCCCCAACACTCCCCAGTTTGTTGCCTACCACAATTTGGACACTTCGATTTATTTGACTTTGGGTTGCCCACGCTTGCCATCGAGGTGGCTTGAACTCTCGAGCTCGAGTACATATTATCTCGATCTCGATGTGAATACCCAACTAAGGTAGTCATCCGAGGGTTCATCTCTTTGGACCTCTTGGATTGAGTTTGGAACAATTTACTCATTGGCCTTTTTCTTGCATCTCAGGCTTCACTCATGGCTTTTCTCTTTTCTTTATTCAACTCCTCAACCTTACAAGCTCTATCGACCAACACCACGAATTCGTTCAATTCCAAGACCCCAACTTGCAGTCTGATATCCTCATTCAGCCCATCTTCGAACCTCTTGCACAAAATAGCTTCCATAGACACACACTCTTGTGCATACTTGTTGAACCTAACAATTTAAGGAACTCTTTCCATTTCTGATTTACAAATCTCTGACTTATATACTTCTTTCAAAACTCTTCTAAGAAGAAGTCCCATGTCACTTTCTCCCTTGGAACTACCGATGTCAATGTTTTCCACCAACGATATGTCGAGTCCTTCAGCAATGACACGGCACATTTCAAGCTCTCCTCAGGTGTGCAGGAGAGTTCATCAAATACCGCATTGAGTTCTCAAGCTAGAACTCCACCCTCTCGAGATCATCATCTATATTGGCTCTAAATTCCTCAGCCCATTGTTTTCGAATCTTATCGACTGGAGGTTTGGTCATTCTCACCAAATCTACACCTTGAGCAGCCACAGGAACTGGCTAAGGTATATGAGGGGGTGGAGGAGGTTAAGCATTAGGGTTCGCTCGTACATATTCCGTATATCAATTACTCATCATGTGGAGAAAGGCTTCTCGAGCCTATTCTCCTTGACCCATAGTCTCGGGTCTACTCTCTACAAGCGCGGTCCCTTGCGCGGGAGCCAGCGCGTTACTAGTAGCGTCATCAGCAGTCGTTCGATCTGGATCTATTTACTATATGGAAACAAAGTTTAGAATTGTCAAGTCACCACACTATCAATGTACGTTTATGGCATGTATAGCTAGACTCTTACACATGCTACGGTAGTTCGAGGACTGACTAAACCATAGCTCTGATACCACTAAATGTAACACCCCTTACCCATATTCAATGCTGGAATAGGGTACGAGGCATTACTAGTCTTATACGCAATCAATCAAACAATTTCGAGACTTGACTTTCCTCTCCAATTTAAAATTCTTACTAACAACTCTTAAATAAGCCTACAGGGCCTAAATCATACTTTTGGAGTGGTTCTGAATCAAATCGAAACCTTTTGAAGCTTTTTAGAAACTTTTAGAAAATTTCCACTAAATAGTCCACACGCCCGTGTGGAGGTAGGGACACGTCCATGTGGCATATCACACACCCGTGTGGAATTATTTTTCAATTCGAACCTACAGAGGTTTTCACAAGGCCAGACACATGCCCGTGTCCCTGGCCTGTGACCCTCACACGGCCTCGACACGCCCGTGTGCTCCACCAGTGGTCGACGCTAACTTGCACTACATGGCCTGTCACACGCCCATGTGTCTGGCCCGTGGTCAACACTAACTTGTATTGCTAACATGCAGAGGACACACGGCCTATCCCCACACCCATAAAGCTGACCGTGTGTCACACACGGCCTAGACACACGCCCGTGTACCTACCGGTGTGAACAAGAACAAGGCTATTTGCTAAGCTCTTTTTATCACCCTAACTCATACAACATAAATCACATTCAAACATTAACCAAACAACCCAATCATGCATCATACACATTTATGAATAACCTCATCTTTCTTAGATTAATAATAATGAGCCATCAACCATGGCTATATACAAAAGAGTTCATCTTTAAAAGAGCCAACACACTTGGCCAAAACAACAAAACATTTCACTAAGTCTAGTCCCTAAACATGCCATACTCAAAAAGCTAAGTCTAAATATACCAAGATGTGCTGATAGTCTGGGTGATCTTCTGATTATCTTCGTATCCCGAGCTGGCTCTTTGACACTATAAAACAAGGGAAAAGAAAGGGAGTAAGCTTTAAGCTTAGTAAATCTACATGTAAACAATAAGCATCATACCATATGCAAAGTAACCACAAGCATTACATATTATATAAGAACAATTCACATTTTCATAATCAAGCTTACTCATCTCATCTCTTACCACCTTCCAACATATAACTTATATTTTGCTCACATTTACTTGTACATATACCCTGCACTCATCACCACAAAGTCACATGAAATATTTACTTAGCCAAGTTTCTCGATTAACTCTTCGGAATAATACTGGTACCTAGTGGTTTCGCACACAGCCCACCATTTATCAATATTAGGGTGGTATCGCACATAGCCCACCAAATGATAATATAAACGATGGTATCGCACACAGCCCATCGTGAATAAATAATAAGGTGGTATTGCACACATCCCATCAAATGATAGTTACAGATATTTTTCCGCACTTATATTTCTATTCCGAGGTTCATACGAGAAATTACTCCTTATCTATCAATTTCAATCAATCTCACTAATAATTGAACTCATTCATACAATCTATCAATAGGTAACAACATAAGTATTAAGGGTGTATCGTTTACACGTAAACTTACCTCAGTGCAAAATGTATTAATCGACGGTTTAATCTGTAACCTTACCTTTTCCTCGGTCAAGGATGTTTCCGCGCTCTTCTTGACATATAATAATAAAATTCACTCATTTCATCACTACATAACTCATGATACATCAAAATTTCTACTTAGACAAAAATGACCATTTTGCCCTTATACTTTGACAAAATTATGATTTTGCCCCTATGCTCGTAAATCATTTTTTCATCACATTTTCTCATTAAACAAGCCTAGTTGAACATTTATTTCTCTTACAAAAATTTATAAAACCCATCATTTCATGCATTTATTACACAATTACAATATTTACAAATAAGCCCCATTTAGGTGTTTTTATGGCAACACCTTTCACAAAGGTTATTCCTTATCCTACTATCATTTGTTTTCTTCCATAAAATCTCAGCAAACAACATAAGCACTCTCATGGAAAGTCCCTAAACTTTCAATAATTTTTCAAAATAGTCCCCTCATTAGCTAGCTTAAGCTTTAGGGGTTCCAAAAGTACAAAAATTATCAAGAAAGACCTCTAAAATCACTTACTTGCAAGAGAATAGCTTGGCTGAAAGTTTAAGTTCCAAAAACCCCTATTTTCTCTTCAAATTTTGATGGAAGAAGAAGGGTTAATAGTGAAAGATGATATATCCTTCCTTTATCTTATTTTATTCATTTTTTAATCACCTAATTTCACCAAATTTTTTACCAAAATTAATGCTCTTGTCTCCCTTGTCCCTATGGCCGACCAACACCCTATTATTGGCTGAATTGCACTTTAAGGACCTCCAATTTAATATCCTATGGCTATTAGACACCTCTAGCTTGTATAATAGAACTTTTGCACTTTATGCGATTTAGTCCTTTTTCACAATTAAGCATAAAATTGCTAAAATTAAAGTACCAAAATTTCCATGCATCCTAATAATCATGTTATAACACATAAAAAAATATCAAAACAATTTTCTTCAACCTCGAATTAGTGATCCTGAAACCACTGTTCTGACTAGCACCAAAATTAGGCTATTACATGTTACACTGGACACAACATTTGATCACTTACCCAATTAGAACGGCAACTCATAACAACACCTAGAATGTCGGTGGATTATTCATTACCAAATTCTTACTTAAATCAAAGATTTCATGTCGTTAAAACTATTGTCACACAATAGGAGCTCATAACCCAAAAACGTGAAAAATCCCTATAACAAGATATAAACTTAAATCGACAACCTTACCACACATGGTTAAACGACGAAACCCTTAACGAATATTAACGCAAAGTAATTCGGCAACAAAAGAGCAAGGAAGTATAGAAATCGACAAGAGGAGCAAATCAATAAGTAGAATATCGAGGAATTGGAATGTAAAGAATAGGATCAATAATAAAGAGAGGAACAATTTAACAAGAAAATAACAAGAACAATTTTACTGTAGTAAAGATGAGGGGAAAAAAAGAACAAGGGAAACAAAAGCAGAATGTGAGAAAGAGAGTGGAAGAGAAGGACATCAAATATTTGGAGAAGTAACTACCCATATCCCAACTAAATCTGACTATCAGAATTTTCACTAGAGTTTGAATTTAACCCAACTTCCACCACATGGACGGCACAGGCAAGAAATTGCAAAAATATTTTCGCTTTGAACTCACAAGATTCAAACATGAGACCTCTAGGTAAGCTGAATTTCACTAAACCAGCAAGCTCATTTTTATTAATATTTGAGCAAAAATAACTAGTAAGATAAATACTCAAAATCAAAGGTTGGAACAAAAATAACACAAATTCAAGAAAGGATTTGAACACAAGACCTTAAACACACATCCAGAACACTTAACCATTAAAATAGATTAATTACTTAACACAATTTCTACAGCCTTATTTCAAAAACAGGACGTGACCACTCTTGGTTTACTTACCTCAATTTCTACTAACCCAGTTTTTGGGATGTGACAAAGTATCATTGAATTAAATCATGTTATTTGTTAGCAACTGAATACTGAAATTGACTTGTTGATTGACTCTTAGCTTGATTGGCATGGGCCTTGTTACTAGTACAGGAGGACGTAGGTTCGAGTGTGCTAAAGCACATTATCCTCCTATTTAAGGGTTGGGGAGGAGCTATGGGTAATTCTAGGTGATTGTATAAAAACAATATTGAAAATGACTTTGATGTAAAAAGTAACTGTAAAATGTTAAACTTGGAGTTTAGATAGAAAAAATTTAAATTTGAATTTGAAAGGTAATTCAAAAAATCCTCACCCATCTATTTTTGGATATTTCATAAAATCCTTATTTTATCCTATTGCTTTTTTCTATTGTGAGGTAAAATTTAGATTTAAAAAAAAACTATTTTGTCAAGATAACATCCATTTTAGGATCATTTAAGAAACTTAAAGTTTAATATATAAAAATGGAAAATATTTAAAAGAAAGTACATGAAAGGATTGTTGCATATGTATTTTTCATTTTGAGTTGTGGCTATAGTTTTAAATTTAAAATTGTAGGTTACATCCAGATAATAAGTATACTTATGTTAAATTATGTTGTTGATTAACAATTAAACCTAAGGCATCAATAGTATCTAAATTTAACATACCTATTTCGTCATGTTATTTAATGCATTAAGTCATCAGGATAGAAGCAGTTGTGGTCATGAATATAGACTATTGCTTCACTATTTCATAGATTTTTTTTTTTTTTACTTTGAGGGGGGAAATGGAAGAGTATGGTTTCAAATTTATATGAATGATGTAAGGGTAAATTATTATTTTAACCAGACCTATTAAATTTTAATAACTCTCAATTGGTTCAAATGTCCTCTCTGAATAGATACTCTAATCAACTTTCAATCTAATTGATTTAACTGACCAATCCGATCCAATTCAAATAATATTAAAGAATGGTGCCCATAAATATTTTAATTTTTTTTCCTCATGTTTTGAGCTTTAGGCTAGTTAAAATGCAAGTTTTATTTTGGTGATGTTGATCATTATTAGGTTTCCTTAGTGATGATAATTAAGTGAATATAGAACCCAACTTGGTGTTATTTAACAGACTAAATAAGTAATTTATGTAAAATAATTAAGATCTAAATATTATGTAAATCAAATCTCTAATACTGTATAAACAACAATTTTAGGATTTTTAAAATAATATGATTTCCATATGTTTAAGAAATACCTAGTGCAGAATTGAAATTGACCACTACACTTAACGAAAAACACCAAAAAAATTGATTTCTCCCTTTTGACCTTTTTCCTTTAATTATACAAACCCTAAGCGATGAAAGCTATAATCTTTATTAGTAATTTTGTGTGTGTAACCCTAATAGGTAGAGGGAGGATCAATTTATATAAACTTTTAATCCATTACATCCATCGAGTAACCAAATGAATGGATAGAATTTAACTTCTATTAAAAATAAAACTCTTATTCCTTTTAAATTGGACCACATTGTTTTAGTCTTAATTGGGTCCACATAATAATAGGCTAAAAGTCTTACATTCTCCCACTTGGCTTGAGATAAAACATAAACTTTTGAACAAATGTTGGGCACGCATAAAAATAACACTCATCATAATTATCACATTATAGTGAATTGCAAATGTGAGATATGGCAATAGTACACAATTTAAGTCACATACTTCCTTCCATGTACTACAACATTACAACTCAATACAATGTCTTTAAGTAACTATAAAGATTTTCATGTTTTAAATAATTTCAAAATTTACGTGCACGCAATCATAATAAACAAGAAATAAGTTCATTTTATTTTAGAAACTCCATAATTTTGTTCAAAGGGTCACAATATCATAATGTTTCATTCATCAATACAACCAAGACTAATTTTATGTACATGTTCTGAAATAAAGTTTCACAACCATAATGCATGAATAGTAGCCTCAAAATATGCTACAAATTTCACTTCCATCATAGATGATGCAATGACAAATTGTTTAACACTTTTTCATGATACGGCTCCTTCAGCGAGTAAAAATAAATAACCAAAAGTGGACTTTCTACTGCCAAGACATCCAACAAAATCTGAACACAAGTATCCCATCACTTACAATTGATTAGATCTCCTATACATGGACATGCAATTCTTTGTTCCTTTAGGTACTGTAAAACATTTTTTTGCAGACTTCCAATGATCAATTCCAAGAATACTTTGATATCTTCCAAGCATCCTAACTGCAAAGCTAATGTCGAGTCTTGTACAGGTCTAAACATACATTAACTTGCCCACAACAGAAGCGCAAAGAATTGATTTCTTTCCCCATCGCTTTTTGCAATGGCAGAGCTAGGGGGCTGCAGGGGACAAGAATGTAAAATTTCCATTTAGGCCCTTTATAATTTATAAAATTTTAAATTAGTAATGGTAAAATTTCACTTTGGCCCCCCAAAAATGAAAAAATTTTGATTTAATCCTTTAAAAATGATAAAGATATAAACTACTAAAATGGTGAAATTGCATTTTTACTATCATAAAAATATACAATTTAATTTCTTCCCCCCTAAAAAAATTTCTAGCTCTGCCGCTGATTCTTTGGACACTACATGGGACTAAATTTTTCCCCTTTTTGCATGGGAACAATTCATGTTGAACAATTATGCATATTAAATCTCTCTAAAACTCTTTCTATATAGTTTTTTTCTGTGACAATCCTAACAATCATTGTGATCCATCATGAAATATTTCAATTCCTATCACATAGAATGTCTCTTTCATATCTTTCATTACAAAGTTATTCAAGAGAAAAACTTTCGTCTCACACAATATATCAAAACCATTTGCAGCAAGCAAAGTATTGTCAACATATAAAACTAAGAAAATAAACTTGCTCCTACTGATCTTTTGATATATACACATACCAACGATGTTTTCTTGAAAACCAAAAGACTTTATGGTATCATTAAACTTGATGTACCATTTCCATGAAGCTTGTTTAAGTCCATATAATTGACTTATTAAGTTTACGCACCATATAACATTTTCCTTCAACTATAAAACCTTCAGGTTGGTCCATATAAACTTCTTCTTCAAGATCTCCATTTAGAAAGGTTGTTTTCACATCCATTTGGTATAAGTCTAAATCATAATGAGCCACCAATGTCATAATAATTCTTAAAGAGTCTTTCTCTCTAGAATTTTTATAATATAGGTGTTCAATCTTTTAACACTTTCAAGTAGGTCTCCCTAATTTGGTAACATCTATTCTTTTCTTTTCAAGGTTTATTAATTAATCTCTAGAAGATTAAGATTGTAGTTTTTCTTGTGATGTAACAACCCGTTTTTCAGTGGCGTCGAAAATAGTAGTTTTGGGACCACAATTCTGACGAGTGAGTCTGTAAATATTATTATTTAATATTTAAGAGTCAAGTACAATGTTATAGTGAATTTTTTATTTGATAAATTTTGCTAACTGGACAGTTAATTAAAGTACAAGCGAGATGACCCTAAAGTCAGTAGTTTTAGAAAATGAGGTATCAGGACCTTGTTTTCATAAATCAAGCTTGTAAATATTTTTATTGAATATTTACTGGTTTTTAGTATTGATGAATTGAAGTTTGGTCCAAAAATTTTACTGTTTGGATGGTTAATTAAGGAGAAAGGATTAAATTGTAAAAATTGCAAAAGTTAATCAGTATTGATTTTTATTTACTAAAATGTATGATTAATGATTTGTTGAGATTTTAAAATGAAAATAAACCTTAATAGGTGAGCATGGAAGGTCAAACAAAAGACCATCATCTTCTTCATTCCATTTTTTGACCGAAAATCCATTTTTTCTTAAGGGAAAATCGATCAAGATTATGTCTCTTGCATGTAAGACAAAATCGAGCTCGTTTCTTGTAATTTTTATGTTTTGGATATCGTTGCAAATAGATCCAGCTAACCTGTATTTTCTTTTTCAAAATTGTTAAAGATATCTAAAGTTTCCTTTGATAAAAATTGAAAATTTTGGTGTTTAATATTTTGATTATAAGCTTAGATATGTTTAAAGACTAATTTGTTAAGTAAATTTTGTTAGTTTTGTGTATAATGACCAAATTGTAATAATGTAAAATTTGTCATGAAATTTCTGCAAATTATGCTTTTAGATGGTTGAACAGTGATGAAATTGTAATTGGATTGAAAATTAAAGTTGTAATTTGAAATACATAATAGTTTCGGTTTTAGGGACTAAATTAAATAAAATGCAAAACTTCAAGGAAATTGTGTAAAAGAAAATTAAATTGTTATATGCATATACTAAGATGTTATAAGGCTTTTGGATTTGATAAATTGTAATGAATTATTATAGATTTGGAACTAAATCAATCGAAAGTTAATCGAGAAATAGGAGAAATTGCATATTAGTCCCCGACACTTTACGGTTGCCATTTTTTAGGTAAGTTTGTATGGAACTTATTGTATTTTCTTATTATACTTGAATTTTGAGTTGTAAATATATTAATTATATGTATATAATTGTAGATTTAATGACTTTTGACATCAAATAGATTAAATCGTAAAATATGAAATACTTGATAAATATGAAAAGATTCATGACATTAAATGGATGTGGGAATGGTATGTGATTGGATAACATGTATATGATGATGTTTCAAGTTTAAAATGTATAGAGGATTGTTATTCAATATGAGAAATATGTATATGGCTACAGGGTTTTGAAATGACATGGAATTGGTAAAAGAACCTGTATGAATTTAATAAATGGTTTAGACACGAATGGAAGTCATTACGGTTCTAAAGGGAAAAAAAGGGAATTATGATTAGAGATTTATTCGATGTCTAAGATCCAACATAAATTGTAGATTCTCGACAACTTGGGTGAGCAACATTAAATTATTATACAGTGATTTGTGATGGTTGAGATCCAACATAAATTGTGGATTCTTAATAGCTTGAGTGAGAAGTATCGCATTATACTTTATCGATGGCTGAGATTTTACACGTGTTGCAGATATTCGACAGCTTGAGTGAGCAGTATCGAATAAAGCTTGTTTAAATAAATCAACTCTATAGCTCATGGAAGCAAAGTAATTTTGTATATCTGAAGTTAAATTACTATAGTTCTTCGGATGAAAATGTTAAATAAATAGAAACGAAATGATTGGAATGATTGAACATGAATTTCATTATCACATTACAAAATGAACATGACTCGTAAGTGAACCCCATTGATATGCTTATACACCAAACAAGGTTGAATAGTATGATGTAAAATAGTTTGGTTATACATGTATATGTATTTAAATGTTATGATCTTGTTATGTGAAATACTAACTTTTTTGTTGTTTTGTGGAGTTGTATACGAATGAGTAAGGATGTCAAGAATATGTCATTTCATGTTTTTGAGTTCAAATACTTAAATTGTTATAATGATAAGGTATGTTAAGTTAATTTTCATATGAACTTACTAAGCTTTTCCTATTTCTTGTAGTTATTGTTTTACAGAACTCAACAATCAGATCAACTCGAAGATCACACTATCCAACCTCAATTTTGGTAGACTTTTAATTGTTTATTCTGGTTATGTGGAATGTAATAAGGGTTAAATTTAATATAAATGTTTGTAAAAGAAAAGTGTAATTTGTTATGTATATAGTATGTGTGTTAGATAACCTTTTGATATGTTTGGCCATGGTTTGAAATGGTGATTTTGAATATGGTTGTTAAGCATGTTTAGTTTATATGTGCTTATCCTTGAAACATGGAAGACTATGATTTGGTAATGATTGATGAATGGTTGATTATTAGATATATGTTATAAGGTTAGTTGTTTGCTTGAAACCTATATGGTCAACATTGGTATGTGTTAAGGCATATTTTAGGTTTGTTAAAAGGTAACGTTTGATTGGTTTATTTTGGCAAAAATGTACCATTTCATTTTGAGATACAATGCTTGAATGAATCATTGGAAAGAATCATGTTGGTATTACAAATTGTTGGATGTTTTGGTAATGATTTATAACTTGTTTGTGATGGTGCCAGAATGGCATAGTGGTTAGGCATTTTAAGTTGTTTTGTACCATGATTTAGCATGATCACTTAATGTGTTTTAGGCAAGAAATTTTGAAATATTTAGGTGTGTGTTTAGAATGCTTAAGTGTTTAGGTTGGATGAATTGCAAAAATGGTCATTTTGATGTCACACAGTTTGTCACACGGTCGTGTGTCACTGGTAATCTAAATGCATGATTATTGGCACAATGTTAATTTGTTACACGACCGTGTGACTCGGTTTTACACGGCTTTAGTCTTTAGCACAGTTGGAGTACATGGCTTTGTGATTCAGCACCACACAGCCTCAGCCTGTCACACGGCCATGTGACCTCTATTTAGTGTTTTTACCTCACTTTTATGTAAAGTTTCAAATTAGCCCCTGTTTAGTTCTAAACTATTTTTAGAGCCCCTATTTCAAATTAAGCTCGATCTTGCACGTATAACATGTTTTAATTGAATTGTTGATATTTAATGATTGTTTTAAAGAAGTTTTGAATTGAAATAGCATTTTCCTGTTCTGTTATTTGTTGTAGCATCTCGTAACCTTATTCCAGTGACAGTAACGGGTAAGGGGTGTTACATGTGATAGATTAGGATATTTATGTAATTTTTATTTATTGAATAATTTTAGGATATTGATTTTGTATGAGATTCCTAATATCGTTATTGAGTAATATTTTTTAAAGGAAGAACAACAAGGAAAAAAATACTATGCATTAGTTTATGTAACTTTTACCCTTGGGAATAGGTGAACATGACTCTTCTTAAGGTGAGAAACTACTTAAATAGGTTGATCTTGAGGGAGATGTAACAACCCTCTTTGGCTAGTTGGTCCATTTTAAGATCTTTGTTAGGTGGGACTATGACATCACCTAAGTTTCAAAGTATGTAAGTAACAATCCAAAAACTTTTTATAATAGATTTCGCAAAATTTCGATAAAATACGCTGAGATTTATCAAGAATTAGCTTGTTATAAAATGAATTTAATACTAGAAAATAATTCTTGAAGTTAGAAATTATTTTAAGAATTCTAGAAATCATTATAAAGCAAGGAATGTTGCTGAATCGTCTAACGCTAAAGGGAAAAAGGGCGTATCATTTTAAGTTGCTTTAACAATTAGAAATTCTTTACATTTTTGAACTGTTGTAATTAATTTAATTGTTTAGTATTAAAATATTTAGTATTCTACGTTGATAAAATTTACTTGGTAAAAATCTTTTAGATATAATCCGCATCATAAAGTATATAAATCCTCATATTGTTTTAACTACTAATGATAAAAAGTAGTGTTATTGTTGTGTTTTGCGTATTTAATATTCACCAAAGATTACTATTCAATTGTGCTATGTGCTACTTACATTTATTCTAAGTAAGACTCATGTGTCCCAATATTTTTTCATTTATTTAATTTAAACTTGTTTACTAAAAATATTTGAAATACGCAAAATTTCATATGTAAGAAATCAAAAAGTTGGTTGTTGTTTTAATGCTTACTTATATGATTTACTATTATTTTAAAATTAATTACTTGCATTTAGTATTTTTTTTAATGTTTTAGATTATTGTGCATTTTCGGTCACCATTTCGAGGTTTTTTCTTTTTTACAGGTCAAAGGTAGCGTAAAAGAAATTCATTTGGCAATTAGAAAAATCGATTTCAAAATAGTTTTATTTATACATTGAAGTTTTAATTTTTTTTTTTTTAAACCAACTCTTTGTTGTGTTATCTATGACAGTAAATTTTATCAAATTTAATACTTATGTTATTTTCTTAGTGGGGTCTGTCAATTCTTGGCTTTCAATCAAAACAATTTGTTTTTGCTATTTTCAAACCTTTGGTTGCTAAGAGAGTAGGATTTTAATCTTGAACCGATCACACAATGAAAATATTAACGTTTCAATAAGTAAAATTAATTGTCTCTATGAGTAAAGTGAAACCAAAATCAATAACTCTAGTTCTCACGAAAAATAGATCTTATTTTGGTAAAATAAATCACTAAATTTCAACAGAGTAACTACACTAAATGATGTGTATATTTTAGCTTAACCTGTTGTCTTTATTTGTATGAAAAATAACACAGAGTTAATTAAAAAAAGATAAAATAATAATATTTTAATAAAAAACGCATAGCCCTTTTGGGATAATGGGCGGCACACACACTAGGAATACCCAATGTGCCGCCCACCTCATGTCCAAGTGGTCTCCTTGAGCATTTCTTTGTATTTGATATAATTATATGTGTTCTTCAAACTTTAAAATAGACTCATATAATTTATCCAACCTAATAATCAATTTTTTATTTTTAAAATATTGTTTTTTCTTGTAAAACTACAATAACTAATTAATTTAATTTTCACTTTGAACTCACTTATTTAATTATAATAAATTAAATAATAATTCAAATAAACTAAATTATTTTCAAAGTTTTCTCTTGTTCCATAAGAAAAAAAATACATTTATTGTGCATAGTAAATCAAGCAATTTATTTCTCTTCTATCCTTTTCATTCACTCATTCGCAGCAGTTCAAATTGCAGTTTGTTAAAGGTTATGTTGAGTTAATAAATGGTATAATTAAGGTTAAATAATTTGTAATTAAGTTTCTACTCATCTTCTATTAGTTACAACATTTTTAGTTTTGAAGTCATTCTATTAAAAGTATCATGATAGAACACTTCCTAGTATATAGTATATTATCAATGGTGGAGCCACTAAGAGACCTAGGGGCCATGGTAAATTTTCAATTTAGGCCTTTTATAATTTATAAGAATTTAAATTAGTCATGATAAAATTGTATTTTGGCCCCAAAAATAATAAAAATTTGATTTAACACTTTAAAAATTATAATTATATAGACTATTAAAATAATAAAATTATATTTTTACTATTATCAAAATATACAATTTAATTTTGGCCCCCCAAAAAAAAATTCCGACTCCACCACTTAGAATTACGAAAGCAACTTATAATTATGTTTGTTCAATGATCTTATCATAAGTGTGTTACCCATACAGGATATCTTTAATTTCTTTAGGTTAAAATCGTTAACCCAATATAATCATATTTTATTTCATAATAACTGTTGTATTTTTTATGATGAAAAAGATAATCACTGATAGTTAGATATAATATTTATTTTATAACGAGCTAATCTTTGTTGATGTCGAAAAATTTGATTTGGAATACGAATTTTCTTAAACAGAGATAATTTGGATACTAAATGGAGAAGTTGATGAGTTGGTTAAGGAATCAGCAATTAGAAAATATAAAATGATTTACTCGAATAACTGGTGAAAATAGTATAGGACGCAAGGTGGTTAAATTTGTGAGATTGGATTGAAGAAAAATCAATGGACTTAAGATTAATAGAATAATTATAAAATATTGTTAGTGGACATGCATGATCACTACCATTCAGTACAATTATCAATTATCATGTTAAACCACAACCATTGGATTTTAAGTTACTATTAATTAATTAAGTTTATATATATATATATATATATATATATATAAGGAAGTTTCATAATCTTCTTCTTCCACCATATGTTCAAGGGAAAGAAAGTTTTTCTTTCTCCATTCTTGCATGCCGTGACCTAGACTAGAGAATTGACGAGTTTTCTCTTCAAATTTTAATTAGATTTTTATCTAGAAATGTTAGATAAGTATATTGAATTGTTAATATTTACCTAACTTACCATTGTTAAATCCTGTTAGAAAAATATGGTTAAGAAAATTATTATTTAGTTACAGCGAAAGTTTAAGAATTTTCTTACAATCGAGTCGTCGTGTTATTTATAGCAATAAATCTAAATTAAATTTATAGATGTACGTGTCTTTTGCAAGGCGAACTCAGGTCGATCTTGACTTTCAACCGAATAGTTTTCTTTGTTATTCTCATACCATGAATTGCGTCGAGTGTGAGTCCAGCAAACCGAACCAAATCACAGGAAAGAAACGATTTACTTACTTTCAGTAAGAAAGTTCTCTCTATAAATCAATAAAGCTCATAATTCCTAGAAAATAGAATTTATTATTTATACATAAATTATAACTACTTTTTGAGAAAATAACGATGTATGAATTGTTGTGTGTCAATAGTTCAACCGGTGCTCTCTATTTATAAAAAGAAGCACAAGAGTTTTGGTTAAATAAGTACTGACTAAATAATATTATTTAAATAGAAAATACATCCCTACTCTAACTAGAGAATGGGGCAGCACACCCTTGTATTTTCTACTAGTGTTGTCGCCCCTCATGCTATATAAGGGCTAATTGAATCTCTTATATATTAGATCCAATTATATGTGTTTTCTGGATTTTTAACTCAGTATTTATACTTTAATTCAACCCTATATTTATTTTTTATTTCCCAAAATAAATATTATTTAATCAATTAATTTATTTAATTAAATAAACTAAATTAATTTATCAATTAAATAAATTTCTCAACTCAATTCTAATTAACAATTTTACCATAATAAAATCTATGAGAAAAAAATATTTAATTTCCTTATTCAACAAATCTCATAATGACTGATTAATTTTATTTTATTTTTAAACTTCAATTATTTAATTATTATTAATTAAATAATAATTTGAAGAAATTTAAATTAATTTTCAAGTCATTTCTACACTTAGCGAGAAAATGCATCACTGCTGATAGTAATAAATGTAATTTATTTCTCTTACTTCATCGTTTCCATTCATTTCTATCTATTAGTTTTACATGCAATTCATTTCAGGTTATCTTGAACTAGAGGAGGAGACAATTGGACATATATAATTAGAGCTCAAATAATTTATACTTAAGTTTCAGCTTTTTTGTCTATTAATTATAACTTTATTTAATCACAAAATCATTCCATTAAAGTATCGTAACTGAGCTTTTTCTTATTATATATCATTACGAAAATTACTTCACAAAAAATTATCTTTATTTTTTAAATTTTTTTTAAAACGAAATGAAAAAAAAAATTATTTATGGTAAAATATTCATGCAAAAAAGGTGTTTCAATCTATTTAGCAAAAATCAACATCACATGGTAGTCAATTTTTATCCCAAATAATTAAACGAATCAAAATTATTTTTTATTGAAATCAAGCCATGAAATCAAAATTTTCTTAATGCCTAAATGCTTCAAGGAATGAAAAATAAATTAAAAAACCCAAAATTAGAATATATATATATATATATATATATATATATATATATATATATAAAGAACAAACTCAAAAGCAAAGAATATGGGTAAAAAATTCAAACCATAAACATTTAAAAAAAATCGGTTTTTTTATCTATTTAAAGCGATTTTTTATAAATCCAATTATACAATAATTATTGAAATGTGGAATCTACTGGTTTTTAATTAAATCAGTTGAAACAATGGATTTTAACAATTATTCTTTAAAAGTTAAAAACACAATAAGCTTGGACCAATCTTAACTTATAAGCAGTAATAATTAAAACTTTCAACTACTTACTCCCAACTCCTGCTCCAATATTGCATATAAAAAATAGTTTTTGACGAGGTAATTATTTTTTATATAACAATAATTAGAATCTAAGCTATTTTTAAAAGGGTTAAATATAAAATTAGTAATTGAATTTATCTACTTTTCTTAGATTAATACTTAAAAGTTTTTTTTGTTCCAGATTGATACTCGAATTTTTTTCGTCCACTATATTAGTACCCGAACCCAACACCGTTAGTTTTTTATGACGTCGTATCATTGGCCAATCACTCGATGTCACATGGCGTGTTCTATTTGTACCTCCTTTTGTTTTATTTCCTTTTTTATTTTCCCTCTTTTTCTGCCCTGCTTCTACACCGTTGCTAGGCTACCGTTCGGCCTCCTTCAGTGAGCTTTCCGGTGAGCCACAAGATACTAATCTGCTTCTCCATTGATTTTGTTTTCCACAGAAATATAAACATTGAGTGTTGCTGTCATTTGGGGAATGCCATCAAGACTAGGATACAAATTTTGGACTTTCAAAGCAAATTTCTTTGCTCCGTTAATGTCCTTTGCTATGAACTTCTTCTCAATAAGCTCTTTAGCTCTAGTGGCCTCATCCTTATTGCACTCCATTATCCTTTCCCAGCGTTGCTCTCTGATAAAAGAGTCACCAACAGACAACTCTTAAATATCTCAGCCACCCTCATACTCTTTCCCGTACTTTAAAAAAAAAAACCCAAAACTCAATGAAAAACATCATACAAACATTACCCAAAATCATCAAAAATAGGTGCAACCAATACAAGTCAGGTCCTTCATCGAAGATTAAAATGCAAAGAAAAAACTAGGTCAAATGCAATAAAATAAGAACTTTCAAATGCAATAAAATAAGAACTTTCTCCTATGCCACGCCAATGTCAAGACATGCTTCGATCTTTATCACCCCTTTTAGTCTTCGTTGCCAATACGACCTTTAGAAAGTAACCGTACCCGAAAAAGTAGACATTTGTGTCTTTGTTCATCATTGTGTTGAATACTTAGGGTTTTGTGTTTTATAATAACTTGTTGTCGTTGATGATGGCACTTAGGGGCGAAGCCAGAACAATTTTTTAGGGGGAACGAATGAAATTTTAAATTTTTATAGTTTATATCTTTATAATTTGTAAAGGATTAAATCGAATTTTTATAATCTTAGGGGGGCCAAAGTGTAATTTTACCTTTACTAATTTAAATATTTTTAAAAATTTTAAGGGCCTAAATAGTAATTTTATATTTTAGGGGGGTCGGGGCCCATGCCAGCCCCCCTAGCTTCGCCCCTGATGGAACCTTTTTTTGGGTTTTGAGTGAGGAATGTGGTGAGCTTTTCGCCGCCATGAGTGACGACCAAGATTCGAACTAACGGTGTTTGTTGTTGTGTGTTTGTCTTGTTTATTTGGTTTGCTTATTAGTTTCTTTGGATTCGCAACTAGGAAAGCAATCTACTACAACATTTACTATCACTAGTGTGGTTAAAAAGTTTCTTATTGTTTTGATCAATGTATTGATTTGGGATAAACATGCTACTCCAATTGGCTTGGTTTGTCTCCTTTTCACATTGACGGGTGGGGTTCTTTATCAGCAGCAGTGTAGAAGCAGGGAAGAAAAAGAGGGAAAAAAAAAGGGAAAATGAAAAAGGAAATAGCAGTCTACGTGGCACTGTAGATTGGTCAACGCTACTACGTCATCAGAAAAGTAACCGCATTAGAAGGAAGTACCAATATAGTGGAGGAAAAAAATTTGGGTACCAATCTTGGACAAAAAAAACTGTTAGTATCAATCCGGGAGGAGTGGACAAGTTCGGGTACCAATTTTAAATTTAACTCTTTCTAAAATAGATAAACGTATGATCCTAATACCTTGAATCCACAAGATAATAATATTCCTTTTTATCGGTTTAGTGACTGCCCTACCTATTTCTTGAATGTGGCACAATTTAATTCTTTTAAGTAAGGGCTACACCAAAATAAAATCATCTTATCACAACGCATCATTACAAAGATTAAAATTTAGTCATATTTAGGTCCTAAATGACCAAAATTTCCTCTAGACAAAATTACTATTTTACCATTCATCTCATATTTTACCCGAACAAGCCTAAAACTCTGAAAAAAGTTTATTAGAATTTTTAGTGGCTTCTCAATAGTATAAAAATAATTAAATTCATTAAAAAATAATTTTCTTATCGAGTATACAGATAAAATCATCGAAAAGTGTTGTGCGAAATATTGAAAAGTTTTTAGAGTGTTACAAGATGATAAGTACAATATCTGTCCTTGTTGGAACTTTCTTTCACTAAAATTCATAAAACTTAGATTGATAATTAGAGATTTGAATGTGGAAGAGAACTCATCAGATTACTTTCTATGTGATTTCATCAAAATCTTAAAGTTTGAGAAATCCCGTGAAAAAGCTCGTAAAATGAAAGAAATAAGAAGAAAGACTCCACAAAAGAGCTTGGTCAGCTGGAGAAGAGAGAAAATACTAACGGGGAACTTTCCCCTATCTCATCCTTCGAAAAAAAAAACCAAGTAGACCAAAAGGCCCAAGTCCACCTCTAAGCCCACCATTTAAAACCACATTATTTCATTGGCCCAATGATCCTAGCTGATTTCAATTATCAAATATTTCATTCAAATAATGATTAAAATACCTGTGTAACAAAATTATCATTTTACCCATTTTATTAGATTTTTAGATTTTTAATCATTTTCCAGTAAAAATGAGGAATTTATAAGTCCTATACTTTTAAATCTTGATCAATTTATTCCTAATATTTCATTATACTAATAATTAATCCTACCTATTCTTATGACAATTAATCAATACTAACTCGCTTTTCATATTTTGGGTCAAAATTGCACTTTAGTACTCAAACTTTTCAAAATTTATGATTGGGTCATTTGATCACATTTTCACTTCTAAAATTCTTTTCTTTAATTCCCATCTCAAATATTAACTTAGATTTCATAAAATCATTTATCTATCTCATTTTCCAATTTAATTGACAGTTCACTAAATTTGTTACTAGAAGAATGTCACATGTATAATAAAAATTTTAAGGTGTTACACCAACTATGTCATGTTATTTTTAGGTACACATATTATATATTGATTCCTTTAGCTTCTTGCATTTTAAACAACTTTTTACAACTCGTTGTACTTCCAGCTATGTCATGTTGTTTTGGGGTGCACACATGATATGTTGGCTCCTTCTAGCTTTCTACAACTTTCTAGTCTATTCTTTTGTGTTTTTGAGCGCACATATGATATGTCAATTCCTACCAACTACTGACATCTTCTTGAAATCTTCTGCAACTTCATATTTCATGTTGCTTTCGGGGTACAATTTCTATGTTGTTCTTGAGCTTCCTACAGCTTGCAAATTTCCCTCACTACAAGGGTGAAGTATGAAATATTTTAGAAGATTACAAACACTTAAAAGGTGAATGTCTCGCGTTTCAAACTTCAAAAATCTCTTAAAAAAAGGTGAAGTGTGAAAATCCTTTAGATAATTACAAATGTTTAAAATTGACGTCTATCCTTTCAAACTTTAAAAATTCATTCACGAAAAGGCGTTATATAAAAATCCCTAAATATACAAAATGATTAAAAAAAAAAGGTTATGTCAAGTCAGAGTCTAATAAAATAAAAATAATAATTCCAAACAACTGAGCTTCAAGAAAAATCCTTCAAAGGATTATATTATGCCAAACAAATTGGGTTTTACAAAAATATTCTAGCCATTGAGTGATAATTATGTAAAAGGTTCCACTAAAGTTGCGACGCTTGATTACATAATTTTGCTCCCACAAAATTGGTAGTGTAAATCCTCCAGGGGATGCAATCTACATGTTGAAGTATTGAAGAAAGGAGGGAGAAGTTCTATTCTCATTCATTTTTGTAAAGGGAAAATACAAGCACGTATTTAATGCAGTAGGAAGCAGTAGGGTTCTGCATGTAAGCAATAACTGCTCTTTAACTAACATGCTAACAACCATAACAGACTAACAGCTTTCTATTTCATAACATTTCCCGTGCTCTGCTAACTCTTTTCCTTGGAGAGTGTCATCTTCCTGGGCAGAAACTTTAAGCTTCCTTTTGAACTTGTTAAACATTACTGCTGACAACGGTTTTGTCAACACATCAGCAATTTGATCATGACCAGACACATGACCAACTTGAAGTACACCTGCAGCAACTTTCTCTCGGACAAAGTACACATCCAACTCCACATGTTTAAATTTGGAGTGCAGGACTGGATTTCCTGCGACAGCAACAACCGCTGAACCATCGCACCACACTAGTGCTTTGGGTGAAAAAGGAACACAAAGCTCCATCAACAACAAGCGGAGCTAGATTATCTCAGCAGTGACATTGGCCAAACTTCTATACTCGGCTTCAGCAGTAGACCTGGAGACAACCTGTTGTTTCCTCGAGCTCCAGGAGATTGGATTACCTCCTAGGTAGACACAATACCCCGATGTCGATCGGCGATCATCAAGATCAGATCCCCAGCTGGAATCGGAGTACCCTTCAAGAAGAAGTTTGGACGTACGATGGAAGTGAAGACCATGATCCAGTGTACCTTGTAGATAACGTAAAATCCTCTTGACAGCTTTGAGATGCGTGTCCAGTGGTTTGTGCATGAATTGACACACCTTGTTGACAGAGAAGGCAATATCCGATCGAGTGATGACAACATATTGGAGAGCCCCTACTATGCTGCGAAAAAGAGTCGCATCATCAATCAAACTCCCTTCAGTACTCGACAATCGACAAGTAGACACCATAGGAGTAGGAGAACTGTTTGACCTGTCCATAGAAGCTTTCTTAAGTAACTCTAGTATATATTGTTTTTGCTTAAGAAAAATACCACTCGCAGTGTGTTTAACCTCAATCCCCAAAAAATAATTTAAGTTTCCCAAGTCTTTCAGAGAAAACTTGCTATGAAGTTCCTTGACAAACTGATTTATGGCACTTGAGTTGGAACCAGTAACGATGATGTCGTCCACATACACCAGGACATAAAGTAGCTGAGGGCCAGACCGATTTATAAAGAGAGAATTGTCAGCCTTTGATACCTCGAACTTGTTGGAAAGGAGAAACTCCTTCAGCTTGTGGAACCAGGCTCGAGGGGCTTATTTGAGTCCATACAATGCTTTCTTTAATTTGCAAACCAGCTGTTGCCCATTTGGTCCTGTCTGTTCAAACCCTGGTGGTTGCACCATGTATATCTCTTCACTTAAATCACCATTCAGAAACGCATTATTAACGTCCACCTGCCGAAGGGACCAGCCCAAGGAAACTGCTAAAGCCAAGACTACTCGAATGGTTGTAGGTTTCACCATCGGGCTGAATGTCTCATGAAAGTCGATACCAGCTTCCTGAAGATAGCCTTTGACTACCAATCGCCCTTTGTAGTGAGCTATCGAGCCATCAGAGTTTCTTTTGAGCTTGAATATCCATTTACAACCAACGGCCCTCCGATCCGTAGGTAATGGCACCAAATCCCAAGTATGATTCGAAAGCAAGGCTTGATACTCAGCCTGTGCTGCTGCTGCCCACTGAGGAGTCCGTAATGCCTCAGTTATGGACGTTGGCTACTTTTCAGTCAAGACAGAAGAAAAAATTTTAGGTTTGTAAATACCACTCTTGGACCTGGTCTGCATAGGATGACCAGCTAGAGGAATAGAGCTAGAAGGGGCTACAGGAGGAGAAAAGGAAGGCACAGGAGGACCACCAGATGATGCACCCGACTGAGGTGTAGGTGTGGATGTAGATACAGGAGAATCAACCAGACCACAAATGTCACGTTGAGTTGAACTGAGGTTAGCCACTGGGTTTGAGGAAGCCGGGATTGTAATAATAGGAACATAGGACTGCTGATGGGACGGTTGAACAGGAGCAGAATGACTCTGACAAGGAAAACCATGCAAGAACGGGAACTGAGTTTCATCAAATACCACGTGCCGGGACACAAACACTCGACCAGTATCATCAAGACATCTGTAGCCCTTGTGACTTGAAGTAAG
Source organism: Gossypium australe (assembly GCA_005393395.2). Taxonomy (NCBI): domain Eukaryota; kingdom Viridiplantae; phylum Streptophyta; class Magnoliopsida; order Malvales; family Malvaceae; genus Gossypium; species Gossypium australe. The sequence goes on from CM016624.1 coordinate 102,162,357, forward strand.
CCTAATGAACACACATTTCGTGGATCAAAAATTAAACTTGTGATGACTATATGGCCTTAAGGAAGGGAAACAAGTACACCCAAAAACTCGCAGATGGGAGTAAGAAGGTTTGACCTTATATAGCATCTCATATGGACTGCTATGTTGGAGAAGACGTGTTGGAAGTCTGTTAGCTATGTGGACAGCATAGGAGAACACAGAAGACCAAAAATCCAGAGGCATGGAGGCTTGAGCCAAAAGAGTTAACCCCATATCAACCACCTGACGATGCCGTCGTTCAGCTACACTATTTTGCTGCGAGGTGTGAGGGCAAGTAATCCGATGCTGAATGCCTCGTCTAAAAAGCTCAATAGAAAGGGCGATATTCACCTCCCCAATCTGTTTGAAGCATCTTGATTGAAGAACCAAATTGAAGTTGAACCATTTTGTGAAAATTAAGAAAACAACTCAAGACTTCAGATTTAGTTTTGATGAAGTACAACCACGTATATCGACTATGCATGTCAATAAAAGACACATAGTAAGAAAAACCATTTGATTTAACAGGAGAAGGTCCCCAAACATCAGATACAACAAGTTCAAATGGTACAGAATAGACGGTTGTTGATGTTTTAAATGGTAGCCTATGAGACTTGCCTAGCTGACAAGTAGAGCAGACTGGAGACAGACTAGCAGGCTTGAACGGAACATTACAAGTGCGCAAAATACGTGCAAGAACATCAGGATTTAGATGGCCAAGTCTGTTATGCCACAGTTGAGGAGCAGACGATAGTCGAGCATGGGACACATGAAACGAGGGAGACTTAGGGACTCCAGGTGAAACCTTGGCACTACCATGTCGAGACACATCAAACCGATAAAGACCATCATGCATGTGGCCCACTAGAAGTATCATCCCTGTCTGAATGTCCTTGACAAAACACAAATAAGGGTGAAATTCAAAATGAACACCATTGTCTTTAGCAAACTGACCCACTGATAGGAGATTCTTGCACACAGTAGGTACATGAAGAACATTCTTAAGATGTAAAACTCTTGAACCAGTCAACAAAGAAGAATTTCCTACATGAGCTATAGAAACAGAAGCACCATTCCCCATTGACACATGATCCGTACCTGTGTAAGAGGAAGCAGTCGAAAGATTTGTCATGTCTGGAGTAATATGATTTGTAGCTCCAGAATCAAGATACCAGGTTTGAATTGATGTCTTGGAGCATGAAGGCTGTTGAACAGACGGAGCTGAGACTTGTGAATGCAAGTTACAACAGGGAGTAGTCGAGTTACCACATGAAGTAGGTAAATCTGGATTGTTGAACTGATGATAGTTGATCGTCTTGGAGGGGATAGGATCCACACCAGAGAAGTTTTCATCAAAACGATGATAACAAGCTTGAACAACATGGCCCACTTTTCCACATAACTGACATTGTGGTCTGGAGCGAGACCAACCTCGACCATTACCCCGATATCGGCCACGAGACCAACCTCGACCACGTCCATGCTGGCCAGACCTGAAATCTTGAGAATACGTATTAGGAACATCAGTGGTTCTTGAAGGATTCTTGGAACAAAAAGATACATTTGCCTGCATAGGAATTTCAGTTAATACAGCTAGTTGGCGCGCCTCACAGTCAAGCAACATTTCAGTCAGTAAGTCAATAGACATAGGAGTAGCAGACGCTATAACCCGAATGGACTCATACTCAAGCGAAAGACCGGCTAAATTAATGCTGATTTGTTCCTGTTCTGTAACCATATGCCCTGCTGCAATAAGACTGTTACTTAATTGTTGAATCTTTGACAGGTATTCTTTAATGGTGAGGTTCACTTTCTTGAGAGAATACAAATCTCGTCGAATGCTTGAAATCTTGATATTGGATTTAACTCCAAACCGAGCATCCACAGCAGACCAAACAACAAAACTTGTTTTGGCAGTAGTAAGATGAATTAAAATATTATCAGATATTGTGGTTAGTAACCAGAAGGCCAGAAATTTGTCTTGTTTCTTATTAGCAAGAAAGGCTGGGTTCTCAATCAACTGACCATCAGCACCAGGAAGAAAAGAAGAAGGAACGGGAACAGTACATTGGACAAAGCCTTCAAGATTGTATGCCTCAAGAATGAGAAGTAATTGATGTTTCCATAACAAAAAATTATGCTCAGTAAGTTTGACAGTATCATGTTTGGTGAAGTAATGAATTATAGGCAACGCCATACCACCCGAATCAGTTGACGAAAACACGGCCGTAGTGTTGGACGAATGAGGAGGAGTGTCAACCCTTGGTACAGTCTCCGTAGCCGTAGAGAGAAAAAGAAAATTTACAAACGAACGGTATTGGCTCTTGATACCATGTTGAAGTATTGAAAAAAGGAGGGAGAAGTTCTATTCTCATTCATTTTTGTAAAGGGAAAATACAAGCACGTATTTAATGCAGTAGGAAGCAGTAGGGTTCTGCATGTAAGCAATAATTGCTCTTTAACTAACATGCTAACAACCATAACAGACTAACAGCTTTCTATTTCATAACACTACATATTTAGTGGTATATTTTATTTGTTTTCGTCTCTCTCATTTGTCTCTTATACCTTCATCTTTTTAGTTTCTTCCTTTGTCAAATACTTATATATTAGAGAGTGTCCTACAACACAAATTTCAGCACCCCATTAACTTACTTTTATTTTGTAGCAACTTGAAAGCTTTCAAACTCATTATACCTTTCTTCAAACACATCTTCAAACTTAAAAATATACAAACAAAGGCAAACCATAGTTAAAGGCCAAAATATAAGGAATGAAAGTTAAATTAAAAAACCCAAAATTAGGAATATATATATATATATATATATATATGGGTAAAAAAAATCAAACCATAGACATTTCATTTTTTTTTTATTTTGTTATTTATTTAAAGGGATTTTTGATAAATTCAATTATACAATAATTATTGAAATGTGGAATCTGTTATGAATATGAATTTTAATAGTTATTAGAATATCTCTACTTCATTTATACTCTTTATACCTATAAATAGAGACTATGGAGAAGTTTTATATATATTTCGGTTGATCAATAAAATATGTTCTCTCTTTGTTCTCTCATTCTCTTTGTTTTTTTTCTCTATCTTTTATTAACACGTTATCAGCACGATTCTCTTTTATTTTATAATACGGTCACTCCAAATCTGTTGCTCAAGTTGTTGTTGATTACCTTCTAGAGCTATTGCACTTTCACTCTTCAATTGAGGTCTACACACTATGAGTAATCATTAGAGCTTTTAACCACTCAGATCTTCAAGTATATTTTACTATAATTTATTTACCATATCATATTTATTATAATTAGAGACTAATCATGACAACATGAATAAATATATTTTGATTTGAAATCTGCACATGTTTGCGATGGTGATAATGAAATAAAGAATTTATTGGGGCGATTATAAGTTCGTCCTAGTAAATCTATTGCATTCCCCGAAGTGAACACAAGCATAAAAGAAAATAAAAACCAATATTATTTCAATATTTAATAGTATAAAATTAGTCAAAAGCTTCAAAAAAGCTAATATATTAATATCTTGTGATGGTTAATCCATTGGTTTTAAAAGATATTCATAATGGATCTTATATTGAGATTGTGAATGAGAAAAAGATTATATTTTATATGAATCAAAAGAGGATTGAATTATTGATTACTCTTGATTATTGTTGAAACTCCTAAAGAGATCAAAATATATCTCCCCAAAATTTTTCTCTCTTACTCATGACTCAAAAGAATGGTGATATAAATGCTTAGCAAATACTTTCAAATTATCATTTGAAAAGCTAGTATTCAAGATTGAATTAGTAGAATATGAGAAAAAGTATGTGATGTTTTCATGAAGGTGGGTAAATACGCGTTGTACTCTTTTTTTCTTAACCGAGGTTTTGTCCTTTGGGTTTTCCTGGTAAGGTTTTTAACGAGGCAGCACATTATGCGTATTATAGATATATGTACTCTTTAGGAATTTTTTCCCCATAGGGTTTTTATTTTACTTTAGTAAGGTTTTAACGAAACACATTATCTACAAATGGACATCTAAAGGAAACATTTTATTAAGTGGATATCCATCAAGATCTAGATAGGTTTTGATATACTTTAAATTTTAATAGTTATTAGAAGTAGATCTCTACTTCATTTATACTTCTTATGTCTACAAATAGAGACTTTGGATAAGTTTAGTATGTATTCCGATTGATCAATAAAATACGCTCTCTCTTTGTTCTCTCATTCTCTTTTTTTTTTTTTTTTTGTTCCCTGTCTTTTATTTATAACAAAATTAATTGATTTTTAATTAAAATTTTTGAAACAATTATTGTTTTCATTTTAACAATTATTGCTTTAAAAGTTAAAAACACAAGCTTGGACCAATCTGATAATTAAAACTTTGACCTACTTACTCTTTTAACTCCTGTGTCAATATTGCATATAAAAAAAATTTGAGGAGGAAATAATTTTTTATACAACGATAATTTAAATCTAAATTATTTTTAAAATAGATAAATATTTTATCAATAAGTCAGAATTTGAAACTCTTTGACTACTTCAATATGAGTTTGACTTAGATAGATTAGGATAATTTTAAAAAAATCACTTTTTAAGCAATCAATAATAACATGTTGCATCATATCTTTTTTAAAGTACATGAACAATATAATACATTAAAAATATTAAATTAACTTTTATTGTTATTTTTAACTTTAAAATTAATAAAATTAATATTTTTTAGAATTAAAATATTATTAAGAATGAATGATCTTATGTTAGAAAGTGTATATATTAATTAGAATTTTTAATATATATAAACTAGACATAATATTTTGTTTAGCTCTTCAACTTTTAAAAAAAATTATTTTAGATATTTATTTAATTTTTTGTCCTTTTTAATTCTTGAACTTATATTTTTTTGTTAAATCATCCTAAAATGAATAAAACATTAATGTCTATTAACTTTGCTAATGTGATATACACCAAGATTGGTGGATGTCACATTAGTAATTAATTAATTTTTTTATTTTAAAAAAATTATAAAATTAATTTTAAAATTATAAAAAATATTTTAAAATATTTTTAATTTTAAAAAATTAACACGTAAATACAGCATCAATGTTAATTTTTTCATTCATTTAATTTTTGGTGATTTAACAAATAATATAAATTTAACGGGTAAAAGAAAGAAAAATTAAATTAAAAACTAAATTTTTATTTTTTTGTAAAGTACTAAATTGCTGATTTTATGGTGGAGTGACTGCAGGTAGGACCACGTAGTTTAACCAAAATGCATTGTAATTGTATCAGCGTGCATTGCCATTGATTCAATGAAATGCAGAAGTGGCAACTCCACATCCATTTAAATCTGATGCTAATGTTTGTGGTTGCAATTCATCCAAATGCATAAACTTTTGCTACATGTATAAGATTTTTACGCCCAATCCCATGAATAACAGCGGGAATAAAAATGGCGTTGATGAAATTTCTATTCCCACCATCTCTGTTCGTCACCACAACGTCTCTGGCATCTTTTACGTTAATGGCAAGTTCTGGGTTATCGGAATTGAGAGGAAAGAATCTTGAATATTCTAAGTTTTTCAACATTGGTTCAAAAGCTTCTGATGTAGAAAAATCCAAGTTAAAGCTCCCTAGTAGAATCGCCATGGCTACGCTTTATACACCAGCTTTTCTTGCTGGTGTTTCTTCGTTTGCGATTTTCCCAGATGAGAATCTCAGGTTTTTGTTGCTCAAATCCGCCATTTCCATCCATTTCTTCAAAAGAGTTCTTGAGGTAATTACTTCTCTTTCTCCCATAAATCATAATGATAAAACAAAAGTAATGGTTATTTATTTATTTTTGCAGTCCTGTTTTCTTCATAAATATAGTGGCGAAATGGGACTGGATACAATGATAGTAATACTCTCAAGTTATTTCATTTCCAGTGCACTCGTGATCTTTAACCAGCACCTAACAATGGGGCTCCCAGAGCCACCAATTAATTTGACAAACCCTGGGATTCTTTTGTTTTCCATAGGAATTATTGGCAATTTCTACCATCATTATCTTCTATCCAAACTGAGAAGCCAAGGTCCCAATAAAGAATATAAGATCCCAAAGGGTGGTTTGTTTGGATTTGTGATTTGCCCTCACTATTTATTTGAGGTTTTAGTGTTTTGGGGGTTTGCCTTCATTTCTCAGACTCTGTTTTCATTTGCATATGCAATGGGCACTACTTTTTACTTGTTGGGTAGAAGCTCTGCCACTAGGAAATGGTACCTTTCAAAGTTTGAAGATTTTCCCATGAATGTTAAGGCTATGATTCCATTTCTTTTCTAAATTCTAGATGTTGAGACTTTTACAAAATACTTAAATTCAGCCTTGTTTTTGCAGATTTGGATATAGGGTTTTTTTAGTTCTGAAATTCATTACTTGAATATATCCCAGAAATACAAAATAGCTGGTAAAAAATAGAAACAACCAAGAAAGAAGGAAATAAATTGGCCTCAAGGGTAAATCATGCCTAACAAATATATCATCAAAGACGCAGAGTTATTCAAATTGTAACACAGAAATTTCTTTCAATTTTTAATTCTTTCTCGTCTTGGGTATAATAAATCATTAATGGAGAAAGGATCTCCAATCTCTCATCATGATCCTCTCACTTGGCACTGGCAAGTTGGGTGCGGAGCAGCTTGGCCGCAGAAACCATGTTGTTGAGGGCCGGTTTCACCTCAGCATACTTACGAGTCTTGAGGCCGCAGTCAGGGTTGACCCACACGATGTTGGTCTCGAGCACAGCAAGCATCTTGTTAATCCTGTCTGCAATCTCTACGGTTGATGGTATTCTGGGAGAGTGGATATCATAGACACCGGGGCCAATTCCAGCACCGTACTTGACTCCCTCACGGAAGACTGATAGGAGCTTCTCATCGGAACGGGAGTTCTCAATGGTGATCACATCAGCGTCCATGTCAATAATTGAGTGGATGATATCATTGAAGTTGGAGTAACACATGTGGGTGTGGATCTGTTACAAGATTTCAAAATGCAATACCGATGAGAACTACAGTGATCCAAGAGAGTTCGTGTATAAGAAAGTTCCAAAGGTTGAAAGAAGCAAATATAAAACCTGGGTGGTATCCTTGACACCACAGTTAGTGATCCTGAAGGAGTGGACTGCCCATTTGAGGTAGAAAGCATGCTCGGACTTCCTAAGAGGCAACCCCTCTCGCAAAGCGGCCTCATCAATTTGAATAACATTGATACCAGCCTTCTCAAGATCCTCGACTTCATCCTTGATAGCCAAGGCAATCTGGTAGCAAGTCTCAAATCTGGAAATTTGGCAATTGAAAGATGTTTATACTGCAAAGCAAAAACTGCAGGTAGAAATACAGAATATCGGATCTTTTTTTTTTTTTTTTTTCCTTAATTGGCTTTCTCCTGCATACCTGGGCTGATCATTTCGGACAAACGACCAGTTGAGGATGGTAACAGGGCCAGTAAGCATTCCCTTCATTGGGCGTGAAGTCATGCTTTGGGCAGTAGATGACCAGAAAACAGTCATTGGTTTGGGGCGGCTAACATCACCATAAATGATTGGTGGCTTGACGCAGCGAGATCCATAAGATTGCACCCACCCATTAACGGTGAAAGCAAAACCAGACAACTGCTCACCAAAGTACTCAACCATATCATTTCTCTGCATAATTTAAAGTAAAAATTAGGATGCTTCCAGATAACCAACCAACTGCAAAAGGCCAAAACAGAGTGGAGTACTCACCTCAGGCTCTCCATGAACAAGGACATCAATGTCGAGCTCTTCCTGAAGGTCAACAACCTTCTTAATTTCCTCCTTGATGGCTTTAACATAGTCGTCCTCAGAGATCCTGAAGGGGATGAGAGAGCATTAGTTAAAAGAATGGTCGCATTGACATATTATAAGAAAGAAGGAAAATTTTCTGGATCAACTCACTTGTTAGCCTTGAATTCACGACGAACTCTCCTGAGTTCCAAGGTTTGAGGGAAGGATCCAATGGTTGTGGTGGGGAGGATTGGCAGATTAAGCTTTTTCTGCTGGGCATCCAGCCTAGCACTAACGTTTGTTGCACGGCGGTGGTCAGAGCCCTTCAAAGCAGCAGCCTGATAATGCAAGCACAGTAAAACATGGTAAGCAAATAAAGATTTTAATGATGGAAAGATTACCGGTTGCTTGAAAGAAGAAAAATGGAATTCTAATATATCAAAACACTTACAGCCTTTTGAACAGCCTCATTGGTCACTCTTGGGGAGGACTTCCTTGAAGCCTGAGCGGTGGCATTGGAAGTGAAGAAGGCCTAAAAATTGGATAATAACTAGTGAGTGACATGGTGTCATCTGAATCTTGAGAAACCCAGTTCGGAGAAGCTATCCTAGTTCATAGAAAACTAGCAAAACAGGAAGAAAAATTACAAGGAAATACCTCATCTTTCTGACCAGCCAATGCCTTGGCAAGTGCATTGACCTCGACAACTTTCTGGGCAGCAAAGGCGAGCCAGGATTTGATTTCATCATCGAGCTTAGTCTCATTTACTAGATCAACAGCAGTATGGAGAAGTGAGCAGGAGGTGGACACCACAAGGTTGTCTGCACATCACAAACGAGTCAAAGATATTAGTCTACAACAAATAACAAAGTTATAATACTCACCATTTACGAACGCCATAAAATGAAATTAAAAATAGAAAACCTTTCCCAACAATGGCCTCAAGCGCCTGCAAGGTGCCAAGAGAAGAAGCAAGATCATTGGCCCAAATGTTCCTTCCATCAACCACTCCAGCAAAGAGGAATTTGCCCTTGGGGAAATTAGTCTTGATCAAATCACTGGTCTTTGTTCCGCGAACCAAATCCAAACCATAAGCAGTGACACCCTTCAATTCAATGAGGGTCTTGTACGCACCAGAAGTAAGATCGGCAAAGTAGGTCTCAATCAGAACATTCAAACCAGAGAGAGTAGATTCCAGATCAGCATAAGCTGCAGTGAAAGCTTGCAATTGATGAGCGTCAAGGTCCAAGACAAGGGTGGGTTCATCAAACTGAATCCAGGAAGCACCAGCAGCCTTAAGCTCAGATACCACTTCCCTGTGGAGAGATTCAATGTTACAAAGGCAAATTGAAGCAGCTATGTTAATGAAAACTTGGATAAAAAGAAAACCAAGTCTTACTTGTAGATGGGGAGGATTTTGGGGAGGAGAGAGAGAAGAGAGAATGTTTTTTCAACACCCTTTGCAGATTTAGACAGCAACAAGTATGAGACAGGACCAACAAGGACTGGCACGGTGTTGACTCCAAGCTGCATTTGGGACGGCGAATCAACATTCATGTTTCAGAATGATTCGGAACATCAAATAAGAAGTGCATAAAATAAAGGATAAAAGTGGAGCACCATAATCAAGTGGGTCTAATTAGAGCTCAGTCTCACTCAGAGAATTCTCAAAAAAAGGGGTTGTATAAAAAGTAGAATTCCAGGGAGATATAAACTATTATTTATAAAAAATCAGTCACAATAATAGCAAACATGAGACCATTACCAAGTTAACCATAGGCATTAAATAAGAAAGTATGCTAAAAGACTTTTTAACTGGGTCCAAAGCTTTGAAACCATATTTGGGTCATCATAAATCTTCATACATTAAGAAGACTTATAAATCCTAATATTTTCATAAAAATCTTCTTATGTCATGGAAAGTTACTCATGCATGCATCTCATTTCCCAATTTTCAGGTGACTTTTATGCTTGCAGGATCTTAACATACAGGTTATAGTACCTTACTTCAAATTCCAAATGAGCTGCTAGTATAAGTACACATAACAGACACAAAAATCTACATTGTGATAATATATAGAAAAATTAGACCCAAAGAACATACCGCCTTAGCTTCCTTGTACTCATCCACTGCCTTGTGAGATGCATAAGAGAATCTAACATCAGGTCCCAATTCGGGAACAATGAAGTGGCTGAAATGACACATTGCACAGAATATAAGTCAATTTCAGAAATTTCAATGTGCACAACAAAGTAAATAAAGCATGAACAAGAATGGCAACTTACTAGTTGGTGTCAAACCACTTGGTCATTTCCATGGCAGGCACGGAGGCATTTCCTCTAGCCATGGAGAAGTAGGTGTCGAATCCGATCTCACCACCATTCCAGCCATATCTAGGTGGTACAGCGCCGAGCATTGCTGTGGTATCGAGCACTTGATCATAATAAGAGAAAGTATTGCTGGGAATGTACTTGATCCCAGCATCAGCCATCTGTTTCCAGATGGATGACCTGAGACCAGCTGCAACCTTCTGCAAATCCTCGGCACTGCTCTTCTTATCCCAGAAAGATTCCAGAGCAAACTTAAGCTCTCTCTTAGGTCCCATGCGGGGATATCCAACAATGTGTGAAGCCATTTTCTGAAATAACATAAAAGAACAGATAAAATTCAGCTTTATTATATAAAATCAAATGCAAAAAGTAACAAGTTTGCATGTCCTATATTCTTAAACAGAAAACCATCACAATCAAAGCTAAGATCCATGACATATCTGCAACTCAAATGAAGTCCATAAAAAATAATTGGTATCTTTAGATCCAAATGATTACACCCTATGTTACTGTGAGCTTAGGATGTAAATTTCAGATATAGAGAGGCCATTTATATCTTCAGATCCAAATCTTAATATGTCTAACAGAATAACATAAATAACACCCAATAAATTGCTATCATACACAGACTAAATATATAAAAGCCAAAAGAATATAATCAAATGCTAACTCTTAACCAACAGATCTCACTGGAATAACACAGAATCTTGAATAATTCCAAAAAAAAAAAGAGTTAGAAAATCAAACACTAATACATAGCAAAAAGATAAATCAACTGAAATTGTTAGATAACAAAAGGAAGCTGTCAATGCTTACACTTTCTAGTAGATATTAGCAAGAAAACAACACAAATAACTTGATTTTCGAAAACCCAAGTTGGAAATATAATTGTTTTAAATCATATTAATAAAAGCCCACAAAGAAAACCAATAGGAAAAGTAGAAACGTTGACACTTGCAGGTAGGTCAAGGTGAAAGGGAAAAAAGAAAGAGTTAAATCTTGAGAGAAGTTTAAATATTAAATCATTTAAAAGAAGACCCAGGAAGGAAAAAAATCAATAGAATAGTACAAAAAGGAAGGAAAGAAGGGTTAGAATTTAATTAAGGGATGATAAAGGAAGATGTATGGGGAAAGGGCAAATAGACATGAACCATGAGAGAAGGAACCGAACCGTACCGTAGAGAAGGGAGGTGGAACCGGAGACAGAACCGAAAAAAGAGTTGCTTGGATATAGAGAGGAAGATAGAGATACAGAAGAAGAAGCGGCACGAGTTGAGGCAGTGGAAGAGTTGCCTATTTATAACCAAAATGGTGCTACTGCCTACCAACCATATCTGTTTTTTTTTTTTTTTTTTTTTTTGGTGATTGTGAATTTAAGCGCACGCGCGCGTGGCATTTTCAGGCGGCGTGTGGGATTGTTTTGGGGGGTGAGCATAATTTTTTTTTATAATTTTCCGTGCCATTTATTTTTCTTTTTATGAAATCTAGGATAAGAATTATTTTTTAGTTATAGGATTTAAGTGATATTTCCATTTTATGGTAGAAGGTTTTCTTATTTTTTTTAACAATATGATAATATGATTATTTTGCATGATTTCTTGTATGTAATTCGGTTTATTTTTGAATTAATTCATGCAAAATTTGTATTTTTATGATTTAAATCTTGTTAGGGATGCAATTGATCAAAAGCAAGCTAAAAAGGGCCAAATTGAAAGAAAATCATGGAAATGGGGCAAAATAAAAAAGATGGAAGAAGCCAAGGACACATCAAGCAATTTGACTTTGTAAAAAGCCAAATATGAAAAATCCTATTTTTAGTTTAGTTTATTTTTAATTATTTTTATTTTTAATTATTTAAAATTTTATATTAAATTAATTAAGCCTATTTTTAGTAAACCCCATTTATATAAATAGAGGTTATTTGTATTTAGAAAATCATCACTCAATTAGCTCTTTCTTATTCCTATTTGGAGTTGTACTCTTCTCTTTGTCTTTTCCCATTTCAATTTAGAATAGGATTTCTTTTATTTTTTTCCTTCAAGTTGACGTGAAGCAATCTGCCCATTTCAATTCCTTTTGTTTCTTTTCCAAAATTGGTTTAATTGCTTTCCAAGCCCTTTTCCCTTTTCGAAATTCCATCACCCTTTACAAAAGCCCAAACACTTTCCACAACCTTCAAGCATGAGTAAAATCATGCCACACTAAACCCCTTTCAGCTTTAAGCCGGTATTAACCTCGTCCAAATCCTGTGAGTTACGAACCCGAGCTATTTAACTCCCAACTTTCAATACTTATTATTTCTCCGGATTAAGAGTATGACTTCGTCAACTCACAAAGTCAAGTCATGCTAAGTCAAAAAAGAAGTCGTTTGAGTTAGTGTGGCTAGATGTACAGTTGGAATTCCGAAAGGATCGATTGTCTAATTGGTTTTCCGTAAACACATTGGCGTGCCAAGTGGGGATTGCTGTTTGGTTCCATCAAGGGAAGTAGTAACCGGATTTAAATGTCCCAACGTTTGAGGGCATTGGTTCGAGCTAGGCTCTTCTAGAACGCAAAGCTACCGAAGTTCTAAATCACGAATGTTTCGTAGGTTATTCGATCGGTAAAGGTTAGTTATAGGACGTTCCATAACTAATTTACACAAGGAAGAGTTGGTGTCCGAGGCGTCCTTGGTAGCTATAACTAGCTTATCGGAAAATAGGAGTTCATCTAATTTCGAGGATCGGGTCAAAGACGGAAAAACCCGTGCTTAAGGCTGAGCTAAGTTTAATTGATTTTCCTTTTAGATTACTTCATTGTTTTTTTTATTATTTCATCTTTTACTTTTTACTTTTTTTTCTGGGTTTATTTCAGGTTACATATTTTACTTCCACCCAACTTCGCGGGCACGACAACTGCCCAGACACAAATCTGGTCGAGATAGAAACAATTATCAGCAAACCCAATCTCTGTGGGATCGACTTTATTCCCTATACTGCTTAAATTTGCAAATTAGGTGTAGGTTTATATTGGTGAAATCGACAGCCATCAGTTTTGGCGCCGTCAACACTTATAATTATTTAAATCGTTTTCATGACCAGATCTTCATCTGGAGATCTCGAATACGCGCAAGTAAAGCAGAAGCTGAACTAGGACAAGGGATCCTAGAATCCGACGTCGAAAAGTTGAGCGAAACAATTCGTACAGAGGCAATTCGACGTGGGAAACAAGTCGAAGTGGTTAGACCTGAGACCGAACCACTTCTTGAAACAAAAGAAGCGAAAGGCAACCTCGGTAAACTAGAAAGGATGATAAACCGAACCATTCGTCAACTAGCCGCTACTCTCAACGAGCAAACACCATTATGCATCAACTATCTAGCCGGAGGAATCCCGTTCGAGTTGAAATCAGGCTTGATTCACCTTTTGCCCACTTTTTGAGGCTTGAAGAACGAAAATCCACACACCTACTTGAGAGAATTCCACATGGTCTGCTTAAGTATGAAACCTCAGGGAGTACCCGAAGATGAAATCAAACTTCGGGCCTTTCCTTTTTCTTTAGTTGATACAGCAAAAGAATGGTTATTTTACTTACCCCCCGGTTCTATCACAACGTGGGATGACTTATCTCGTGTATTTCTTGACAGATTCTTTCCAGCATCGCGAGCAGCTGAACTTCGGAGGGACATAGTGGGAATTTGCCAAATGGAGAGTGAATCGCTCTACGATTATTGTGAGCGGTACAAAAAACTGTGTGCAAGTTATCCTCAACACGGGTTGGCCGAACAATCACTTCTTCAATATTTCTACGAGGGTTTGTTCCCTATGGAAATGAAGATGATCGATGCTGCTAGTGGAGGGGCGCTTGTCAATATGACTCCTCAAAGGGCAAGAGAACTAATATCCACCATGGCGGCAAATTCTCAACAGTATCAGCCGAATTCGGAACCCACAAGACGGGTTAATAGGGTAAACATTTCATCTTTAGAAGATAAATTGGATAAGCTCACGAATGTTGTTCAATCTTTGCTTACAGAAAAGAAGAGTCTGATCCAACTATGTGGAATTTGTACGTCTGAACATCCGACGGTACATGTTGATGTTGTCGGAGATTTTTTGGGACCTCCGCAAAGACGCTATGATCCTTTTTCCAATACCTACAATCCCGGGTGGAAGGATCATCCCAACCTAAATTATGGAGCTAATCTCCGATATAATCTATCATACCATCCGAGACCTCTGCAACCACCATAACAACAACACAAGACGAGCACATCTCTAGAAGTTGTTGTGGAAAGACTTGCCGCCGATGCTGCAAAATATCAATAGAGGACAGACGCATCAATATAAGAGCTAACTAATCAAGTTAGTAAACTCTCGATGGCAGTTAATCGTTTGGAGTCCCAAGGTAAGCTGCCGTCCCAAACTGAGCATAGTCCTTGACACAATGTAAGTGCTATGACGTTAAGGAGTGGGAAGGTTTTTGAGCCCGTACCTGGCATGAGTCGTGCTTGCGACGCTAGTCGAGATGAGAAGAAACTTGACAAAAAGACTCCTGTGGAGTCAATACCACAAAAATCATTTGCAGTACCACCTCCGTTTCTTGGAAGACTAGTCCAATGCAAGAAGGAGCGAGAAGAGAAGGAGATCCTCGACACCTTTCAAAAGGTAGAAATCAACATACCTCTTATTGATGCGATTAAACAAATTCCACGGTATGCAAAATTCTTAAAAGAATTATGCACAAGTAAGAGGAAGCTCTCGGGTAATGAAAAGGTAAGTGTCGGAGAAAATGTCTCCGCTATTTTACAAAGGAAAATGCCACCTAAATGTAAGGACCAAGGTATGTTTTCCATATCTTGCAAAATAGGTAGTGTCAGTATTAAAAATGCTATGTGTGACTTAGGCGCATCAATTAATGTTATGCCTTTGTCAGTTTATAAAATACTTAATGCAGGTCCTTTAAAGGAAACAGGTGTAATTGTTCAGCTTGCAGATAGATCCATAGTGCATCCGGAAGGAGTGCTGGAGGACGTTCTTGTTAAGGTAAACGAGCTGATATTTCCTGCAGACTTCTACATTATCGACATAGAGGATGACAACTCGGCTAATTCGCCTGAGATACTTTTTGGGAGACAGTTCTTGAGTACCGCGCAAACGAAAATTGATGTTTGGAGTGGAACACTCACCATGGAATTTGACAGTGAAGTGGTTAGATTTAATGTTTATGAGGATATAGGACATCCCAATGATAAGTTACAAACTGTGCCTTGCAGGAATGTTGATCTTGATGTTAAAGCAAGAGGAATTATCGATAATCTAAAAACCAGTACGTGAAGCTGTCATGAAAGCCTCGAAATTAGAGCTGAAATCATTTCTAGAACGTACAAGTATTCCGACAGAGAAAAATGCAAACTTGAATGAAGAAGCTCAAAGACTCCTCAATCCACAAATGATAGAGGAACCCGGGAAGGGCTTCAAGGATTGTGGAAAAAGGTCGAAACCTTTCTGCAAGGACATCCAAGTGCACAAGATGGAGAACTTAATTCTCAATAAGCCAAACGAATAACATTTAAGGTCGTCGAGCTAACAACGTTAAACAAAAGCGCTTTTTGGGAGGCAACCCAAATTTCTTTTCATTTATTTAATTTTAAGTTTTAGTAAGATTTAGGGTGTAAATAAATATTTTTTTATTTAATTCAGTTGATTTGATGTTTTCAGGAACATAATGGAGATCATGAATTTTTTTCGAAAGTCGGATAATAGTGATAGTGCGGGCACGACATGCTAATTTGGTGACAAATATTTACCTAAAAAAAAACCCAACTACTTAACCTTCATAAAACACCAAAACCCTAACCCAATACCCATCCATTCAACCCATCCACACTTACCCAAAAACACCCTCAAAACAAACTCTCTCCCCCACAACCAACCCATGCTACTGTCACCATCTCCGTCACCGTCGCAGCACCCATCGTCATCGCCGTCGCACTACCATCACCGACGCCACTGCACTACCGTAGCCATCTTCCCCCTCTTTGCTATAAGGTTAAGGTGTGACAATGGGTATATGCATGTCTAGGATTGGATCTAAGGAGAGCTTGGTACTTAAGCGGTCTTAATGACTCACCTCCTCTTCTCTAGAATCCTACCTGGTGCATAGTATCTGTTCACTTTAGCCAACGAGGACTTGATAACGGGCCAAGATGATCCTCAGTAGGTGGTTTGACGGATGGAGGGACTCAGAGGTGGCCAACTAGCAAGACGAGTAGGCCTGTTGTTCTCAATATCTAAATTGCCGGCAACCCTACTTCGTGTTATTTTGTTCCTCCAGGTACACGGCTACTCACGGAAATATGGTTTTTTGCCAACGTCCACACATCAATACTAGAGAGCAAGAGGAACAACCTTTATCTGTGGAGGCACGTTTAGGCCAAATCGAGGTGAGACTTAGAACAATGGGAACTCAAGTCTCCAAAATCCTTGATACCCTGCAAAGTCGTTACCCCCAACACCGACAAAATCATTAAGGACACATGGGGAGTACTCTGAACTTTTCTTATTATTTGTTATTTGAGTTGTTGTTTTTCTTTTCTATTATATGACATATGCTTGAGGACAAGCATAGATTAAGTGGGGGGGATAAAAATGGTAGTATGCATGGATGGTTGATTTTGGCTTAATATGCATAGATGGTTAATTGATTTTGGCTGCATGTTTCTCTTTTGCATATGTTCAATCTTACGTTGAATTCATTCGATGGTTTATTTGACATTGAGCCTTTAATCTTATACTTAGTCAATTTGGACAATTGGGCAATTTTTTGAATTTAAATGTTCAAGTATATAGATTAGTCGACACTTGTGTTTTAAGGTTGATATATGTAGCTAGATTTTTTTTAATTGATTGTTTGAAAATATATATATTTGCTTGTGCATGAAAAAATTCAGAAAAAAATGAAAAAAAATGAAAAATAAATAAATAAATAAATAAAGGCTCAAGTTATGAGTGAAAGTCTCAAAAAATGTGACCGGATTGAGTAACCGGGGTGAGGTGCTTGGGTTGTCATCTCATCTCGCGTAAAAAGGTTCGAGTGACGAGTCGATAACTTAATAACATTCAGCTAACTGAGCCCAATAATAAAGACTGTTTGAACTGAGTAACCGGGATAGGGTGCTTGAGTTGTCATCCTAGTTCGCATAAAAAGGTTTGACCATGTCTAATTTATTTTTCTAAAAGTATAGTTAGTTAATAATGCCTTGCAATTTATGGGATTCAAACTCAATTTAATGAAATTATCTAGTTCCCATATGTCAAATTTTATGACACTTGTCTTGTTGATTAAACTATATGTTTTGAGCATTTATTTAATTATTTTTGCCTATGTTGTTTACATTGAGTAAGGATGCAGAAAAGAGGCTCGGTTTTTAATAAATTGTAGAATCAATTCTAATGTTTGAAAGAACAACATGCTTGAGGGCAAGCATGAGCTAAGTAGGGGTGATTTGATAACATGATTATTTTGCATGATTTCTTGTATGTAATTCGGTTTATTTCTGAATTAATCCCTGCTAAATTTGTATTTTTATGATTTAAATCTTTTCAGGGATGCAATTGATCAAAAGCAAGCTAAAAAGGGCCAAATTGAAAGAAAATTATGGAAATAGGGCAAAATCAAAAAGATGGAGGAAGCCAAGGACACATCAAGCAATTTGACTTTGTAAAAAGCCAAATATGAAAAATCCTATTTTTAGTTTATTTTATTTTTAATTATTTTTATTTTTAATTATTTAAGATTTTATATTAAATTAATTAAGCCTATTTTTAGTAAACCCCATTTATATAAATAGGGGTTATTTGTATTTGGAAAATCATCAATCAATTAGCTCTTTCCTATTCCTATTTGGAGTTGTATTCTTCTCTTTGTCTTTTCCCATTTTAATTTAGAATAGGATTTCTTTTATTTTTTTCCTTCAAGTTGACGTGAAGCAATCTGCCCATTTCAATTCCTTTTGTTTCTTTTCCAAAACTGGTTTAATTGCTTTCCAAGCCCCTTTCCCTTTTCAAAATTCCATCACCCTTTACAAAAGCCCAAACACTTTCCACAACCTTCAAGCATGAGTAAAATCATGCCACACTAAACCCCTTTCAGCTTTAAGCCGGTATTAACCCCGTCCAAATCCCATGAGTTACGAACCCGAGCTATTTAACTCCCAACTTTCGATACTTATTATTTCTCCGAATTAAGAGTATGACTTCGTCAACTCACAAAGTCAAGTCATGCTAAGTTAAAAAAGACGTCGTTTGAGTTAGTGTGGCTAGATATACAGTTGGAATTCTGAAAGGATCGATTGTCTAATTGGTTTTCCGTGAACACATTGGCGTGCCAAGTGGGGATTGCTGTTTGGTTCCATCAAGGGAAGTAGTAACCGTATTTAAATGTCCCAACGTTTGAGGGCATTGGTTCGAGCTAGGCTCTTCTAGAACGCAAAGCTGCCGAAGTTCTAAATCACGAATGTTTCGTAGGTTATTCGATCGGTAAAGGTTAGTTATAGGACGTTCCATAACTAATTTACACAAGGAAGAGTTGGTGTTCGAGGTGTCCTTGGTAGCTATAACTAGCTTATCGGAAAATAGGAGTTCATCTAATTTCGAGGATCGGGTCAAAGACGGAAAAACCCGTGCTTAAGGCTGAGCTAAGTTTAATTGATTTTCCTTTTAGATTACTTCATTGTTTTTTTTATTATTTCATCTTTTACTTTTTACTTTTTTTTCTGAGTTTATTTCAGGTTACATATTTTACTTCCACCCAACTTCGCGGGCACGACAACTGCCCAGACACAAATCTGGTCGAGATAGAAACAATTATCAGCAAACCCAATCTCTGTGGGATCGACCTTATTCCCTATACTGCTTAAATTTGCAAATTAGGTGTAGGTTTATATTGGTGGAATCGACAGCCATCACAATCTTAATTCGGTGTTATTTGCTTTATTTGATATAATGTTTAAAACTATTCATAACCGTTTCTAACTCATAAATAAGAGGATAATATACTTTAACACACTCGAATTTATGTCCGCCTGAATAAGCAATAATACCCATGCTAATTGAACTAAGACTCAATCGACTTTTTTTCTTTTTTTTTTTTTTGGTATAAAGAGAAAATAAGCTTAAACATGCACCATTTTAGTTATTGTATGTAAAGGTGAGTGTTCAATCAAATCGAGTCAAATTGAGTTTAAAAAAATTCAAGTTAATCGATTTGACTAATTTTATTTTATTATCCTAACTCAATTTAAACTTTTTTCGAATCTAGTTGAGTGAAATGAAATTCGAGTCGAGTTAAATCAAGTGAAATTAAAAAAAAAAATTAAACATATCAATTTAAAATCTTATTATAATATAACTAATTTCATGTTAGAGTACATAAATTTGAAACCATATGTATTAGAATGTTTTTCAAAATTAAATGAGATACTTTAGTATGATAAGTTGAATAGTTAATTAACTTATTTAGGTTCTCAAAATTATTATCTGACAAAATTTTTAAAATTTTTAACTTTCTTTATATATTTTTAGATTTTTTTAAAATTTTTAAAAAAATATAAATTTTGGAATTTATATAAATATTTTGAATTTTAAAGTTTATTTTGAAAATTTTTTGTAATTTTTGTTGAGAGAGACCAATTTGCTCATTTTAAAAACTAACAGAGATCAAATAGTATTTACACTATTATGTTATTCTATTTTTAGAATCGAATCGAATTTTGGTTCATTCTCATTTGTATGTCTCTCTAGTCTTCTTGAATAAACTATTGTACGACGTGAATAAATTCATATATTCTATTTATATTTTAAAAATTATGATTTTAAGAGTTTATTTGGGTATAAATAAAATATTAAATATTTACTTAAGTATATCTGAAAAATTAGGATTTGTTTGATAAGTGGTAAAATTAAAACATTCAGTGATTTGATTTTCTTTAAGTGCTTTTGATAATACAGAATAAAATCTAAATCCCCTTATATAATTTTGAATAAAAAATTTGTTTCAATGATAAATAGAAAACAATATATATAGAGGGGAAATTTGTTAATGATTTATTGATAATTATTTTAATTTTTACTTAATATAAAAATTTCAACAAAACATGTTTTTATTAGGTAACTTCTTACCATTTATGCTATATTTGATAGTAGTATTATTTTTTATCTTTCTAATTTTAAGTTTAAATTTGTACTAATTATTCTTTATTTTATGTCTAACTATTGTAATACATAAAAAAATTTCTCACGTTATTACACCAGTATCCAAACGAGGCATTAATTTTAAAAATAATAATTTTATTTTATTAAAAAATTATATTTGAAATAAACTATCCTTTAAAAAGTGATATATTCAAATTATCATATATAACTTTTATTCAAAATAAATACAAAATATTATTTAATAAAATTAAAACTAAAAAAAATTTAAAAAAAATCAATATTTACTTTCATCAAAAATTATAATACTATTCCTTAACTTTTACTAAGTTTCCAAACAAATTTCTAATATGATTTGAAGGCTTATAAAATTGAGTACTAAAAACTTAATTTATCAAACATCACCTTAATCACTTTTATTAATTTTTTTTATTATTAGTTTTCTTTTTAAGACTGTATTAACTTTAACTTTATATTAATTTATTTAAGTGTAAATTGTTATGAATATAATAATGTTTTTTAGATTTATTGTACAATTTATTCCAAATATTTTGTTTAAAACCTTATTTTCAATTGAACTTATAATTTATTAATTTAAAAAAAATTAAGAATACATAACATTAATTACAATTTATGCATATATATATAATTTCAAAAAGGTAAATAAAATTTCACATCATATCTAACGAAATTACAAATATTTATATTATGACACACTATCATTTTCAATAACCAGGTTTCAATTATTTCCATACATTATAATATAAAATAATCTTAATTGTCCGTTACATGAAAATCAGTGAAAAAATATCAGGACATGTACATTTATTTTTATTTTTATAACATAATATATATTGAAAGAATGATAGATTTAATTCAAACAGTCATAATTTTCCTTTATTTTAAAGTTGAATCTAATTGCATGAATTATAGGAAAACATTTCTTGCATAATAAGAAGTCATGATTTTAAGGTATTTTTATATTTAGATTACAATTTTTTCATCATATTTTTAGTATTTTTAATACACGATGTTTTATTAAGAATTGGAAAATTTTACAGCCAAACTTCAACTTTGAATTCAGATTATTTGTTTTCAAATTTAAACATTAATTTTTTTGGATTGAAATTAATTATTGGTTTAATTACATTGTTTCACCATATATTTGCACTTGTTAAATCTAAATTTTTATTAGAATTACCATATTTTTTTATTATATTTTAATTTTGTACTCAAATTATTAGTCAAATATTAAAAAAATTAATATCAAAAATTAAAAAAATTTATAACATAAATGGTTAATACATAAATCAACTCACGCATCGCATGCAATAAAAATTTAGTATAATATATATTATCCAATTCTTTAATAATTATTTTTTATTTTGCATTTATATTTATAAAGATAAATTTTACTTTAATAAATTTTATCATTCATTTCAATTATTTTATTTTGACAATAATTAGTTTTAAACAATGTTGTTTAAATCGGAGCGGATCGAATGATCAATCGAATCAGTTGAACTGAAAATTAATCGATGTAATAATTCGAAAAGAAATAAAAATCGACTGACTCCTGAACTGATACGAGTTAATTAAAGTAGACTAAAAATTTATTGAATTGGAAGTTTAATTGGATTATATATATTTTAATAATTTATTTGATTTTAACCGACCATTCCAAAAACATTTGTTTTACACTTTTAGTACTATTATATGGGAAATTTTTGGTACACTATCAATGAAGTTTTAAACACAAGTATGGTTGGGTTGATGACAAGTGTCCTACAGGTATAGTAAAATATTTAAAAAGTAAATATATAAAATAAAAGGAAAATATTTGGTACACTACAGATGAGTTTTTAAACTCTATAAGCACAATTAGAGGGTTAACAAGTATCTTAAAGGGATATAATAAAATATTTTAAAAAAAAAGACGCATGCTAAATTTTTAAGTCTATTTTTAAAATAAAAAATATATTGTCAATGTACTAAATATCTATCTTAAAATAAATAGGACACATGATAATCTTTTAACTATGTTTATAAAGTTAGAAAAAGTGCACCACTAATGTACCTAATACTATGTAGTACTAAGTAGTGAAAAATAATTAAAAATTTATTATTATTACTATTATTATTTGGAGAGTGAAACATTAGGAGAAGCAACCTAGAGAGTTGGTGGTGGCTAAAAGTTGTTGGGAGTGGTCCACTTTTTCAGCAATATGGTTTAGTTGAGGATAAACCATCTGAAATTCCAAAATTAATCATTCATTTATACATAAGTGATTTGGTTTTGTTGGGTGAGTACTGAGTAGGTGAAGTCACTCCAATTATTCCTTTATTTATATTATAAATATTTTTGAGAGAGATTATAAACTTTATAATATTAATAATACATATTATATAACTTCCTATATGTTTTTATATATTTATTTTGAAATAATATGTTTGTATATTAATTTTAAATATATAATTCTTAAGATAAAAAAATTGTTTTTCTTGTTGACTTCCATTGATATGCAAAACGTGAGGAAATTCCTAATATGTCCTTTACTGCTACTTCTATTTAAGCAATTTCATTTTCCTTTTCACTACTGTCTGGAGTTAGAAAGGGGGTGAGGGATATATAGTGGTGGGGAAGATTCATTTTAGAGGATACTCAATTAATTTCAATAGTGGTCGAGAGATGTTGCGTTGATGGAATTGGATGGCTATCCAAGAAAAATGTGAAAAAAATTGGTGAGTAGAATGGATTTGGAAGAGGGTGGCATGGGACTTGCAAATATCACTAGTGGAAGGATTCGAGGTATGAAAAACTCTTTGACTATTGCTGTCAATGTATACCTTTAGGCAATGTTAATTAAAAATTAGTGTTGATGACAACTGTATGAATTATGAATGAGATTTGCTTCTAAGCTTCAAGTGCTTGCTTTAAGAGGGACTGGTGAGTTTGGGAGGGTAAGGTTTGTTATGAAAAGGGGAGATCATGGGCAGAGAGGTAGGATTGAGTTGGGATTAGAGGGTGGCATGCCAGAGTGAGGTGGAGCGAAGGTAGAGAGTGTTCCATCTCATGCTGTCACATATCTAACAACAGTATCTCGATAGTAACAAGTATGAAACGAGAAGAAAGACAAACTTCAGGTTATATTACACTTGTATGTTAAAAGTTTATTAATGATTTGAGATGAGAGCAAAATTCATATATTATATAAGGTGTTTTAACGAGACAAACCACAACTAACAAATCTCACAAAAATTGTCTGTTAAAAAAGACTAACCTTTTGCCAGTTATGAAGATCAACAATTGATTAATACTTATTCAACGTGAAGTTACTGTCCATGTTAAACAGATTGACGATATTTTGGCCATCATAAATACTCTATGAAGGTTTCTTGGAAATGATCAACATTGTTACATGAATTACAACTTCAGTGTACAAGATTGTGAAAGACGTAACACAATGTCTCATCCCCTTTAAAAAACCATATGCATACTAGTAAGGGAAGAACTATGTAAGGGGGAGTAATTGTACATTTGTTCCATGATCTATTGCAGATCGTGTTGGAATAGCTGGTACCACAACTTATGTAGCATATGTTACAACAATCCTACATTACATCTGCTGCCAAGGGGAGTAAATTTCATTTTTGTTTATGGTTGTCTTGAGGCTTATTTGACTACATGTTGAGTCTTTGATATAATATTGCTTAGGGTCTGACTTCTTGATGGTTAAGACTATATGATGATATTGTTTATCACTCTCTGTAATGGATTGAATAAATTCTTGCTATTTTGATTGAAGCACTGTGTGATAGAGGGAATAGTTTCGTATGTTTGAACTCACTTGTTAATTCTGTTATGGGTTAAACAAACTATGGAAGTTGAAGATCATGTGACACTTGATGTTGGCAACCTGCTATCATATTTACTTTGATTTTTTTCCAAAAAAGGGGAGATAGAGGAAACTATTATTCAAGGGGATAGATTATTTCTATATTATATTTTAGGTTTCATTCATGCGTTAAAGTTTAAAGTTCTTTTACCATGTGATTTATGTTTCATTTCCCCTCGTTTAATTTATGGAGTGATTGTTTTTGTCAAGGTTTTCACAGTCGAACTGATGGTCAAACCAAGAAAGCTATTGGTTCCCAGTTCGTCTATTTTGATGAAATAAATTATTAAAAAATATAAAAAATAAAAAATATTTAAAAATAAGAAGAGAAAATCAGTTGAAACAATGATTCAATTGGTTTTTAGCTTGGTTCAATCAATTTGTATCGATTTATGAGTCAACCGATTCAACTCACCTTTCCAAACTAATACCCAAACTGGTTCCCTATCCAACCAATTTGATCGGTCATTCGAGTTAATTTATGAAAATAATGGTTTTTGATGCAGGTGTTTTGTAAAAAAAATGTCAAAGGGGAGTAAATCATGGTTTTTTACACATCCTTAGATTACCATCAATTGACACATGGAATGTAACACCCCTCACCCGACCCGATTGCTGGGTTCGAGCTACAAAATGCTACATTCGTTGCCAGAATAACTACATTTAAACACAACATAATTTCCATCAATTCAAAAATTTAAATTCATTAACATGATCATTATATCATTATATCATAACATTTATTCAATTTGGTCCCTAATGTTACAAAGCTAACAAACAAGCTTAATTGACTTTACAATTTAGTTCTTTTCATTATCTAAACTCAATATCTATCAATTCCAAGCATATTTCATCAATTTATGAACAATGTCAACTTCATAGAATTTTCAACAATTGCACAAAGTGATACATGTGCAGCTAAATCAAGCTCCCATGATCATAAATCTATAAAAATTACAACAACAAAAAAAAAAAAAAAGACTTGATTTTCATACCTATGAAATGGATGAATGTTAAATGAAAACCCTTGAAGCTTTCTGACTGCCTCCCTCACCACCCTCGTGAACGATGAAAGAGATAAATCAACAATTAAAGACAAGGATTGAATAAAACTAATAAGTACGGTGTTTGTAAGTGTAACAAGTTAGTTGTAATATATTTGTACAACGGGGTACAAGAGTACTCTGATGATCAAACCTAAGAGAGTCGAGGATTGAACAATTTCTACTAATAAGCATGCAAAATAGAGAGTCTAACCAACTAATTGCTAAACATTATAGTACGAAAAATCATGAAGTCGAGGATAATTATACTAATCTAAGATCTAGCTACCAAGGGCTAAATTGTAAAAGGCGCAAGATTACAAGATTAACAAACAAATAACAAATAGTGGTTGATTGATCTTGATGTGGTTCACTCATCCTTGAATTAGGGTTCCAAATTGCTTAAACTCCTAAAATGGTTCCATTTTGCCTTTCGGTATCAATTTTATCAAGTTAGACAAGTAAGAATTTATTTTCTAAGTATAAATTCTACTTTTTGTGAATAACAATTCTAACGTTTCTATTGAGAGGGAATTATTTTCCTACTGAAAGTGATAAATTGTTTCTGGTTCTGTGTTTGATTTGTGATTGTTCGAGCCCACACTCAAAACAACCCGTGGTACGAGAATAACGAAGAAGGTCGTCCGTTAAAAGCCGAGAATGTCTAGGATCCATCTCGCACAAAGCACAAGTACTTTTCGGAAAAAATTTATTGCTATAAAATTTTCAAATATTTGATTTTTCGCAATGATAGAAAATCATTTTTAAATAAGATTTTTTCCAAAAGTCACGTTATATAAATGGACAAGAAGACCTCTCTTATAAATAACTTGATGAATGATGAAGAAGAGATCAAACTTTTAGTAGCCTGAAGTTACTTTGTACAACCATCTTCTCAATCAGTTTGTCCTCTTGTCCCAACTCCGGCTCTCGGCCTTTTTAGGTGAACCAACCTCCATTGCACCATCGTGATCTCCTCATTGCTCCTCTTTATCCTATTCCCTTGTTGAACACTGTATCAACACATATAATATTCAAATATTTTTGTTGAAAGTAAATTGTTTCATATGTTATTATATCATTCTTGATACGAGTCTCAAGGCCCAACTTTAGGCCCATGGATGCGATGGGCTTACACTACCTTAATGCCCAACAACAAGGTCAAAGGTCAAGAAAATCAAACAAATATTCAACCAAAGCCAGTATGTGAGGATGAATATTTTTGAGGAAATGATGAATGATACATACATGGAATGAGTGAAATGTATTAAAGACAATTCAACCAACCTGTCAATTTTCAAGGTCAAAAGATTAGTCAATTTGTGAAAAATATTTGTATGGGATCCAAGCATTTATGGATTAAGATGTCTTCATAGTGTTAGAATATTTATCTCTTAGCTTCAAAATGCACTTTGAATCACTCAATTTCGAGTTTGCAAACTCAAGTTATGACAGTTTTAGTGAAGACTATGCGAGTAGAATTTCTAGACGGGATTATGATGGGAATTAAGAGTGTTGGGCTTTTATTTCGAATTTAAATCGTATTGAGTTCGAGTTTTAGGCTTAATTTTTATTATATATAATCTCAATATTGTATTTATCAACTCTTATTATCTTATTTCAAATTTTTTATAATTATTAAGTATTTTAAGTTATTTAGGAATTTTATGTCAACGAGAAAGTTTAGCTTAAAACTATTTATTGTTTAGGTTAATTAGAGTTTTAGCATACTTAAGAGTTTTATCTAGATTTACTTGGCTAGCTTATATAAAGGCCTTTACATTTACACAAAAGAATCAATTCATTGATTATTCACTTTGTGTTTATAAAATTATCTTTAAGTTTCCAATTCAAGAATTTTTCTTGAGTTTTCTTTTAGAAAAGTTTTAACAATATTTTTAAATTGTGGGGTTCATCTTTAAACTTTTTCTTGTCAAGTTTTCTTTCTTGGAGGGAAAATTAGAGCTGCTTGAAGGGGGTTGTGGATTCTTCTTGTTTACAAGGCTCCTTAGGACTTCTATATGTCCCGTTCTATCTTTTCCATCTATCTTCTTTATTTTCTTCTTTATTGTTTTAATCTTTGATTTTTAATTCTATTTTATTTATCTTAATTATTTATTTTAGTTGTTTTATCTAATTTGGATTCGATTGTGTTTTAGGTTGTGTCAAAATCTAAGTTTCTTTCCGAACATTTAGAACCTTAAGTCAAATCCGTAACTTGAACAAACTTATGATCCTCTTCCACACTCATCCGTATCAATTCTGAGAACAATAAAAGTTGGTCAAATTTTAAATTATGATTTACTATTATTTGTTTGTTATGAAACAATGAAAATATCCACTGCAACACATGGATGTCTACATGTTTCATCAACATTTTTGAGATTTGTGTGAATAGAAATACAAATAATAGTCATAGAATTGGTATTAAAAAATTCATGGAATACTCCGCTGTATCCTTTGGGCATTGGAAATCACTTAACTAAAATATTTTGCTTTCTTTGTCTGCTTGTGACCTGAGAGTAATGCATCCTGCTTTGCTTTCTACATTTTCCCAATGTCTTGCGCTTATCATAATTATTTACTTTCTCATAAATTGACTTTCAAGTCATACTTGCTTATTTCTATTCATATATTTTTTTTCTCTTTTAAATATGTTTGAGTTCATATTTTTTCTTATTATTATAATAACAAAATATAATAATAGAAGACATATAACACATAATATAATAAATCTAAATTATATCTTTTTATAAATAAAAAATAAAAAGAAAAGTACCTCTATAAATATTTCACTAAAACACCTTCACTTTATTAAAGAGGATTAATTCTTCACGACAAACAATTATTCTGGTTAATCATGCCAAGTCAACGTGATTTCAATTCAATCTAAATATCATCATTTTATTTTTAAAACTTAAAATGAAAAGTTTTAATTCAAACTTCCAAATCCTCTATAAAAACTTTTGAGATGTGAAACTCTTTAAAAACCCTTGTTGATAAATCTACAATTAATAATTTATATCATGCATTTAAATTACATAAAGTTCAACCAAAATTTATATAATTTTAAATTTTATAAATAAGACGATTACTGTTATAAAATATAATTTTAAATTGGATCATCGAATTCATTGGGGAAGTGACCTGGATAGACTGTTGCACGTTTTACTGCTGGCGTCGGTAGTACCGCGGATCGTACCGTTGAACTGGCACCTTCAGGAAAAAAAGATGAAATTTGTACTGCAAATGTCCCACGCTCTTTTTGTAGCTCGTGAGATCACTCTTTCTCTCTTTCTTTGTCATCTAATTGGAAACCGGCTGAAGGTAGGCAAAAATAGTCAAATAACTACAGTTTATGAAATAAATAATTCCAAAGCACCATAATTGCTTAAAGTGAGATTTCAACTTAAATCCCATTGACTTTGATTAATTAAATGGGATTTTATATTTTTTTATATAAATTTTGAATATGTTGTTATTAAAAATATGTTATGAATTATAATATTCATATTTCATTTTTATGCAATATTTTAATTATTATTTTATTTCATATAATGATATTGCGTTTTATCTCATCATAAAATTAGGAGGCTTGTTGGAAATGAAAACTATATTCCAACTTCCCTATGCTATGCTATCGGCATATTGGTTTAGACCCAGTTTGTCTCTTTATTCTTACTTAAAACAAACAACTACCAACCCAAATGTTAAAAAATTAACAGTATAGATATTGTTGTTAATGTAGAAGATTATTGTTGTTAATGTAGGAGATGTGGGTTTAAGTGCGCTTAAACGCATTATTTCTTTATTTATGAGTTGGGAAGATGTTATGAGTAGTTATAGACATTATATAAAAAAAATTAAAACTTATCGTGAGATTGTTCAAAAAAATCGAATAATGATAAAAGTATTCACAAATAAATTATCAATTATATAAATATATAATATTTTAAATTCATAATAATAAATAAAAAGAATATGGATATGATAAAGAAGAGAAAAGGTAATGAGTGAAATATAAGGGAACTAACTATGCCTACCCTACCCAAACCTTGTTTTCATCACCAACCCCTGATTGTTACGTTTTCCTATCGCACAACAATGGAAACTAATCCTTCACCTTAATTTCATTTATTTCCTCATCCAATTATTTAATAAATCCAATCCAATTTGCTGTATTTTAATTATAAAAATATTTTTTTTGAATTGATTTTATGAAGCTTGATTGTTGGCTTATGTTTTTATTTTCGTACGTTCAATTTTATTTTATTTTTAAAATAAAAATCATTAAATTAATTTTTAGGGTAACTTTTCCAGTTGGTCACCCAACTTTTACCGATTACATCTTCCCCTTTCTCTCTCCCTCCTTTCTCAGTTCTCGGTAAGCTTATGCAACTTCTCCTTCTTCCATTTTTCTCTGCAAATGAATCCCAAGAAACCTCCCAAGCCCTTTTTTTTTTTAATTACCTTTTTTTACCTTTTTCACCTACTTCTACACCACTAAACTAACTTTCTGTAGACAACCAACCAAACCAAATTAATAGGCAAAGCTTCCAAGTGGTTCGCAGGACAATCGGCCTCAAAAAACCCGACCCCCATAACCAACCCTCCCATAAAGACAAACGGCGTTGGAGTTTCGTCAAATCCTACTGTGAAAAGGAATCCTCCACAAACGGTAATGTGAAGTTGCCTTAGTCGTCTCAGCAAAATGGGCGTCTGCGCGCGGCAGTAGAAAGGAAAGGGAACAGTGAAGTAAAACATAATTATGCTTTTGAATGAAGAAAGATTACCTGGAAATTTTTTAAGCGAAAAACTATATAAGATAGCAGATTAGATCACATTTGAAAAACGAAATCTTAAGGGATTAATGGTGAAAAAAAATGAAAATCATGAAGAAATACCAATTTCAAATGGCAAGACATGTGATTTGCCCATCTCCAGACAAGAGGGTCAGCATTACGTTCACTTTTAGCTGGTGAAGTTGCATTTGATTGCTCACTTCTTATGCCATGAAATTGCAAAACTGAAGTGAACCTGCTCAATAAATGGTTGCAACTGTGACTAACCATGCTGAACTGAGCCCTTCAATTTTCTCCCTTGGTAGGGAGACAATTGCTGAAAGAATCAGGGCATTGCAGGAACTTGTTCCTAGTGTTAACAATCTTTTTGAAACATGGGTGAGTTTAATGGTAGATTTATGTCTTGGGAATAAAACCATGTATAATGCACCTTACTCCATTTACGTCACGTATGTTTCTTTGTGCAGACTGATAGAGCAGCCATGCTTGATGAAATTGTAGATTATGTGAAGTTCCTGAGGCTCCAAGTCAAGGTATCTTCAACTCTTTTACCTGTTTTCTCTCACATTTCTTTTTTCATATTTCTACTTTACTGAATATTGTATTGCTGCTCATGTTTATGGGATCAGTCTTTGATACCTTAATTGAGTTTTTCACTGCAAATGGTAATCAATTTCGATGAAAGTTGTTACTTTTTAAGATGATATCTAGTGATAGATTATTTATAAAATAATGTAATTTTTTCCTTTCCTAAAGTTTCATTTGTTGGTTTAGCTACTCTTTAGCTTGTTTTAGAATTTTAAAATCTAATGGTTGAAATTGAAGTGCAGAAGCCCAGTTTTGCCGGCCGAAACAAATAAAACAAAAAAACAAGTTAAAACAAAAAATAATAAGTCCAATGAAACAAAACAGTCCATTTGCAAAAAGAAAACTTAAATACCCAACTACATAAGCTAAGCCCAAATCCCCTAAACCTAAAACAGAAAATCCTAATTCCTCTAAGCCTCTAGTCGTCGCCGCTCTTATACCTTTGCCATGTCAGTACGAACGCCACCCGAGGTCCGCAATCTTTTCACCTAAACAGCAAGGGAGCGCCTCTCCCCACCGTTAACTCTACCGCCACCTGCAAAAAAAAAAAAGGACAAAGACAAACACGCAAAGAACAATTTAAATGTAACATATTCGGCTATAAAAGCCATGGCAACCATGAATTTATTTTTTACGGAGACAAGCAATCAAAAGATATAAAAAAACTGAATACAAAAGCTGACTCTTTTTTTTTTTCCGCAACAAATAAGAGTAAAATAAAAAAAAGGGATATTTTTTACCTGTGTCGGTTGTCAGAGGCCTACCTCTGGCTCAAGAAGCCTCGAAGTCCCTCTACGGCTCTGTTGAGGGCCTCGTTAGAGGGGAGAGAAACTGAAGGTTTCTTGACCTTCGGTCTATTTTTGCCATTTTTTTTGACAATTTTAACTCCAAAACCGGGTTCCTAAAAAAAGGATTAAAAGGGGGTTTTAAAATTTTCTGACCACCGAAGACGGCGGTCACCATCGCCGACGACCAGTGGCCGCGGTGAAGCCACGACGGCTCCCATGGCCGGCCTAAGGAAAATTTCAAAGAAAAAATGTAACACCTCTAACCCTTATCCGTTGCCAGAACAGGGTTACAAAGCATTACTGGATATTTTAGAACAAATACGAACAATCACATAATAATTTAACATACACATCATAATTTAATCATAATGTTTAAGCTATCTTTGCTCTCTCAACCAAATCCACAAATTTAGTGATTCTGTGTGATACCATTTGCACCCGTAACTCATCACGTAAACCTCGTAAAAATCGCTTGCAACTGTCAGCTTCAGTTGATACAAATTCAACTGCATATCTACTGAGTCGCGAGAATTCCCGTTCATAGTCAACTATTGACATCTCACCTTATTTTAACATCAAGAGCTCTTGTTTTTTGTTATCAATGTACAATTCACCCACATATTTCTTCTGAAATTCTCTTTGAAATAAATCCCAATTTACCTGTTCTACTAGTACATGTCGTGTTACTAATTCCCACCAAACATAAGCTTCCTCTTGCAATAAAGATGCAGCACATAATAAACTTTCCCGTGGAGTACACTCGAGTTGCTGCAAAATTCTTTTTGTAGCTTCAATCCAGTTTTCAACTGTAGATGGATCAACTCCTTTTAAACCCAGAAATTCAGTCGCACCGTACTTACGCAGTTCTTTAATCGGGGCTCATCGGATAGAAGGAGCAGATGTCGTAGCAGATGCAGTTCATGCTACTCGTTGAAGAGCATCAGCTGTAATCCTAAGTAACTGTGAATCATAACTCGTTGAAGGGCATCAGCTGTAATCCTAAGTAACTGTGAATCATATCTCTCTCTAGCATTACCCCGATCAACATTAGGTGATTGATTACCTACTAGATTTACACTCGGTGTTGCCGATTCAATTTCATCTAATTCACGAGATTCTTCATCTCCAGTATACATTTCTTGATCAGTGTCATCAGTATATTCATCTGACATCTTTAACTATAAAATAGAAACAAACAAATATATCAACATCCAAATCCCAACTCAATTTGACTCAATTATGGCATGTACCTCTAGACTCAATTTTTGACTCGATTTAGTTCGAGAATCGGCTAAACCTGAATAGCTCTGGTACCGCTAAATGTAACACCCCTAACCTTTATCCGTTGCTGGAATAGGGTTACGAAGCATTACCAGATATTTCAGAACAAATACGAACAATCACATAATAATTTAACATACACATCATAATTTAATCATAATGTCCCTTTATTGAGCCCTTAAGGCCTAATTCACGTGTTAGAAACAAATCGAGACTTAATTAGAAGTCTAGAAAATTTTTCGTAAAATTTCAAAATTTTTTCGAAGTACAGGGCTCACACGCTCGTGTGGCCAAGGGACACGTTCGTGTGACCCTATGACATGCCCGTGCTCCAGGCCGTGTCCTACCCCGTGTAACTCTCTGACTTACTCACACAGCCAAGTGACACGTCTGTGTGCTAGGCCGTGTTCCTCACACGGCTGAGACACACGCCCGTGTGGTAATACCTGAGCATTTTGTTTTGAAAATTAAAAGTTGCAGGGGACACACAGGCAAACC
Organism: Gossypium australe; assembly: GCA_005393395.2. Lineage (NCBI taxonomy): Eukaryota > Viridiplantae > Streptophyta > Magnoliopsida > Malvales > Malvaceae > Gossypium > Gossypium australe. The sequence goes on from CM016624.1 coordinate 102,195,603, forward strand.
ACACGCCCATGTGATAGCTGTGTGTCTCACACGGTCTGGTCACACGCCCGTGTGCCAGGCCGTGTGGACTCAAAATGAGCCTTTCACATCAAGTATACCAACCCTGCAAACCTTTAGCACCAAAGCAATTCAATTATCAATCGTTCAACCAATCCAAAACACATTCAAATACATCTAAATCATGTCAAAACATTCAACCTAATAACCTTATCAATGTATTTTCATAGAAATTTCACATATAATTTCCAAATCAATTCATTTAATTTCATTCAAACCAAATCTAATTTCATACCAAAATAAACTATTTTGTAATCTTAACATATCATATAAACTTATATATATATATAGATATATATATGTAACTAATAGTGTCTTATAACATATTTTACATTCACCATTTCAAAATAACCAATATAAAACGTCCTAGGTACATGCCATTATCAAAAAGAAATATACTTAACCACTTTGAGTTCGGGATCGGCTTTGGATACTGATTCAACAATCTGATTTTAACCTAACCTGCTCATGGAAACAAGCCGTACGCTGAGTATAAACTTAGTGGTATTTCTATAATCCAAATACTTATTAAATAAGAATTTACAATATTTATATATCTAAGCACATATAACAAAAATCATTCAAACAAATAATCAATTTCATAACACATCATTCATAACACTTTCAATTCTCATCTCTTACTATTTCAATCTCATAATTGATATTCAAATAACTTTTCTCAATAGGATACACATATCATTTCACTATATCAATAACCATTTCATGAACCCATTGGTTTATACATTTCAATTTCATAACTCAATTCAATATCCCAATCCAATTCATGTTCAAAATCATCCAATATCATTCATATTGCCAATTCATTTATTTACCCCTATTAACAGGACTCGAACTTTGGCGGATACACGGATCCAACCAAAACACACTAGTATGGCACCCAGTGCCTCATTGGATAATTCGAAGAAATAAGTTGACACCTGATAAACCGTAAAAGTAACATATTTTAAGCCCACATTTAGTATGCTTTTGGAGGAATTAAGCCTCGATTTATGTAAAAAGGTGCTCTTAATTATTTGTTTTCATGTTTTATACCCAAGAAAGCACCCGAGGATGAAAAGAACGAGAAACGAGCCTAAAACGGACCAAATTGGGCCAAAGAGGAAATCGACACGACCTGGACTTAAGCCCACACGGCCGTGCCACGTCAATCTACTAGAACACGACCTGATCTCAATTCACACGGCCGTGTCCCATTAAAGAAGTCCGAGCACGGCCTGGCCACAATCCACACGGGCATGTGCCATGGCCGTGTCCCTGTCATGGCAAAGAGTAATTTCATTCGGATTTGGATACTTAGGGCGAAGAAACATATTTCGGAAGCCTATATAAACCCCCTAAGTGTTATCTGAAAAAGGGCGGTTAGCTAGGCCAAGGAGCCGAGCCAGAAAGACCAGATTTGTGGAGAATCACTTGAAGATAGCCAGTTGATCCATCTCAAGAAGCCGGAATTCTACTCAAGACGGCGGATCTCTTCTTCAATTCCTTTAGGGGGTTTTAGGGATTTCTTATGTTTTGTTTTATCTTTTCTTCTGAGATGTTTTCTTTATTTGATATGAACTAAACCCTTCAGATACCTGAGGGGGATGAAACCTAAGATAGATCTTGTTATTGTTTTCTAAACTATATGATAAATATTTGACTTACTCTTAATTATGTGTTCTTAATTCTTGTGTTGATATTTCCGGGATATTGATCCAAGTATGATGTGCTTAGGTGGAGGAGCAAAATTCCCTGCTTAGGAGTAGATCTAGCATAATTAAGTGGAGTTGATTGCACGCCTAGAGATAGGGTGATGAGATTTTGCCGGATTAGGGTGAAACCTAATATGGGAGTCCATAGATCGAGTTAATTTGATTCTAGGGGTTTTAATTAGAAAAAGATTTCAATTAATCAACCTAGGGTTAGACGTTATTCGCTTCGAGAGAGGGTTTAATATAACTTAGGGAATCTTACAGATCAAGTCAAGTGAATACATCGTCTGGTTCAGTGTTAGATAACAAGTCAAGTCTAGGTGGATTCTTCCCAAGGGTATCGTCTTAATCAACTGAGTTTTTCCAAAAGTATTTCCCCAATTCACTCTTTTTGTCTTTGCGTCTTTAGCTTAGTAATTAGATAATTTTAGATTAAACAACAACTTCACTTATTTTAGGCTAGACAATAGAAAGAGAGTTAGTATTAGTACTTTTGGTTCCTTTGGGATTCGATATTCTGGTCTTACCTAAACTATATTACTGTTCGATAGGTGCACTTGCCTTAAAATCGTTGTCAGAGTTAGTTTCCAGGTTCGATCATTCTCATTATAAATTTAAAGCTCTGATTTCGATGATCAACACCTAGTGTCTCATCGGCCATGCCGAAGTAAGTTGGTACCCAGTTGCTCATCAAATTTATCCGAAGTAATAGTTTGACACCCAGTGTCTCATCGACTCGTGGTCGAAGTATCCCTGAACACTTCCAATCTTATGGCATGCCAACTATATCTGACTCAGCCCGATATAGTTAATAGGGTTTCAATTCACTTTTCAATTTCTACCAATATTTATTCCAATTCAAATAATCACATATGCTCATAAATCAATTCAATTCAATTCAATATCACAATATCAATTGCTCACCTCAATCTACTTACCATACATATTAAATAATAAATTCAACAATTAATTATTAAGTTCAGATTATAGAAATACAAACTGTAATTTCCCGAGTTACTCCTCGTCAACTTTTTCCTTTCCTTTCTTAGCAGAGGTCTCCAGCACAACGTTAGCTACGGAAATTAAAACAATTTAAAATCATCAATACACACAATTTCACATTAAATATTTCAATTGTTAGTCAACTTTTGCTCACATTTCAATTTAGTCCCTAATCAAAACTAACTTTATTTTATTTAAAACTAATTTCATATTTTCATTCAAATCCCACTTTAGACTAATTTCAACTTTCAAATTTCACTATAAACCCTAATTTCAAAATTCTCTCAACTTAGTCCTTATTACTCAAAATTTATGATTTATTTTACAATTCAATCCCTTTCTCACTTCTAACTTGAAATTCTATCAATTTAACCCCTAACACTTAAATTTATTCAATAGGAACAACTTCTAAAAATTCACTAACTTATAAAATTTCAACATAAATCAAGTAGTATTTTATTCTAGGATTCTAAAAATATCGAAATTCCAAGAAAAGGGATTAAATTGACTTACCAATTTGAGTTTGAACCCTAAAATCCCTAATTTCCTTCTTTTCTTTCTTTTTCTTCCCTTTCTCTTTCGTCCTAATGTTTCTCTTTTTTCTTTTGTTTTATATCTTTATTTTGTTTTATTTTATTATATTATTATATTATATTAAAATAATAATTACTTAAATAATAAGAATACATGTATTATTTTATACTTATGATTATTATTTTTACACATGTATTTCACTATTACCATACATTTGTATTTACTTTTTACTATACAAGTGTTACATATGGTTTATTTTCTTATTTAATCCATTTATTTTTCTTTAATCTATAATTCAACTTTTACCCTATATTCAATCTAGTCCTTATACCTAATTATCCATAATTTAAGCTAAGTCACCTAGCCAAAACCTAATTAACCACACAACTAACTTCGTAAATATTTACGAATTCGTTTTAAGAAAATGAGACTCGAAAATACACTTTCTAAAACCCGTAAATTTTGGGTCATAAAAAAAAAAGGGGATAAAACAAAATTTTTTAAAAAAAAAACAAAGGGGAATGAAATTTTTTGAAATTTTTTTAATGTAAATAGGGTATTAGAACGACGTCGTTTTGGCCTGGTTCCATAAACCCCAAAACGGCGTCGTTTTGGGCATGGTCCGCCGACCCAACTCCCCTTAGAATCCTCGTGTTTTTAAAGGGGAGGGTCTAATTGCTTCTTTAGCCCTTCTGCTTTTTTGTCAATTTTCAATTTCGTCTAATTATTTTTTTCATTTTTGCCCTTTTATTTTGTTTTCGTGCAATTTAGTCCTTTGACTATTGTGGACACATTAGGGGGAGGACACATGTAAATTTTGGGGAAAAATTGCCTTTTGAGCCCTATATATTTTATCCTATTTTAATTTAATCTTTTTATGCCTTTTTCTTTATGATTTATACCTTTAATTTTGTTATATTTTTTTATTTAGCATTTTATTTCTTTATTTACCCATTTCTTTATTTCTTTTTCTAGTACGTACCTTAAATGTCATTTAAATTTCGATTTAGTCCTTTATTTATTTAATTTCAACCATTTATAAATTGTTTATTATTTATTTATTTATTTATTTATTTTATATATTTAAAATTTATATTGTTTAAATTTCCTTTTATTTGTGTATTTTTTGCCCATTTATTATTATTGTCGTTATTATTTTATTTTTATTTCATTCTTGTTATTTTATTATTTCTTTTATTATTTTCACGTCATTTATATTTACCTTTGTAATTATGCATCTTTCATTTTTATTTTTTATTTTATTTTGAGTTATTTTATTTATTCTAATATCTAGCATGATATTATGATTATTATTGTTATCCTCATTGCTACCGATCAAAGTTATCATCATTATTATTATAGTTATATTATTCATTACATTATTATTGCTATTGCTACTATTATTTCATTTCTTATATTTTATTTGAACTTGTATAGCAACTTCGTTTTTGCTAAGCATTCCATTATACTTCCATTTTATTTTATTTTTGCTAGAACCATGCCACGAACCGTGTTTAAATATATTTATCTATTTTTATACTATGCCAGAATAAGTTAAATGCACATTACTTTAAATGTTATATTCGTTTTTCTTCGATGCATAAAAAAGAAAAAATTTTAAAATCAAAGCAATGTTCTGTATTTGGAGATTCAAGAATAATAATGAGCAAGCTTATTTTCAAGGATTCGAGATGTCGTGTCCTAACTTACGAGACGTGATCTTTTCGTTTTGGTTACCTTGAGATAAGGAGGCCTTTTACACATGTTTTAATTTACTTAAGTGATTTTAACTAAAAAAATCATTATGCAAGGTGGGATCGTGTTTTAAATTCTCCTCACATTTTCTATTATCGATACTGAGACATCAATTAATCAATTGGGTACCAATTTTGGGTGTTACAAGGGTGCTAACCCTTCCTCGTGCGTAACCGACTCCCGAATCAATTTTCTAGATTTTGTAAACCGAAAATCATCGTTTTAGTAAAATCTAAACTTTTATTAAAATAATCAAATTACGAGGTGATCCGATCACACTTAATAAAAAGAATTGATGGTAACTCTATTTTTCGTTTTAAAGTAAAAGTCGATTTCAAAAGGTTTCGACTAACATTTGAAGTTGCAAGCTATGGCGATGTGTAAGTGATAGGCAGGTTGAGAGAGGAGATAGGACTTTTGTGGGGTTTAAGAAGCTGAAAATGAAGATTACATTGGACACTCTTACCAATATTTTTCATTTCTATTTATGTGGGGATTAAGTAGATTACCTTCAAAACTCAGGATTTGTATACTTTAAAATTATTTTATTGAATTAACTCTTAACTTATATTATGTTTATGCCAATTGCCTTAAATTGTAAGAAGAAAGAGAAAAATAATAATGTAAATTAGTATTAAACTCAAGAAAGCAAAATTATTAATATAGCTCATTTAACAAATATGCAAATTAATATTTAAATTTAATGTAAATATTTTTATTTGTTGAAATTTATAAATTTTTGAACAAGTTTTTAAATTTTTAATATAATTTTTGCTGATATTTTAAATTGTCTTAAAAAATATTTTATTTTTAACGGGATTAAAAGTGTTAGGAAAATTTGTGCCGGCAAAGGCTTGCACTCTACTGGCATTTGTGGTCAACTCATTAGAAAATTTTTACCGGCACTCACCTAGTCAACAGTCAAAGAATTGTTGGTAAAATCAATGTTGACAGTTTTTTTTTCACTTTTACCGGCGCTTATAAAGGTTGGTAAACGTGAATATTTTTTTGTAGTGATATAAGAAAGGGCAATTTACCAATAAATGCCTTTTTTAAAAAAAATTACGAAAATAGACCTATTATTCAATTATTTACCGAAATGGGCCATTTTCCCCGAAAGCGCATCCACGTCAGCATGATGTCAGGGTATGTGGTAGGAAAACGTGTCCCTGGGGGAGCGTTTTTGCCACATCAGCAGAAATTACGTCCTTGAGGGCGTGCTTTGCTGATGTGGCAAAAACACTCCCCCAGGGACGTGTTTTGCCCGTTTATTCCGTTAGGGTTTTCAGCTGTTTTTAGGGTTTAGGGTTATGGTTTTTAAAGTTTTAGGGCCAGGGTTTAGGGTTTTTAGGGAAAAATTAATGAACTAGAGTTTAGGGTTAATTAATTAAAATAATTTTATATTTAGGGTTTTGGGAAAAATATATTAGCAATATAATTTTTTTACAGTAGTATCTGATAAAATAATTTTGAGAAGACGTTTCTGAACAAATAGTGACCAAAACGCTTCAAGCAGAATGCACTGTCAGCAAGAGTACTGGAAAAAGCTCCCACGTGGACGCTTTTTTGCTACAATAGTTCTTGAAAAGATAATTTTGAGAAGATGTTTCTGAAAAAATAGTGACAAAACACTTCAAGCAAGATGCATTGTCAGCAAGAGTACTGAAAAAAGCTCCCACGTGGACGCTTTTTTGCTACAGTAGTTCCTGAAAAGATACTTTTAAGAAGACGTTTCTGAACAAATAGTGACCAAAACGCTTCAAGCAGGATGCACTATCAGCAATAATAGTGAAAAAAGCTCCCACGTGGACGCTCTTTTGCTACAGTAGTTCCTATTTGGCCTTAGACTATAAATGAGCCAAATTTCATTCTTAGGTTACATAATAGAAATTGAGGCAAAAGTATAATAGAAACTGAAGATGAGTGAACGTATTAGTGCTGTTATTTACTATGATGGTGAGGTTCGTGACACTGAAAACGGTGTTGTTTTTTATCGGAGAACACAGCGCAACTGGTTTTTAACCAGAACATAGATTTGACAGAACTTCGTAAAAGAATTAAGCGTAAAATCTTCGGAACAACACTAATGAAAGTTTTGTCTATTAAGTATAGATTTTGTGCTTCGGTTGATCTCGTGAGATATGACTCATTCGACATCAAAGGTCCTCGAAGCTTGGAGGCAATGGTGGAGATTCATCTTGCCACTGGATCACCCTATCTTGAGGTATATGTACAATTTTCATCGCCAAGTGATATTCCTTCGACTTCAACATCTACTACTATTCGAGGGGAATACACGACCCCAAGCCAACACTCTGTTAGTGGGAGGCAGAATACGGAAGCCCGGTGTTTGGTGGTAGTATGGAAAACACAACCCCTACACGACACTCAGTTGGTAGATGGGACATGCATATCGGTGGGTCGATGTTCGATGCTAGGAATACGTATTGGGGAACGTCATCAACTTCTAGTGGTTGGCAATCCACATATGATTGGGGATGTTACAAAAGTTGTTTAAGAAGGGATAATGTACTCCCCACGACATCCACCGGTGATGGGACCTCGTTTGTTGCAGATGATGGTAGGTCGAATGATGAGTCCGATGTGGATCCACCTCGAGAGCCCTGCCCCGATGGTGCAGAAGTTGCACTATTTTCTGAACCGGAGCCTGTTCTAACCATACGTGAAGATGTTGAAGGGGGTTCAGATATGAAGAAGAAGATCCGCGATTCAGGGCGTACTTGCCTCCAGCCCACAAGTATAATATCGATCTATCTCAAGACGATGCGTTGGAGTTTCCAGAACTACCACATAGAAGGCGTGACCGTACAAGTTCGTCGTTGGATTCGGGTAGTTTTCTTGGTGCATTGAAACAATATAGCATCAAGAACGGGGTTAACTACAACGTGGTTAAATCTAAACCCGATAAGTATGAGGCCAAGTGTGCAGTGCAAGACGGTACATGTTAATGGAAAATCATGAAGAGTGGTATGTAATATTCGCTATCAACTTATATTGGCAGGGTACGAGATCAATAAGGACCGTTTTCATGAGATGTTGGCGATTTTGTGCTCAGTTAACGAAGAAGGCGCAAACTACCTGTAACAGCCCGATTTAGGGCCTAGTCAGAAGAGTGGTGCGAGACCACAAATCTGAGGTAGAAATGTGAGTTTTAAGGTTTATGAGATGTTTGCATGATAGTATGAAAGTTTCATGAAGAAATTTCTATTAAATTGTGATTGAATAGTCCATTAGGACTAAATTGCAAAAGTTACAAAATATAAGATTCTAGAAGCTTTTAATATGAAATAGCTTTGGATTAGTAATAAGAGGTCCTTAAATAGAAATTTTCCCAATTTCTAATTTTTGGACAAAAATGGACATGAGTTAGTAATATTTGAAAGTTTAGTAAAAAAGGGCATTTTTTTCATTTGGCTTTTTAATGATTAAAAAGGATGAAAAAAAGTCAAAATTCATGTTCATCTTCTTCATGCTTGGCCGAAATTTTGGAGAACTCCATAACTAGGGTTTGTTCAACTTTTCAAGCTCATAATCAAGAAAAACGAAGCCCGGATCAAAACTGAGGCAAGAACAAAGTCATGGACTAAATTGATTATCTTCATACATTTTGTATACCGAGGTAAGTTTGTATGATTTAAAAGTTTTATAAGTATTTTCATTGAATTACTTAAATATGTTGTCATTGTACTTTATTTCCATGAAGTTGTTTAAATATGTTTAGATAAGGAAATTAATGAAATTAAGTACATGAAAGTCCCGATTGAAGTTGGATTACTGAGGATGCTTAATCTATAACATGAGACAAGAAAACCCGTATAAGACCATGTCAAGACATGGCATCGGTAATAAAGCAAAGAGATCATGTAAGTCCAAGACAAGTTTTGGCATTGAAGAGTTACTATGAGATAAAGACCCATATAAGTCCAAGCCAAGGCATGACATTGGTGAGTCTCCAAGCAAAGATATCATGTAAGTCCATGACAAGTCATGGCATTCAAAAGTTATGATGAGATAAAGATCCCATGTAAGTCCAAGCCAAGGCATGGCATTGGTGAGTACCCAAGGAAGATTTCATGTAAGTCCAAGCCAAGGCATGACATTGACAAGTTTTACTAAGTAAAGATACCAAGTAAGACCATGTCAAGACATGGCATGGTAAATTTCCAAAGAAACACCCAAGGAAGATTTCGTGTAAGCCCATGTCAAGACATGGCATCGACACCAAGTTAAGAGATCCCATGTAAGACCATATCTAGGATATGACATTGGCATCGAGACACATGTATGATAGATTTAGTATCCTCCGTTATTCCTAGTAATTCATCGGGCAAAAGAGTAAAGCATGATGGAGATAACAAGAAAGTTAAGCAAGTAAAGCTATTATCAAGATATGTATACAATAGCAAAGTATACTAATCTATGTGATTAGTGATATAGGTATCTTGCATACATTACAAGCATGAGACTAGTAAGTATCATGATATGAGTATGAATAAGTAAGAGCAAGTAAGTTTAAGTACATGAGAATTGTGATGCTATTGTTTTTGATGGATGAGCTATATTAAGCAATTATATTGCTTTATGTATTACATGCAAACTTATTAAGCTAAATGCTTACTTCTTTATTTCTTTCTCTCCATGTAGTCCTGCCAAGCTAGTTCTTGGATCATTGACGTCGGAGCTCAAAACACACTATCAATCATCATTTTGGTATAGCCAAATTGTTTTTATTAAGTATGGCATGTATAGGAACCATTTCATTTGAAGTTATGTTTAGGATGAACCAAAGTGTTAGCTATCAAGTTTATTATTCTTTTTGTATATAGCTAAAGAGATTGGCCAATACTTACTAAGTTTATATATATCAATGTCGATGAATTACGCATTATTGTTCATGTTTTGATGAAGTATTTGAGTCGTTGAATTGGGCATATGATTGATCCTGATTTCAGGGCGGCAATTAGCTTGGAAAATAGCCTCTAAGTGTCCACATGGGTAGACACACGGACGTGTGTCTGGGCCGTGTGTGACACACGGTTAACCCACATAGGTGTGTTAATAGGCCGTATGTCCCCTACATGTTAGTGTTTTAAGTCAGATTAGACCACAGGCTAGCCACACGGGCGTGCCTAGGCCGTGTGAGAGGGTCAGTGTTCACCACGGGTAGAGAACATGGGCGTGTTCCTAGGCCGTGTGACACAAGTAGAATATCCAAGTTATTATACACGGGGTAGGGACATGGGCGTGTGTGACCACTCGACCTGACCCCACGGGCGTGTCCCATTTCACATGGGCGTGTGACCCTTGTTTTGATGAAAAGTTTTCTAAGTTTGTAAAAGTTTCCAAATGCGAGTTTAAGGCCTCGTAGACCCATGAAATGTATGTTATGACTAAGAAAGAGAAGTTTTTAAATCGAAACGAAATTTTATAGCTGTAAGTATACATTTAAGCATGTTTCAAGTATGGAAATGTCTCGTATCCAGTCCCAGCTTCAGACTCGGGTTTGGGGTGTTACACTACCTATGCAACATACCTTTCGAATAGTGGACACAAGCATACGACGGGGGCCTACGATATGGTCATATGACCTCAAACCTGGCTGAATGCATAAATTCTGTTCTAAAAGGAACGCATCATTTGCTGATAACATTGGTTGTGCGAAAGACATATTTTCATTTAGTGGCACTATTTCTGAAGCGAGCAACGAGTTATAAAGGCCAAATGTAGGGAGGCCATGTATGGTGTGTGAAGCTATTGTGAGAAATTAACAAGGCGAAGGCACGGGCCAGCACCATGCACACAGTGTGTCACGATTGCGACAACCTATTGTTTCGTGTGACGGAGTTTGACAGACCGAACCAAGGTATTATTGGTGGGCAATATCGTGTACACTTGAGAAATAAGACCTGCAACTGTGGGATATTTGACGCACTTCGTTATCCATGCGCTCATGTAATTGCAGCTTGTCAGAATCTCCGTCTGGATCCCATGAGCTATGTCGACGAAGTGTACAAAATAGAATACATGTACAACGTGTGCAGACACGTATTCCCACCAGTCCCAGATGAATGTAAGTGGCCGTCTGTATCGCTTGCTCCGTTTAAGCTGTTACCGGATAGAGAACTGCGTCGCAAACCAAAGGGTCGACCTTGCTCGACTAGAATACGCAACAATATGGATATCAGAGAAACAATCAACCAACAGAAGTTATGCGGATGGTGTAGGAATCCTGGCCATACATCTTGCTCATGTCCAAATTGAAATAGTTGATAGTCTCTTTATCATTTTTGTCTCTTGGTGGCTATGAAAATTCTTTTAATTTCTTTATGAAAATGGTGAACTTTTATAGAAGGGTTAAGTTGCAAAAAAAAAAAAAAGTTTTTCTTTTCTCTTCTCCTTACGTTGGAAAGATGGAAGGATGGAGACTCTTTATCTTTCCTTCCGTATATACTAAGTAAAAATTAATAAAATATAAATAAATATCAAATCAAAATATTACTAAACTAATATTTATCTATTTAATTAATTTAAAATATCACCATCATCATTATTTTTCAAAATTATCTTTTTTGCTAAATGATTATTTTGCCCCTTATGGTCTGTCAAAATTCCTACATTGGATCAACACCCATTTTGATAAAATTGCAATTTAACCCCTCATACTTTTTCACTTATTCAATTTAGTCCTAATTCATCCATTTTTTTCTTAGTTTCTAGATCATTCCACCCTTAACATATTTACACTATTGGCCCTTCAAGTTTTTCATATATACATTTTAACCCCTCAAATTTTAAATATTTACTCTTGAGTCACAAAACTTTTCTCATATTTGCGATTTAGTCCTTACTTGAACCAATATAATTAAGATATTAAAAACAACTTTTATTTTATTAAAAAATATAAAAAGTAAATTACAATTAAAACATTAAAAATAACTTTCATTTTATTAAATGTAACAATATAAAAAAGTTTGTAGAAATATATTAAAATATAAAAATATTAAAACTAGTGCATTATTTAAAAAAATAGATTTTATTAAAAATATACAAAGTAAATTACAATTAGAATATTAAAAAAAACTTTTATTTTATTAAAAATATAAATTAAAAACAACTTTTATTTTATTAAAAATATAAGAATTAAATGGCCAATTAAAATATTAAAAATAACTTTTATTTTATTAAAAATATAAAAATTAAATTACAATTAAAATATTAAAAACAAATTTTATTTTATTAAATGAAACAATATAAATAAGTTTATACAAATATATTAAAAAAAATCAAAGTTGGTGCCGGTCGGAATCAGTGCCACATGGGGGTGGTCGATGGTTATGCGCTGGATTCCTCCTTGTTCCAGCTTTCGGCGGGGCTTGTGGTTCCTCTCGAGGGGATTCTGGTTCTTCCGACAAGGGATCTAGTTGTGGGTGTTGGGAGGATGACCCACCTTGATAAAATAACGATTGCGGAGGTGTTTGCATCACCCATGGCGGAGCTGTTTGAATCCCATAAGGCGAAGGAGATTGGTAAAAAGAAGAGCTCCCCGACGGCGCCTCGTGTGATCCCTCATACGACGGTGGCCTATAGATCGGCGGTCCACTCGGAGTAATCAGGAACGGAGATGAACCGGGCCATGCATTCCAACCTACCATAGGACTGGGAAAAGGAAACATATAAGGGTTAGGATACATATAAGGGCTAGGATACGCACCTGACATAATCTAAAAAGGCTGTGATGTGGATGTCGTCGGCTGAAGTGTTGGGCCCGGTGACTGTCTGGGCGCTGTTGATGGGCCCGTCCCATCATCCATTCTCCTTGGATTTAAGGGGCCCCGTCGTTTCCTCTGTACATGAAGTTGCCGTCGCCTCTCCTCTTCTGACAATAAATACGGCTTGCCATGGATCCTAAACCGTGGCATGTATTCCGGCACACACACTAACTCAGGAACGATGATCGGTTCCTGAGTAGGTATATAATCATATTGGTTTTTTCACAATTCGATATATGCTGACCAAAATCTCGGACAATCCGTATGCAACTGTCGTAAGTCGACTTTGTGCTCATCATCGAGCACCTCAGGTGCCACGGGAATCGATTGTCGGGATCCAAATTATCGCAGAACCCGATCTGACTGGTGCATCTCCACGGTGGCATAGTTGACCAATGGGACCTTCACATGCCAAATGTTCGGATTTTGAAAGAATTCATCTGGAATTACTGCCCGAATTGCCGGATCCTTGTATGGTGTCCATTGAAACTATATTAGCATGATAAAAATATTAGTTATATACATAATACTAAATACTAAATAGTAAATACTAAATACGAAACGACTATTTTATTACGAAAATATATTTTATTTAATACTTACTTATGCTTTCGACCGTTGGTCTAATAGAAGCCGTATATCTTCAAGCGAGGTAGGTATTCCAACATAACTCGCCGAATGGTTCCACCTAATTAAATAAATTTTTATCATACAATTATATTTTAAATCTACGTAATAATTGTAAAATCTAATATTAAATTTACCTCGTTATGAGTGGGAATGTATATGGGTGGTCCACTCGAGGACGTAAAAATGGAAAGCGAAACCGTGCCTATGATTGCAGTAGTGATAGGCAACTTCCGATTTTTGCTTTATTCGGTCGCGTCGCCCTGCACATCTTTCGATATAATTTTGCTAGCATGGCAGACCCCCAACTCAATTCACCGGTTGCTCTAAAATCAACGAGTTTCAGCAGCCATCTCAGATGTACGAGGTTTCGTGACAAGCCCAACATCAGATAGTGATACGAATGCACCTATAACGGAACTAAACCGAGACACCCTTGAGCTGCCCAATGGACCAATTACGCGTAGCCATGCTAAATGACTTAAGGATGCCACTTCAGTTTTAGTGGCACAAATCTGGAATGAAGAAAGAAAGGACTTCAAGAACACATCGAATATTTACAATTTATTTAAAGCCAATTACACTAGCTACCAAACAATCACATGAGCTCGTTATTAGCTCATTCTTAGCTCATTTTAATTATTTTATTGCTAGGTGCCTTTTCAAAAACCTAAAGGTTAAGGGACAAGGTTACTGGTGCCTTTTCAAAAACTTAAGGGTTAAAAGGTTGTTAGGTGCCTTTTCAAAAACTCAAGGGTTAAGAGTTAAAGGTTGCTGGTGCCCTTTCAAAAACTTAAAGGTTAAGAGGCAAGATTAGAAGACTATTTGGCTAGCCTTTGTTCAGCCTATAAAAAGGCTATGTAATTCTCATTTGACAGAATTTAGACTTTAAGAAAATTTTATGAACTTTTGTTCATTTGAGTGAGTTCATCTCCTCTTCATTTTTGTACAAGTTTCGTTAGACTTATCAAGCTTGCTTGTGGCGTCTTCGACTTGTTTGAACTTATCACCAAATTCCCTTTGGTGTGGTGTTCATCAACCTATTTTCATCTTTCCACCTTAAACATTATAGAATCCGGGGTGACACTCTTTAGTGTCGAATCGCTTCTTGTTTAAGTTCGTTTATCCACCCCCATCAAAATTATCCTTTATCTATTTTTTTTTATTCTATTTATCCATTTTTCATTTCTTTTCATCAAACCGAACCATTTCTTATTTTTATTCACTTAAAACTTCCGCAAACGCATCCATATTTTCCAAAGGCTTGATTCCTCCTCGTAGACGATTGGGCAATCCGCATACGTTTCGACTCATCCCGAGTCGGCCCGTATCAGATAGCCTCCAATCATCTCAAGAATGTATGCCCGAGCATACCGTATTCTTTTTAATTCAATCGAATCATTATCCGGCTTCGGGAATGTGTATCGTAACAGATCCATCTCGATCCGACCTCCGTTAATGTTATCCGGAATAGCACCCAAAAGCTCGTAGCATACGACTCCCAAACACCAGAAGTTGCGTACCCGGTGACTACGTACCCATCCACCGGCAATCCCAATTGCAACTGTACGTCTTTTAGAGTGATAGTACACTCTACGCATGAAAGATGGAAAGTGTGCGTCTCGGGTCTCCACCTCTCTATCAACGCACTGATTAGTTTCGGGTCCAACTTGCTCCCTCGGCCTATCGTGGCCACGTGCCAAAAACCCGCTTCCCGCAGGTAATTCTCTATTAACGGCGATGGCGGACTAGGCATATTACGAATATAGCATTGCAACACCCGGTCTACAGACTGTTATAAAAAAATATAAAATAAAAATTAGTTAAAATTGCATAAATGGAAAAAAATATTAAATAGTATTGAAAAATTAAAATTATAACTTACCATTGTCATTTGATCGATGGAGATGTGTTTATTATCGAGACGAATTAATTCTCCGGTCATTGCTAACACGATCAAATATTTCTTAATTTAAATAAAAACTAATTCAAAAAACTTTTAAACAGGGCTTTTTTGTAAAAATTAAAAGACTTTTGTGAAATTTTAGAGGAAATTGAGAGAAATTTGAGAGAAAGTTGAAAGAAATTGTAGAAATTGTAAAATGACTTTTGTGTGAAAAAATTGAAAGGGGGGCTTTTATAGTTTTTTTTTTTGACCGTTAGAGGCCAAACGGTAAAAAAATTAGCCGTTACACGTGCAAAATGTGTCCCTGGGGGAGCGTTTTTGCCACATCAGCAAAGCGCGCCCTCAAGAACGCAATTTCGGGGAAAATGGTCTATTCCAATAAATAATTGAATAATAAATCTATTTCCGTAATTAAAAAAAAAGGGCGTTTATTGCCCTATAAAAAATAATACAATCCATTTTTCCTAAACCCTTGAGCAATACACTTTGGGAGGAGTCTATTGCTAAAGTGTTGGCTTCCACTTCCATTTGCAAAAGCATCCTTTGCTGATTCTTCCTTTTCTATGGATGTGTCGGACTAGGTGACAAATCTAAGCACCGACGTCATTTTTTCTATACTTAAATTATCTTAGCCATCAATATATTTGCTACTAAGAGATCCTAGGTGGCACCAATATGTTGGCTTACCTCATCTCGAGTAGCT
This sequence comes from Gossypium australe, assembly GCA_005393395.2. NCBI lineage: Eukaryota > Viridiplantae > Streptophyta > Magnoliopsida > Malvales > Malvaceae > Gossypium > Gossypium australe. The sequence continues at coordinate 102,211,689 of CM016624.1, forward strand.
TTCGTTAATTCTAGCACCAAACGCAACCATGAAAATTTTTTCTGTTACAGGCAAACTTTAATCTAATTTCTTAATCTTTTAAATTTGACTACTTGATGACTTTTGATGATCCCTCAATTGAAGAAACCAGCCAAAAGTTGAATTTCATTACCCTAATCATAAATCTTTGGGTTCATACGTTCAGTAAGTACAGTCCCGCAAATATATTCTTTTAACACCCCTACTATTTTGAAGCACTAACAACCCTAAACTCATTTCCCTAATCCCTGCTAACATTTGATTACATGGTGACTTTTGTTGGCCCTCCAGTAAAAGAAACTCACTAAAGTTTTTTATTGCTTCACCTATGAGGTCATGCATTGAGTAATGGGACGTGTGTTAAATAAAGTGCAGAACCTCGGCTGGTATTTTTTGAACACGACATCTTTCTCAAAGCAGACAAAACTCTTATCCTATTTTCGTAAACCACAAATTTTAACTAACCACTCAATCCTAAATTGAAACATTTGGTAAATGCTTGTTAAATAATTTTCGCCCACGATATTATAACTTTAAAACTTTATCATGTCAAAGATTTTAATCAACCTCTAATAGGTGTTGAATCCACTAAAAACTAAAGTTGTATATTTTAAAAATAAATAAATAAATAAAGTTCACAGCTGAGAAATAGGATCGATTTTACAGACATCGGTTTGACTAATTTCGTGATTTCTCACAACTAGAGTGTTTTGTGAGTAGTTCCGTGCCCTCGACTTTTGTGGACCAGCATAAAATAAAAAAGGAGGTTTAAAGTATAACATAATTAAATAATAAAATTTGAAATAAAATAAAGTAAAACAAAACAAGAGATTTTCGAAATAAAAATAAATTTAACCACTGAATTGAGAACTTTAGTCCTGGATACGACTTTAATTCCGATTCTAGAGATCAAGGAACAACCTCAAACCTTCAATTATTTTATGGTGGTAAATTATTTACATAAACAACCCAATAGTTAAATATGGCCAAATGATCAATTCCAAGATTAGTTCCCGCCATTTAATTCTTCAATAGCCTGACGAACAAGAAAAACTTAACTTAAGTTAACGACCTCAAATGTACAATCTGTTTAAATTAAATCGCTAACTCCCTTCACATCACCCAATTGCACACCAATTTATTCCTTTACAGATTGAATTGTTTCATCAAAAATGTATTGCCCCATACATCGAATAAGGGGCCCTCTCGAAACTTCACTAATTAAATGATCCTATCTTTTTTATAAATTGGAAAACTAACGAATCTGAAAGTGAAAAATGAAGCACCATTTCAGAGCTCACAATTAGTTGTGAATTTTAATATCGTGTCACCCTGCAAAGTGCCCTGCACATATATACCAAAGTTGTTGCACCAACTGAATGTACTAACTCTATAATTTAGTGGTGTTTTACTAGGCGGAAGGGAAAAAAGATAGAAAATTTTGTGTTCTCTTTACTGGGCAGGGGAGGTATGGAGAATATTCCAATAATTATAATTAGCAAAATATTCAAATTTAAACTTAAATAAATCTAGATAAAAAATTACTAACCGACGTGGATACGGAGATACACTTTAGGCTAATAAATCAAATACTGAGTTTTAATGGACTATGATGATGTAAAATTTATATTATCAATTTTATTTTACAAATAAATAATACCCGAAAGATATGGGATACATATCCAACTAATTTAGATATTCACTAATGAGTTTGTGTTGTATGGATCAAAATAATGCTTCACATTCACTACTAGCATTTGTTAGAAAAGAAAATATGAAAAATAAAAATAATAAAATGCGATGACATTGAAATTTTTCGTAAGGTTTTAAAATGCCCTTAACACTCCAAATGATAATACTCTTGACATATTTTTATATATTAATTACATATTTTTTAGTATGATCATACTAATTTGAGCTATTTATGGTTTTTTATCTTGTAGGGACTAAATTGAAAGCAAAAAGAAATTTAGGGACAAAAAACGTGAATTTAAAGATAAAATAGGCCAGCATGCGAAATAGGAAAAAAATGGTGCCGAAAATGTAAAGCGTGGAAGACTTGGGGGCAAAAGTGCAAAGAAGAGATTTTATACAGACAAGACTCTATTTAAATTTTAATTATATTAGGATTATTGTTAAGATTATTATTTAGATTTAATTTTAGCTTTTATCTTTATTTATCTTTTAGAATTTAGATATGAATAAACTAGGTTTTCTGAATACTATAAATAGGGGATGGAGTGTCACAAATTGCACTTATCTTTTCTGTAAAAACTCTCTCTCCCTAAAGCTCTTAGCTTTTGTTCCTTTTTATTTATTCAATAAAATTCCATTTTGTTAAACTTATTTCTTTTTTCCCGAAAAGCATGAGCCACTAAACTCATCTAGCCAAAGGTTGTCAAGATTTCCCAGAAAAGGTTTATAAGGCTTAGAATCCACACTTAGCCTTCTCAATGAGTATTCATCGTTTCTCCGCATTACGGGACTGACGCTTCCATCCATGTCCTTCCAAAAGTGATACTTTCATCTTGTGCAAAGGCGGCCGCTTTGTATGTTTTAGGAAGGTTGCACAGTCGGTTCGTTAGCTTACTGCGTTAGTGGTTGTCGAGACCAAGAGACAAAATGGCATGGCATTCGCCATTGAGAAGTGATGATCTAGTGTAAAACGGTACCACAAAAGTGACAGTTCGCTAGAGTCAAGTTCCTCTAAATCGTAAGTCTAAAATCTAAGTGGAGCTGGTGGTCATAGGCGTTCTCTTCCACTATACCTGGCTTATTCTGTTCGAGAAGGATCACCTAAAAACCTAGGATTGAACCCAAGGAGGATCGAGATAACCAGAGGCTGGAATCTCTCCATCAAAAACTCTCTTTTCTCAACTCTGTTTATTTTTACAATTTCAATTTCAATTTCCGCAATCTCAATTCAACCGAACTTTTAATTATGGTTTTTTTTATTTTTTCCAGGTACGCTATTTTTCTTGGGCACGACTCTGCCTGGGATCTCGAGCAATAGGAACTTGTACAAATCCAGTCCCTGAGAATTTGACCCTGCTTCCCTTATACTATTCTTTTCGTTATTTTATATGGATAGAATATTTTTGGTGCTCTCAACGACGCATAAAATTTTGGCATCGTTGCCGGGGACTGGTAACGTACTAATCTTGTTTATTTTGTTTCTTATAACCAGATTTGCTTCAGGTATTCTTGCGTTTGATTCAGAAATAGAGAAGACTGCGAAAGCTAATAGCAAGGAAACAAAGTTACGTAAAAAGCAGTCAGAGGTGGTAGGGACTCAGAGTAACCCATCGCCAAAAATAAAAGCAGGCAACGAAGTTGAGTCTAGGGTTAATGAAAATCCTACTCAAACATTGGATAACAAAAGAATATGAGTCGATCCACCAGAAAAAGTGCTTAACGCTAGAGTTAACGAAAACCTGAATCTAGTAAATCAACCTATGGCTCAAACGATTCGATAATTGGTTGAAGCTCCTACAGAACAACTGCCGTTATGCATTGCGTATCCTACTATGGATACTAATTTTGAACTGAAGTTAGGATTAATCCAGTTACTGCCAACTTTTCGTGGATTACAAAATGAAAATCCACACAAGCATCTAAAAGAGTTTCATATGGTTTGTCTTAGTATGAAACCTCAAGGCGTAACTGAGGATCAAATCAAATTGCATGCTTTCCCTTTTTCTCTAGCAGATTTTTCTAGGGAATGGTTATTTTATCCACCCCTTGGATCTATTACAACTTGGACTTATCTTTCCCGTTTATTTCTCAACAGGTTCTTCCCAGCATCGCGTTCAGCTGAGTTAAGAAGGAAGATCGTTGGGATAAGGCAAAAAGATCTGGAGTCTCTTTACAACTATTGGGAACGATTTAAGAAGTTGTGTGCAAGTTGCCCACAACATGGGACAACAGAACAGTTTCTGCCCTAATACTTCTATGAGGGCTTAAAGCCCATAGAGATGAATATGGTAGATGCTGCCAGTGGAAGAGCATTTGTCAACATGACTCCCCAACATGCGAGGGACTTGATATCCATGATGGCTGCAAATACTCAACAATTCCGAGTGAATCCTGAGCCCACCAGAAGGGTTCACTAGCTAAGTATTTCAACTTTAGAAGATAAAGTTGATCGACTTACTAATATCATGAATTCTCTTTTTGCAGTAAAAACAGGACCAACTCGACCATGCGAAATTTGTGCAACACCCGAACATGCAACAGACGCGTGTCCTAGTTTGTGTGATGATACTATGGCCCATTTAGATGATGTGGGGAACTTTCCCGGACCACCCTAAAGGCAATATGACCCCTATGCAAATACATATAACCCATGATGGAAAGACCATCCTAACTTGAGTTATTGGGCAAACCTACAGTATAACCAGCCATACCAAAACTGGTTTCCACAACAACTGCGAGATTCAGGTACCTCTCTAGAAACCATGGTTAATAAATTAGCAGCTAATATGCTTGATTTTCAACAGAAAATCGAGGCGTCTATAAGAGAGTTAACCACATAAATTGAGAAAATGAACTCACAAGGAAAGTTGTCGTCACAAACGGAACCTAACCCAAGACAACACTCAAATATAGTGACGTTGCGACGTGGAAAAGTACTGGAACTAAATCATGGCAGGAATCTTGATCAAGATTCTGCCCAGAAAAAGCAGGAGAACGATGAATAGGTCTGAACGAAACATCTATTGCCCATAATTCAACCTTCATTTCTAGGACGATTAAACCAACATCAGAGAGGTAAGGAGGAAAAAGAGATCCTCGAAACATTCAGAAACGTCGAGATCAACATACCATTGTTGGATGCCATCAAAAAAATTCCGCGATATACCAAGTTCCTTAAGGAGCTTTGCACCAAAAAACAAAAAGTGACTGGTAATGAAAGAGTAAATGTTGGTGAAATTGTATCTGTGGTGTTACAGTGAAAGATGCCAGCAAAATGTAAATACAGGGGCATGTTTGCAATACCATGCAAAATAGGCCACTTAGGAATTAAAAAAGCTATGTGTGATTTAGGGCCTCCATAAATGTAATGCATTTTTCTCTTTATGAATCACTTAACGCGGGTTTTTTGCCGAAAATATGTGTTATCATTCAATTAGCAAACAAGTCTATTTTGCATCCTGAAGGAGTAATTGAGAACGTATTAGTGAAAGTCAACGGGCTTATCTTTCCTGCAGACTTTTATGTGATAAAAATGGAAGAGGATAACACTCCTGGGTCTTTAGACATCTTGTTGGGGTGACTTTTCCTCAGTACTGCAAATACTAAGATTGACGTGCGTAGCGGAACCCTCACGATGGAGTTTGACGGGGAGATCATGAAGTTTAACGTTTATGATGCTATTAGTCACCCGAGAGAAATCTTGAATGTAAACTTTGTCGACATAATTGACTCATTAGTAGAAGAAACTTTTGAGTCATCTTATGGAGATAAACTTGAAACGTTATTTGATGATAATTTTGATTTAGGATCTATTTGCTAATCTATTAATGAATTATTAGCTCCTATGAATACTAAACTTCTACCTTCTGTTGTGCAGGCACCAGATCTGGAATTAAAACCACTTCCCGAGCATCTCAACTGCACATTTTTGGAGAATGATGAGACCATTGTCAACTTAAAAGGGATCAACCCCTTGACATGCACACATAAGATTTTCTTGGAGGAAAATACGAAACCAAAGAAAGAGGGGCAAGGACGATTGAACCCAAATATGGTGGATGTGGTAAAAAAAAAAAGAATTTCCAAGCCCATACGAATGAAAGAATTCAACTGGAACAACCCCAATACTAGTTGGGGCATCAAGCTAACGAGGTTAAACAAGCACTTGTTGGGAGGCAACCCAATTTTATTTTATTTTATTTATATTTATATTTATATTTTCTATTTTTTTATTTTCTTACATGTTAATATGTAACACCCCTTATCCGTATTCAATTCCGGAACAGGGCTCGAGGCATTACCGAACTTATAACACAAGCAATCACACAATTCCGAGTCATAAAATTTGCGTCCAAATTAAAACCATCCATATTCAATCATGAAGTCCCTTATACGAACCTATGAGGCCCAAAACATGCTTTGGAGGTGGTTCAGGACTAAATCGAGAACTTTAGAAATTTTTACAAAAAGTTTTGCTAGATGTAGGGCTCACACGCCCTTGTGTCCATGGGACACACCCGTGATTCAGACTATATTCCATTTAGGGGTGCTCTCTGACTTGTGCCACACGATCATGCCACACGCCCGTGTGCTAGGCCGTGTAGCACACACGGCTAAGACACACGCTCGTGTCTCTGCCCGTTTGCCTGATTCTGGACATTTTGATTTTCCAAAATTTAAGTGCAGGGGACACACGGCCGGAACACATGCCCATGGGGTAGACCGTGTGTCACTAACGGCCTAGACACATGTCTGTGTGGACAAAAACAAGGCTATTTATCAAGCCATTTTGCCACCCCCACTTGCACACATCTACACAACATCACATGGCACAAATTCAAGCATATAAATGCAACCAAACAACTATAAACAAGACAATAACATGTCATTCTTATACCATCATTTATCATGCTTAAAACATCATACTTAGCCCGTTAAAAACATACTAATTTCACATTCACAAGAGGGCATTAACATATGAATAAACTTATGATCAACATAAGCCATCATTCATGGCTATATGTAAGATGAAGCATTAGCAATTACAAGCTAACACATATGGCCAAATTAATAATGACACACATAACAAATTAGCCTAATCCCTATACATGCCATAGACTTAAAATGCTTGAATTCATTTATACCTAAAATGAGAGCTTGATAGTGTGATAGGATCTCCGGCGAACTCCAATCCGAGCTAGCTTAATAAACATATAAGACATTGGAAAGGAAGTGGGTAAGCTATATATATAGCTTAGTAAGTCCACACGAAGGTAATAAGCAACTCTTACCAATCATTTACCAAGTCCAACAATATAAACATAAGATAATAAAATTTGCTATAAAGCTCACAGTTATAATTCTTATTATATCATAATATTTACTCTATCAACTTAAAAGCATAATTTAACATATCTTGGCATTAGCCTAACAACCGTAATCTCTCATTTGTAACATATTACTACAAATAACAAATCATTTCAAACCTCATAGTAAACATGCACATTAATTATGAGTATTTACATTTCAAGCATATACTTTAACATCTTTCAATTGCATAAGTTCTTATCTTCCCATTTTCTCATATCTGATAAATCACAATTTGCATGAATTAAACTTGCTATATCATAACTCAATTTGGCCCGAAAGCTAATCACATAATCGTCAACCGAATTTATCATGAATTTCATACATCACAAGTATAGACTAAAAATCACAAGGTTTTCACAAAATCATTCTCGTGGAAATCATGAACTCACAATTTCATGAAGTCCATGTTTATAAACTTTACGTACATACCTGTACCGATTCGTAATACTTACATACTTTTTCTCTTCTTTGACATACTCGTTGAATTTCCCGTTGAACCATTTGGAATACTAAAGGATACTCAGGGATCTAGTACACACAGTACTGTACCAATGCCGTATCCCAGATATGGTCTTACATGTAATCTCGTATCGATGCCAATAGCTCAGCTATGGTCTTACACGAAGTCTCATATCGATGCCATATCCCAAATATGGTATTAAACGAAGTCTCATATCGATTCCATATCCCAAATATGGTCTTACACATAATCACAATAATCCTAATGTCATGACATTTGTATCCTATCTATTCCTAAGGTTCAACCGGGACTTTTGCTATATGGAATCTCTGTCGGTCATTTCCGTAGTATCGTACTTAATAGCATTCACATTTCATTTCAATAGTATAACATTTACCACAATTATATCAATTAAGCATCTATACACAGATAATTTAATGCTTATTAAACATACGAACTTACCTCGGCATAAAAACAGTAAAAAGGACTAAATCGTCAAATACTCGTTTTTCCTCTGTTCTAACTTTAAACCTCATTTTTCTAGATCTATAATATCACATTTAACTTATTTAATCATTATAATATTCAAATCAGTCCAAAATAACATTAATGCATTACATTTTTACCCCTAAACTTTTAACATTTTATAATTTAGTCCCTAGGCTCGTAAAATGTTTTTCATTCAATTTCTTCAAAACCCAAGCCTAGCTGAACCATTTTCATACTTATACCAGCCCACATTTCTCATTTATTCACATTTTTCTACTCATTTTATAACTTTTACAAATAAGTCCTTTTTTACATTTTTACTGAAAATCACATAGCTAAAGTCGTTTAACAAACAACAAACATGCATTTTCTACCATCAAACATCAAAATACATGCATGTTCAACATGGGTAAAATTTTAGACTTTGACATCTCTTCAAATTAGTTGTAGAAATAGATAGGTCATGTTATAAGGATTTCAAAAACATAAAAATAATGAAAAACGGGGCTAGAACAGACTTACAATTGAGTTTGAAAGCTTGAAAAACCCTAGGCCTGTAAAATTCGGCCAAGGGGAAGAAGATGAGCAAAAATTGGCTTTTAATTTGATTATTAATTCATTTTAATAACCAAATTACTAAAATGCCCTTAATGAAAAACTTTAAAAACATACCAAACCATGTCCATTTTGTCCACCAACTTAACCAATGGTCTAATTACCATTTAAGGACCTTTAATTTAAAATTTCATAGCAATTGGACACCTTTAGCATATAGAATTCAAGTTTTACACTTTTTGCAATTTAGCCCTTTTAACTAAATTGAGTGCCCAAACGTCAAAATTTTCGAACGAGATTTTCACTAAATCATTCCATAAATTTGTAGACCATAAAAATATAAAAAATGAATTTTACTGCGTCAATTTTGTGGTCCCAAAACCATTGTTCTGACTAGACCCGAAATCAGGCTGTTACAACTCTCTCCCCTTTAGGGATTTTCGTCCCGAAAATCTTACCGAAATAGAAGTTTGATTTCCACGTAAACTCCTATATATCGTGACACTGCAAAAGAACCCTCACTAAGGTTATGCTTTTATTTCCCAACTTTTTAATCTCTCGTGTCAAAATTCTGATCGATTCTTCATTATACAACACATCGGATGAATCTTAATCCCTATCGGAGAATTCAGACTCAAAGAGTCCAAATCAATACCATCACAACATAGATACACAAAACACATTTTGTATCTTTTTTCTTGGCAATATTTTCGGAAGCATGCTATCACTGAACGAGAATTCTATATCCTCATTTTTCAAATTCATATACGTTTTCTGACAATCTGAAGTAAATTCTAAATTGCCACGAATCACTTTTACTTTCGGTACAATTTCTGATCGGATAGTCTTTGAAACATATAACTCAACTAATCTATCATGTTACATACCCGATCACCAGAACATCTATTTCAAATAACTGTACATTTTATTACTCATTGAATGAACAAACGAGCTACTACTGAGCTTCGTACAAAATTTTTTGCATAAGCTCTGAATTACTCAGTGCAAAAATTCTTTCTCGGAATAATGATAACAGTCATCAGGTCCAACCTGAAATTGAGAATCAAAAGTCGTCTCACACGATACTCATTTAATTTACCACTCACTATCACATTCTTGAGGTTCTCAATCTTGCAAAGAAAACATCGCTTTAACTTCTAATTTAGTTAGATTCAGACCGTCATCAAATAAGATTAATCATGTATCCAATACTCACAAAATAATCAAAGGTTTTCCATTCAAACATTTGTAACTATATCTGCTTTCCCAAAGGTTAATCGATAACTGCTCACAATCTTTCAATAGTTCAAGCCATCTATGCTGTTTTAAATTCAGATCCTTCTGTGACATTAGATACTTTAAACTCTTGGGATCAGGAAACACATGACATTTTTCATCAGACAACCGATTTCATCAAATTCTCAACACAGACATAAAAAGTGGCCGACTCTAAATCACTCGTCGGACAGTTCCTTTCATGTGACTTTAACCGTCTAAAAGCATAAACTATCACTTTACATTCTTGTATTAAAACACATTCCAATCCATTCGATAGTACATCGCGAAAAAATTACAAATTCTTTACTCAATTAAACTGGACCCAGAATCAGTGCTTCGGTTAACAATTCCTTCAACTATTTTCAACTTTGGTAACACTCAATAGACCATTCAACTTTCACAAATGTGATAACTTTATCAATCAAAACAGCTTTAACTCATAATAATATCATCCAATTAGAACTGATCTAATAGGTACGTCCTTGTATCACACCGTTTTTGAGTATAAATTCTTCATTCAGACTGTTCGTCAATTTACCCATGAATGTACAAGATTTTATCTTCTTACCTGAGGATAAACTTAAATACATATAACTCAAATTATCTTTCAATTGGCCAACTTGCTCAAATAAAGCAACTGGGTCGATCTCAACTATCAAATAATAACATATCAAAATACTCCCTTCTTCATACTGTTAAACAACTCAAACATACAATCTTTTATAATTCCCTTAACATGCTAATCAAAGATCTTTACAACTGCATTAGCTTAAGGAAACAAAATATCCTGATTGAACTCATTGACCTTAATCAAAATTACATGAGAAAAGAAAACCATAGTACAATTTGAGCTTGAGCTTCCACTATCTACACCTTTGCCGATGTCAATTCCTTTCACGAAAATTAAAGAAATCCTGATACCAGAGTCACCACGTTCCTATGTTCGAACCAGAAATACGACCATAATAGACATAGTTATCACAAGCCAAAGAACACACTTTAAAGATGAGCCATGATTGATAATTTATGAAGTAAAGATAATAAGAAAACCGAGATAAAGAAATCCAAGATGAGATACCATACTGGAAGTCTGAGAACATAACTCATAAGAAAATAATAAAGATCTTGATGATTTCTCAGAGAAAATCAGAAGAAAAACAATGCTTATACGCTCTAGAATCAATTGTAACAGAGATAATATATTTCCCAAATATATATATACAAAAAAACACAACATCCAGTAGAAACAGAAGAATAACCTTACATAAATTTTCACCAACAACTTTTATTTCAAACGTAATAGAATAGAATCCCACAGAGAGAGATAAAAAATGCTGCTCATCAACCAACCAGATCAACAGTGCTCTCATCTAACATTATAAGCAGCTAGCATTCTCATACGATAAGAATTTCATTAGAAAACAAACAATCACATATATCTCTGAGGATAAATGAGTACATAAAATACCCAGGAGAGATCATCATAATCTATTCAATTACTACTGTTACACTCAGACATCCTTACGATTCAAATATCATTTCTCTAACTAGTTCTGTCATCACTAATCTCGTATTATTCCATTCACTAACGAAAATCAATCCAGAAGAAATCCCAGCAAATACATACTTTAGACATCATACTTGAATGAGTCAATTAGCCGAGATTAACTTTTTCTTTAACCGTGACATTGCGAAATCCGAATGATCTTTAGAATAACCTGGCATCTTTTCCAGAACCGTATTCACTTGTCAAACTATTCTTAAATCTGACCAGATTATTAGTTATTCTGCTACTGAACTCTTTAGTCTCTTACTTGTGAGCTCATTCAACTTAAATCTCATAAAATTTCGTTACAAAATACCACTTTGGTAAGGGGGTGAGGTCGTAAAGCCTCTAACTCGACTCTCATAAATACACACATATCACTTAGCATTCATCATCAACATAATATCTTCACAATCATGTAATTCACTTCAAGCTAATTAACATACATATTTATGTCACACGAACTTTTCGATTACCTTTATTCAAATAAGTGTACTTTGTAACAGCCCGATTTTGACCCTAATCGGAACAGTGGTTTCGGGACCACAAATCCGAGTCTAAAAAATATTTTAATATTACTTTCTGTGTTTATTATGTGTGAATTTGGTTGTGTGAAATTTTCTTGTTTTAATTTCGTTGTTTAAGTGTCCGATTAAATAAAAGGGCTTAATCGCGCAAAATGAAAATTTAGTGGTTATTTTTAAAAGGGCCGAATAGTGGTTGTTCTTTTAATATGGAGGCTTTATGTTGTAATTTAGCCATTAATAAGATAGTGGACGGCAATGGACTAATATATCCTTATTGTACAAGTTTTATATATTAAATAATAAAGGTTAAATTAGTAATTGAATAATAATATATGTTATAATAAGACAAAACATTAAAGAAAAACACCATTTTATATCCATCTTCTTCACCGAATATAGAAAAGAAAAAGAAAAAGAAAGTTTGAAACATTCGGCTATATTGAAGCTTATTCAAGGTTAGTTTTTGTTTGGTTTTTGATAATTTTTACGTTTTTGAGATCGTTGCTAAGTTATCTACAAAACCCATGCTTGAATTTTTTATTTTGGTGAATATTTTGAACTATGCCATTGTTGAAAGCTTGTGATTTTTGTTGTTTGATGATGATATATGAAAGATATGTTTTAGATTAACATGTTTTGTATTGGAGTTTTTGATGATTTTGAGTAATTAGGACTAAATTGCAAAAATAATAATTTGAAGGACTAAAATGTGAAATAAATGAAATATGTGGATTTGTTTGAGAGTGGGTAAAATTCGGCTCAACATGGGTATGCTGAAATTTTGTGTTTTTTATGTTTTGTGCAATAGGGACTAAATTGTAAAAAGTGTAAATGTCAGGGGTAAAATGGTAATTTTCCTATTTATGTGTTCTTAGAATAAATTGAATGAAATTATATTGAATTATTTTGAATACATTTAGATCAAGAACCAAAGAAATTGGATTTGGATTGGAGGAAAACTAAAATCGTCGATTAATCGTCCTGCTCCGATTACCGTTGTCCGAGATAAGTTTATAAGAAAAAAGACGTACTAAATTTTATAAAACGTGAAGTATACATGTAGAAATAAATATATGAATTTTTATTTGACTTAGCCAAATGTATAAATGTTTATGAGATTTGGGAACAAGTTCGATTCAATTGAGATAGGATGTTTGAAAAGCTTCGTATGAACCTTAAGGATTAGTTAAGATTTCCGATATATGAATTATGTGTAAGATGACTTTGTATCAGTGATATCGGGCTTTATGCCTAGCAGGCTTTGTGCCGGTGTATAATATCGGGCTTTATGCCTAGCAGGCTTTGTGCCGGTGTATAATATCAGGCCTTATGCCTAGCAGGCTTTATGCTGGTGAATTATATCAGGCTTATTGCCTAGCAGGCTTTGTGCCGGTGTATTATATTATGCTTTATGCCTAGCAAATTTTACGTGAGCAACGGAAAAAGTAATCAAATGTGTCAAATGAGTTAAAGTGAACAGGTATGTGACAATTTATTACCTTTTCAGAAATAAGGTAAGTTGATTATTTGATATGTGATACAAGTTATAAATGACGTTAATGGTAATGAATGTGCATATGAAAATCTATATGTGGATTAATGCATAAACATGTGATATTAATGTTTGATTTTTGAGCTTATATTCGGCCTAGTGTTACATGAGGAATAAATTGAAATATGAAATTCATATTGATATTAAAGGATTTATGTGCATTTGTCTATATGGTAATTGAATGTGAAGTTATGACTAAGGAAATGTGAATTGTATAAATGTATTATGGTAGTATGTATTTGGTCAAATGAAATTTCTATTGATATGAGTATAAAAGATGATTTTGGATAAAGAACAGATGCGTATTTGGACAAAATTTATTTCATGTTTAGTTATATGTGGATATTTGAATTTACAAGTATGGTTTAGTTATGTTTTATTAAATTATTATTGTTATTGAGTTAATATTTGCTTATGACTTACTAAGCTATGATAGCTTACTCTGTGTGTGTATTTTTACTTTTATTTATAGATTTTGAAGACTAGTTGCAGGCTCGGGGATCGTCAGCGAAGTTTATCACACTATCGACTGCTTTCGGTATTTTTAAAAGTTGAATTAGAAATTTATGGCATGTATAGGCTATACTACTTTTCGAATATTGTTGAAGTTGTATATATATGTATAAGCCATGTGAAAATGGCTTGTCCATCTTGTTAATCTTGGAATTTATATTTTGGCTTGACGATTATGTTTGGTTGTGGTTTTGGTTGATTTGGTTTTGGTATATATAAGTATGGTTATGTTTGATATTTTACTCATGAATTTATTGATTCGAATATGTCTTGTATTTGGTTTTATTGAGAAATGGGATTTTGTGCACATATGGCTAATACTTTGGTTTTATAATGATAGGTATAAGATTTGATTCATAGTGTACTTTTATTGAATAGCCGAATATAAAATGACTTAATATGGTCTTGTGATTTGGAAAAAGTATAATTCCTATATGTATTTTAAAGCATATGAATTTAACTTGTTTATATTCGGCAATTGTATTTGGGTTTTGACCATTTGAATAGTAATTTTGGATGCTTTGTTGTGTGTTTTCAAATTATGTTAGTTTATTAATAATTATTGCTGCGTAAGAGATATATGTTTAAGACATGATGTTTATATATAATGGATGTGTTGGCTTATTAAAATTCCTTCATTAAATAAAGAAATGGATAAGAATTATGTTGGTAAATAAATCACGATTTGGTATTTATATATATATATTTACAAACAAGTATATGAAGTGATGAGTTGATTTATATATAATTGTATGTGCTTAGTGGAACATGTATTTGTTGAATTGGTCTTGTATATGAAGTTGGTTATATTGCAAATATGTAGTTGTATTATTCTTAATGTGATATAAAAATTTTGGATAATGTTTGGAATTAGTTCTATGTAAGAATATACACTTGTAAAGGGATTTAGTAAGTTAAAAGTGGACATTGAAATATGCATTACTATATTCGGATGAGGTTTTGTAAAGTTATTAAATGAATAATACTTTAAGTTATAAGGAATTAAGTTTGTTATTTTCTAAATAGTGCCAAATGGAACTTGTCAAAAAAAAAGAAGAGATGTGTTTGAATATCTTTATTTATTATATCTTATATATGTGTTTATAAATTGTAGTACTATATTATATTTATGGTATAAACAAATGCAATGTGATAAAATGATATGTTCGGTGCTTATTGCTTATGAATTATAAATCCGATTATGTATTTAGAAAGTACCGCCATATGATTTGCAAAGAGATTAATTTAGTTTTATTTATATTAATTATTATCTGTTTTAAGAGTTTCAATAAAATTATGCATATGATTATATATTCGGAAGTTATGTTTCGTCTGGTAATACCTCGTAACCCCTTTCCGGTAACGGATAAGGGTTAGGGGTGTTACATACTTAAACATACATTCCATAAATTTGAGTAAGTTTACTTATCACATTCACTTAATCAAATAAATTAGGCACATAACATCATATGAATGCCAAATAAACATAGATGAGCTTATCACAATATAAACTTCCATTTCATTTCACCTTTTCATATTTCAAGAATAATTCCCATTGAACTATTGTAATTTCAATGGATACTCGAGTAGTATACTCAAGGTATGCATGTCAACAATCCGTCAATTCATATTCAAAAGTTTCCTTTTAGCATATATTCATAGAGCACACTCTCGAGCCACATATGATATAACAGGATTGCCAGTCCAGGCTAAATCCTTTCAGTAACATATGCTCTAAAGGGTTTGCTTTGGATTACCCGTCTGGGCTAAATCTATTTCAGAACTTATGCTCGAGAGGGCTTAATTCAGGATTACCCTTCCAGGCTAAGTCCTTTTTGCAACATTTAAAACATTTTATCCGTTTCATAAAATCACCATAATCCATTGAAATACAATGTTCAACCAGAACAATGACATTTTATCCATATTTCTCAACTTATGGTTATTTCATTTTGTACATTATGACATACATATCATGAATTCTTATTCATACCTTTTCAAGTTCCAAATCATCACAAACACATTTTCAAATATCTTAGTATCACTTTCAACGTTTTCGAAAATAGCTAGGTTGGAAAGCATATCTACCTCAACAAAATAATTTCATCAGAGCTGGGAGATATCACACTATCACAGGGAATAATATGACATGTATAGCTAGACTCACATACGCTACGTTAGTCCGAGAATCGACTAAACCATAGCTCTGATACCACTAAATGTAACACTCCTTACCCGTATTCAACGTTGGAATAGGGCTCGAGGCATTACCGGACTTATAACACAAGCAATCACACAATTTTGAGTCATAAAATTTGTGTCCAAATTAAAACCATCCGTATTCAATCATGAAGTCCCTTATATGATCCTATGAGGCCCAAAACCTGCTTTAGAGGTGGTTCAAGACTAAACCGAGAACTTTGGAATTTTTTACAAAACTTAGAAAATTTTTGCTAGATGCAGGGCTTACACGTTCGTGTTGTAACATCCTAAAAATAGGTGTCTAGCATTTTTGTGTTATTGCATGTGTTGTGCTAGATAAGCTCGTTATTTGGGTGTGTTTGGGGGTCTTGGGGAGGCTCGGGTTCGAGCCTAGGCCTTGGAGAAAGTTTGGTTTTTGGGCACTTTAGAGGAGAGGGCTGTTGGAGGCAAGGCTTAAGAGGAATTGTTGTTAAATTGCTAACACAAGGAAGCCTGTGAAAGGGTGCTGTTGGCGTCACTTATGAAGCAAGGGAAGTGGGGTTAATCCCACATGCTGCAAATTATGGCTTTTATTTTGTGCTAAGTAGGTGGAGGAGGTAGAGTTCAGCTTGGACTCTACAAGGAAGTTGGAGACTTAGTCAAATTAGTTTGAATGAGTGATGGAGAGGAGTTTGAGGAGAGAATCGGGGTGCCGAATTCTCTCTAGTTTTCCTAAGCAATTGTAACGTTGTGGTCACTTTTCTTTGCTCAGCATTTCGAATCTTTTGTTTCCTTTCTCCTTGTCGAAACCCCAACTCCCAATTGACTCTTTCTCTTTTCTTTGCAAACACGTTTTCTTTCATTTGTGATTGCCAAAATACCATTAGCCGAATTCTCTTCTAACCATTTTTCTTCTTTTAGCCGAACCTCTCCTACATCTATCAATTCGACTTGTGTATCTTTGTTTAATTTTCATTTCGGTATAGCCTTCATAATCGAATCTCCTCTTACCTTTCATTGGAATCGGTTCTTTTTCTTTTGTCATTAGCCGAATGCTAGTAGCCGCAAGTGGGGCGTTCTTTTGACTGTCGAATCCTTCTTGTTTATTTGAGTTGTCAGTAATCACAAGGTAATGGTAATTCTTTCTCTTTGTTCTTTTCTTTTCGTTCTTATGTTTCACTTAGCCCAAGTGGCTACTCCTCTTTCTTCTAGTTCTCGACTAATTCCTTCTTTTCTTCTCTCAACATGGAATGCTTACTTCAGTTTAATCCCATAGCTGAATCTGTCTCTATTCAGCTTCTCTTTGATCAAGGCCGAATATGCTCATTGTTGCTATTTGGAATCCTCCTTGTGTGGTAATAGCCGAATCTTTTAAGGCACTCTAGGTGCAAACCACTTCGTGATCTTCTTCAATTGTTGGGGCATAATTTCGAGGGAGTAAACTGAACTTTTAGGCATAGCAAGGAGTTACTGTCGTTGTTGGTAAGTATGGTGGGTTGTGTTATCGATTTCCATTTTGGGATTTTCAAGCAAGGAACTAACTGATAGTCTTGTATGCCCTTAGGTTTCGGAGAGGGTCGTGGTTCGTATTCCAAATCAGGTGTGTAATCTCACACCCACTCCGATGAATGCATGTGGTATTCTGTGAAACGACCAAAAGCCGAAAACCCAGAGAGCCGGCAATTGTGACCACTCGAGCGTGCGAGTGCTCGTAGTGGTAAATTGAGATACGAATCGTGACGTTGGGTCGTGGAGAGTGTCACGAACACTCTTGCGATACTGAGGCGGTAACGGGCCTAACCGGGCTGAAACAGGCTAAATGGGCCTAACGGGCTAATCGGCCCACTTGGACAAAACTGTTGGAAAACTAGACAATGATAGGCCTGGATGTGAGATCTGCAGACATGTAATCGAAACCATGCGTTTTGGGCCACACGATCGTGTGGGCCCGTTTGGGCCTAAAACTGGTTTTAGGCCCAATAGTGCCGTAAAGACCCAAAAAGGGTCTTGAGTCGCTCGAGGCGAAAGTAGGCCTTCGGAAAGGCCATTAAAGAGAAAATTACTAAAATACCCTTGGAGGGTGAATTACCAAAATGCCCCTGGGCTGTGAAATTACCAAAATACCCTCGATGGGTTGAGTGACTGTTTTACCCTCAGTGTTTTCAAGTAACGTGTGTATGTTTACATTACACTATTATATGTTGATATGTATATTGCATTTTGTCATGTTGCAGGGGCGGGTTAATGACTAAAGAGCAGTGTAGCCTGGTGGCATAGCCACAATATATATATATACACACATAATTATGATCCCGGTGGCTCAGCCACAAATATTCTGTGATTAGCAGCTTGTCTGCCATATTGGTGTGTTTGGCGGGGTGGGTTGACTTGATCCCCACAGGTGTGGTTGGTTGGTACGGGGGTGTGATTGGTTGGATTGGGTTGGGTTGCACTATTTCATTTGCACTTTCATGATTATAGGGCTTAGGCCCAAACTGATGTCTTATGGGCTCAGGCCCAGTTAATGTCGGATTTGGGGATTACACACTGAGTTCTCGTAACTCACCCCCTTTTTTTAACCTCGCAGGTAATCCCCGGCAATAGAAGGTTTGGAGCCGTGGAGGATTCAGTGGTGGCCATACAACGGAGATTGCTTTCAAACTTTAGTAAATCCAGTTTTTACTTTATCTTTAAGATTATTTATTTTGGGTTGATATTTTGTAATAAGGCCATTGATATATTTTTCTTTTAACCTTTCAATTATAACTGTTAGACTTATAAAATGGGGTTTTCTTAAAATATTAATAATCGCTTTCTAAAATATCACGTTACCACAAATATTCTAAATCGATTTTCATAACAAAGGCAGTTTTCAAGTTAATTACAACTTTTCTAAAATGGACACTGAGTAAACCAGGTTTTTAATAAACAACCAACGTAACTCGGAGTTTTCAAAAGAGATGCAAACATTTTCAACGAACGCTTAGTTTTTAAACAACCCTTCTATGTGACATGCTAGATCCGGTCATAACGTCTAGGCTGGGTTTGGGGTGTTACACTTGTGTGGTCTAAGGGACAAGCCCTTGCTTCAGTCTGTGTTCGATTTAGGGGTGCTCTCTGACTTGTGCCATAGGCCCTGTGCTAGGCCATGTAGCACACAGGCTGAGACACACGCCCGTGTCTCTGCCCGTGTGCTCAATTCTGGACATTCTATTTTTCCAAAATTAAAGTGCAGGGGACACACGGCTGGAACACATGCCCGTAGGGCAGACCGTGTGTCACACACGGCCTACACACACGCCCGTGCGTCTACTTGTATGGAAAAAAACAAGGCTATTTACCAAGGCATTTTGCCACCCTCACTTGCACACATCTACACAACATCACATGGCACAAATTCAAGCATATAAATGTAACAAAACAACCACAAACAAGACAATAACATGTCATTCTTATACCATCATTTATCATGCTTAGAACATCATACTTAGCCCGTTAAAAAAAAATACTAATTTCACATTCACAAGAGGGCATTAACATATGAATAAACTTATGATCAACATAAGCCATCATTCATGGCTATATATAATATGAAACATTAACAATTACAAGCTAACACATATGGCCAAATTAATAATGACACACATAACAAATTAGCCTAGTCCCTATACATGCCATAGACTTAAAATGCTTGAATTCATTTATACCCAAAATGATAGCTTGATAGTGTATAAGCTATATGTATAGCTTGAATTCATTTATCTCTGGCTAACTCCAATCCGAGCTAGCTTAATAACCATATAAGACATTGAAAAGGAAGTGGGTAAGCTATATATATAGCTTAGTAAGTCCGTATGAAGATAATAAGCAACTATTACCAATCATTTACCAAGTCCAACAATATAAACATAAGATAATAAAAATTGCTATAAAGCTCACAATTATAATTCTTATTCAATCATAAAATTTACTCTATCAACTTATAAGCATAATTTAACATATCTTGGCATTAGCCTAACAACCATAATCTTTCATTTGTAACATATTACAGCAAATAACAAATCATTTCAAAACTCATAGTAAATATGCACATTAATTATGAGTATTTACATTTCAAGCATATACTTTAACATCTTTCAATTGCATAAGTTCTTATCTTCCCATTTTCTCATATCCGATAAATCACAATTTGCATGAATTAAACTTGCTATATCATAACTCAATTTGGCCCGAAAGCCAATCACATAATCGTCAACCGAATTTATCATCAATTTCATACATCATAAGTATAGACTAAAAATCACAAGGTTTTCACAAAATCATTCTCGTGGAAATCATGAACTCAAAATTTCATGAAGTCCATGCTTATAAAATTTACGTACATACCTGTATCTATTCGTAATACTTACATGCTCTTTCTCTTCTTTGACATACTCGTTGAGTTTCCCGTTGAACCATTTGGAATACTAAAGGATACTCGGGGATCTTGTACACACAGTACCGTACCAATGCCATATCCCAGATATGGTCTTACATGTAATCTCGTATCGATGCCAATAGCCTAGCTATGGTCTTACACGAAGTCTCATATCGATGCCATATCCCAGATATGGTCTTACATGAAGTCTCATATCAATGCCATATCCCAGATATGGTCTTACACGTAATCACAGTAACCCTAATGTCATGACATTTGTATCCTATCTATTCCTAAGGTTCAACAGGGACTTTCACTGTATTGAATCTCTGTCGGTCATTTCCGTAGTATCGTACTTAATAGCATTCACATTTCATTTCAATAGTATAACATTTACCACAATTATATCAATTAAGCATCTATACACAGATAATTTAATGCTTATTAAACATACAAACTTACCTCGGTATAAAAACAACAAAAATGACTAAATTATCAAATACTTGTTTTTCCCCATTCTAACTCTAAACCTCATTTTTCTCGATCTATAATATCACATTTAACTTATTTAATCATTATACTCTTCAAATCAGCCCAAAACCACATTATGGAAAAATTACATTTTTGCCCCTAAATTTTTGACATTTTATAATTTTGTCCATAGGCTCGTAAAATGATTTTCATTCAATTTCTTCAAAACCCAAGCCTAGCCGAACCATTTTCATATTCATAACAACCCACATTTCTCATTTATTCACATTTTTCTACTCATTTTATAACTTTTACAAATAAGTTCTTTTTGACATTTTTACAGAAAATCACATAGCAAAAGTCGTTTAACAAACAACAAACATGCATTTTCTACCATCAAACATCAAAATACATACATGTTCAACATGGGTAAAATTTTAGACTTTGACATCTCTTCAAATTAGTGGTAGAAATAGATAGGTCATGTTACAAGGATTCCAAAAACATAAAAATCATGAAAAAAGGGCTAGAACGGACTTACAATCGAGCTTGGAAGCTTGAAAAACCTAGCCATATCTTCTCCATGTAAAATTCAGCCAAGAGGAAGAAGATGAGCAAAAATTGGCTTTTAATTTGATTACTAATTCAGTTTAATAACCAAATTACGAAAATGCCTTTAATTAAAAACTTTAGAAACATACCAAACCATGTCCATTTTTGTCCACCAACTTAACCAGTGGTCTAATTACCATTTAAGGACCTCTAATTTAAAATTTCATAGTAATTGGACACCTTTAGCTTATAGAATTCAAGTTTTGCACTTTTTGCAATTTAGTCCTTTTAACTAAATTGAGTGCCCAAAAGTCAAAATTTTTGAACGAGATTTTCATGAAATCATCCCATAAAATTGTAGACCTAAAGATATAAAAAAATGAATTTTACTGTGTCAGATTTATGGTCTCGAAACTACTGTTCCAACTAGACCCAAAATCGGGCTGTTACAAATAAATTTTATCTCTATTATATTCGGGAGAATCAAGGAATCGAAAAAATTAAATTTGGAAACAAGCAAAAAATAGTAGCGAAAACGACATGGAGAGTGTTCTAAACCCTTTCTTTTCATCATATTTATTAATATTATTTTTCACATCGAGGACAATGTGTTTTAAGTAGGGGGAGGCATTCCTCATTATTTCTGTCATTTTATTTGCTACTTTTACTGTTGTGTTACTGTTGTTGTTGCCTTGTGCTCGTTTCTACCTACATTTATTTTTTTAGAATATTCTGCCTCTTTTCATACCCAATATTTTAACTAGGAATTGCTCACTGTTTGACCTGCGAGCATGATTCTTGTCTACTGAGTTAGTTAGGGTTTTGCTAGTTTGATTTCATCTCCACTGTTTTATTTCAATCAGGCTAAAATAATTATGATTAATAGAGTTAACCCTATCTTGTTTATAGTAAAATTGATCAAGTTTAATGCAAAAAGGGCACTTAATACAATTGTATGCTAAATTTATATTCATGCTGTTAGGGAGTTGTTGAAACTTATTTTTGGCACTTGATTGTTTTTCCTAGCCCTCCAAATTAAAATTATGTTTCATGATAATAATAAATTTTGATGCCTTTGTGGTTATGAGTGCAACTTAAAACATGACTGATTAAGTAACCGGGGTAGGGTGCTTGGGTTGTCATCCTACTTTGCGTTAAATGGTTATGTGACATGTTAGGAAAAAATCGGTAATAGGAATTAAACAAAAAAATTTTAGGAATGTGTTGGGCTGAATAACCGGGGTGGGGTGCTTGGCTGTCATCTCTCTTTGTGTCAAAAGGTTCAATATATTCTTAAGAAAAGAACATATATAAATATAATAAATTAGGAGTATGTTGGTCTGAGTAACCGGGGTGGGGTGCTTGGTTGTCATATCTCTTCATGTCAAAATGTTCAATATATTCTTAAGAAAAACAACGAAAAAAAGAAGGAAAATGAAGTAAAAAATAATAATGAAGAATTGCATTTTGGGACTAAGGGTGGAAACAAATTGGGTGTCTTGATAAGTTTAGTAAATTACCTAATTTTCATGAAATAATCCAAGATGATTTAATTTTTGTGTGTTTAAATTGGAATACTTTTTTCAGTTTTACTTAAAGCAAGCTTAAGGTTCTCTTTACTTTTGTATGCATTATGCCTAATTTTTATAAAACTTTGGAGTGATATTTCTTTCATGGTAAAATGTAAATTTCACTGTGGATATGAACCATGCTTGAGGGAAAGCATGGGCTAAGAAGGGGAATTTGATAATACTCTGGAATGACATATTTTTATGTATTAATTACATATTTATTTTGAGTATGATCCTACTAATTTGAGCTATTTATGACTTTTTATCTTGTAGGGACTAAATTGAATGCAAAAAGAAATTTAGGGAAAAAATGTGAATTTAAAGATAAAATGGGCCAGTATGTGAAATAGGAAAGAAGTGGTGCCGAAAATGCAGAGTGTGGAAGACTTGGGAGCAAAAGTGTAAAGAAGAGATTTTATAAAAATAAGACTCTATTTAAATTTTAATTATATTGGGATTATTTTTAATATTATTATTTATATTTAATTTTAACTTTTATATTTATTATAAGTCTAAAATCTAAGTGGAGCTGGTGGTCGTAGGCGTCCTCTTCCACTATAACTGGCTTATTCTGTTCGAGAAGGATCACCTAAAAGCCTAGGATTGAACCCAAGGAGGATCGAGATAACCGGAGGCTAGAATCTCTCCATAAAAAACTCTCTTTTCTCAACTCTGTTTATTTTTACAATTTCAATTTCAATTTACGCAATCTCAATTCAACCAAACTTTTAATTATGTTTTTTTTCCAAGTACGCCATTTTTCTTGGGTACAACTCTGCCTGGGATCTCGAGGAATAGGAACTTGTGCAAATCCAGTCCCTGAGGATTTGACCCTACTTCCCTTATACTATTCTTTTCGTTATTTTGTAGGGATATGATATTTTTGGTGCTCTCAACGAGGCATCACCAAACAAAATAGTAAAAATGACAAAGTAAAGTCTTTTATATAGACATTTAATAAGTGTGTCTTTTCATGAGATACCTTTTCATATGAATGGATCTTTTAATAAGATCTTTTAAAGGGTTGTGTTAGTTTATAAGTAACTTTATATAAACTTACGTATTTATACGACAACTTTACTTATATATATTTTTTGAACAATAAACTAAAGTTTTATTAAGAATAGACGTCGGTTACAATTCCCATACCCCATTGGCCAACCTTTTCTTCTGCCTCAATTTGATTGGTCGAATAGGCGGTGCATTGAAAGTAACATAATAAAAATAATAATTGGAGATAAACCAGACCTAAAAACAGAACAAAATTTCAAAGAAAAAAACAAAACAAAACATTAAAGAAACTATGGGTAATGAACCATATTCCTCAACATTTCACAATCTCGGCTAGTACATCAGTGATTAACCAAAGGAGATCCTTTCTTCCTCCCACAGATCTCAAAAACCTCATCTTTCAGCCCTCTCATTATAGTTCACACTGATCTTGATCTGCTATTTCTTCCACTTTTGTTGGAGCCTCTTCGATCCAGTATGTGGGGGCATTGTAATGCCTTCCCTCCTCTTCCAAACCGTGTGCTGCTTCATTTGCTTTCTGAGGTATGTGTCGAAACTCTATGTTGTCAAATCTTCGAATCCTTTCTTTATTTCTGTAACACCCCAAACCCGGCCTAGAAGTTAGGCCTGAATCTGGCGTGTCACATGGAAGTGTGTTTTTTTTTCAAAACCATCTTTGCGATTGTTAAAAAAACTTGTTTGAGAATTACAACCTCTTTGTTAAAACCCAAAACACGTAAGCAATTGTTATCTACTTGAAAACGTAATTATCTTTAAAAACCTTTTTGGTTGCGAAAACATATTTGAAATAAACAATTTACGAAAATATGACATTTGGAAATAGAGTTGCAGAAACATTTTGAAAACATTGTGGAAACGTAGATAAAATACAAGTATTTTTCAGAGGTTGATTGATGAGTCGAAAATCGAGGTAGTGAACTTTAACCGTGACCTTTGAAAACGACGTTGAAAATTTGAAATAGAATTTCCGAGTTAAATCATTTGTAAAAGATTGTTATGAAAATCATTTGTTAATCATTTTTTTTAAAAACTGTCATATATGATTTTAGAAAAATCCCCATTTAAAATAATGTAGAAAAATAATAAGTACGGCTAAACGTAAAACCAAATAAAATGTCCCAGAGGCCTTATTACAACCTTAATTCAAAATAGCAAAGTAATTTAAAATACTAAAAGAAATCCAAAATCCAAATTTAACTGTTTACGAAGTATGGCCTCCACCGAGTCATCCACGGCCCAAGTCTCCATCACTGATCATTACCTGAAAGGGATAAGGAAAATGGGGGTGAGTTACTAGAACTCAGTGTGTAACCCACTTACCGTTGTCCACTGGGCCAAAATCCATTAAGCAAATATTTGGGCCTAAGCCCATATACAATAACAATAATGTATCAAATACAACATGTGTATGAAATGCAAGTCCCAAACCAAGCCTAGTATTCCATCCGCTACACACCACCCGTACCAACCAACACACCTGTGGGTGATCTTTAGTCAACCCACCCCGCCAACACACCAAACGTAGGCATTAAGCCATTTATATCAAATTTGTGGACAAGCCACCAGATTAACAAAATTTACATGGCATTGCCATTTTTTTTCAGATTTGTGGCAGAGCCACCAGATTTATGTAGCAGAACTACCAGAACTTCTCTTCATCATTATCCCATCCCATACAAATCATGTACTTAATGCATAACCATTTACAACAATTTATTCAGATTTTTCTTACAAAAATTATGGCCCATTATAACAATTTATCAAGTTAGCCAATTAAGCAAAATATCATCTTGGCCCATTACGCAATTTATTTTAAATCGGCCCATATAGCAAATATCTAACGACCCATATAGCAAATTATCAATCGGCCCATATAGCAAATATCAAAACGGCCCATTAACACATTTCAATTCGGCCCTTTAAGGCAATTTATCAAATCGGCCCATTAAGCAATATAACAAAATCGACCCATTAACACTTTGCAAATCGGCCCATTAGGGGCATTTCCATAATTCAGCCCATAAGGGCATTTTCGTAACTCGGCCCGTAAGGGCATTTTCGTGCTTCGGTAATTTTACCCACTAAGGGTAATTTGGTAATCTCGCAATCCCGGGGCATTTCAGTGATTTACCCTCCAAGGGTATTTTGGTAATTTCGCAACTTAGACTTAATTACTAATTTGGGCATAAAAATTTAAAACTGTTCACCTGTGTCGTACTGACTAAATTGACTATAACTTGAGTTAGGAATCTTGAAATCTAAATCTTTAAATTTTCCTTGAAACTAGACTCATATATCTTGTTACTAGAATTTTTCCAGAATTTTTGGCTTAACCATTTAGTACAGTTTATTCCTTAAAGTTTCCCTTGTTTCACTGTCCAATGATTCTGACCTCTCTTACCTAAAATTAAAATATCTCACTGTACAGTTTTCATATGTTGCTCCCACTTGTTTCTATTGAAAATAGACTCACTAAGTAATCCATATATATAAATTATAACCAATAATTCACTTTTTACCATTTTATACAATTTTTCCAAGACAGATCAGGGAAACACAAAGTCAATCAGAACCAGTCTCACTTAATTTAAGATATCGCAGAATATAAAAATCCTTTTCCTTCTCCGTTTCTTCCATATTAAAAAATATACAGTAAGCTTTAATTTGATATCTTATTCACTTTCTAATTCCCTTTCTCCTATTTTTCGTGATTTTTCAAAAACACGTCACTGCTTCTAATCGAAACTGTTTTATTACAAAATACGATTACCACTACGATCATACATACGCCCGAGTGATCACGGATGTCGGTTTTTGGTTTTCTTCGGTATTTCAACCGATTCACAGAATATTTCATACAAACTTTCAGAGAAGTGTGGAATTACACACCATTTCAGATATGTATACGGAAAGTACAGGATTACACACCTTATTTCGATTTCCTAACGAACCACTCGTCGTTGACCTAGAACAATACCAACCAAAAGTTAGCCTCGGATTTCCAAAAGATTTCGTATCACTTACACTTGATTCACTTACCACTATATCCGAAGGTAGAAATATATCGAGTGATTTGTCCCTAAAACATATAGTCGATTAGTCGAAACTTCAATCTGATTTGCAACATAGCCAAATAGAGATATAACGAAAAATCCAAAATGAACCCCTTTACCTTATCGATATTGGATCCAATTTCCACCGTTTGACTTCGGCTAGAACAATACACGGTCTCCCACTTAAAACACTACGAAAAAGAGAAAAGGATCTCGTTTGAGAGGGTAGAATAAAATGATGGTCTCGGTTAAAATGACCATCCCAACCAAAACAATATTTTGGCATTAAGAGAAATAAAATAAAACATTGGAATGAACACTTACCGATTGATTAAGGAATGAATAATAAATGATGAAAAGGTTTCGGTTATGGAGAAAAATGAACGATGATATTCGGCTATATAGGGTATGGATTTTGAGAAGAAAAGAAAGGGTTGAAAACTTTTGTGAAAAGGAATAGAAATATGAAAAAGGTGTATTTTTGGGGTTTTGGTTCTTCCAAAGGATAAAGAGTGAACAATTTTGTCTCAATGGTTTAGGTGCATTCGGCAATCAAGAAGAAATAAGAATAATTTGCCTATAATCCACTTGAAGTTTCGGTTATCAAGGAAGATGGACAAAAGGTGAATATGTGACCAATACAAAGAGAAGAAAAATGCACTATTATGCTAGAAGATTTCGGCAAAAAGGGAATAGCAAATTGGGAGAAGATGACACTAAAGTTGCAAATGAGATTTTTGGCCACTACAATACCAAGACCCTACCAAATGCCAAAGTAAAAATTTCAGCTACCTATCTACCCCCAAAACCGTCCACATGCATAGCCATAAGGGTCAAAATTTTGCCAACCATACTTTCCATAGCATTCTCCATGAAATAAGCCACTTGTTCCCCTTACTTACCTTTTCCTTTTGATTCCTTTCCCCAACCTCAACCTTTCCTTAATTCCTTAGCCACCTTACCAAAAATAAAGAAGTCAAACTTGCCATATATACCTCTTGGCCGACACTTAAGGAAAGAGTGCAAAAATATTAGTCAAAATTTGCACACAAAGTGATTTGAACCTCTTCCCTCAAGGTACTTCACTTGATGCCATAACCTCTTTACCAATAGCTCATTTATGCAAGCACATTACTCATTTATTTCTATAAGTCTTGAAGCTACTTACCATCTCTCCTTAAAGTGCTAAAATACCAAATTTTTCCTAAGGCCCAATTAAACCCGAGACTTCATAGAAACCTCGTAACCTTCCAAATTCACTTAACTAATAAGTCCAATTTGCAATAATGCCATTCTCTTGTTCTCAAAATTTTTAAACACTCCTACGCCCAAGGCCCATTGGGCCCAATCCTACTAGGCCCAATTTTGGGATGTTACAATTTTTTTGACTAGAGTGTTGATGTTTGATTTATCCTCCTTAGTGATCCTTACTTTCTTGATGATAGTTAAGGTGTCCCCTTCACTAAGATCCTCCTAAAACCCAACTTTTCTGCGAAGAATACAGTTTGCAAACATGCTCACACTTCCGCCATGGTTGAATTTAACACTTGTTCATTCGGGTGAGTACCCACTACCATAACAAGGTCTCCTCTGTTTCTAATTAAGATCCTTGAGACTGATCTATTTGACTGTTGATGAAACAAGGCATCGAAGTTTGCTTTAACATTATCGCCTTCTAGCATCTCCCATTTACTTACTCTTAGGTTTTGCATTGGTACTACTATATCTTCCAATCTATCTATTTTTGAAATATAAGCATTTATAAACGTTATACTTCATGCATACTTTTCCTTGCCCCCTCATTATATACCTTGTTTCGATTGTACCATAGTGCCCAATAGATGATGGCTATTCTTTTGCACATAGAATGGTTGTTGCTTACATTTTCCCTTGCTAACCAAAATTTCAAATTTTGCTCTCCATTTTTGGTTGAAAACACCATGCTAAGCCCCTATAGGATTTTCCACGTGAATGAGCACTCACAAAACAAGTGTTCTACTAATTCCTCCTCAGTTTGGCGAACAAGACAATGGCTTTCTACTGCAATCCTTCTTGTTTGTAAATTTTTTAAAGTAGGCGACTATCCATTGGCAATTGTCCACATTGTAATCCTGATTTTGCTTGTGATATTTAAATTCCACAACTTTGTATAAAAGGCTTTTAGTATTGTAGAATGTGTTGTATAGTCGTCTCCTAGCAAACCCAAATCCTCTATCACAGGCTATTTGTATCCGCCTTTAGTTGTATATACTCCGGTATTGTCTCCACGCCACACCACTTTATCTATTTTCTCACTACTGAAAAGCGGGATTGCCAATATCCTTTTCACATGTTATTCATAAAAAAAAGACCTTAATACATCAGATTTTCAGGTAAAATTGTCCATATCTATTAAATCGGAAACAGTCATGTCATTTATATTGATGTCCTGAGCTTGCACTCTTCCTTGACCATGTTCCTATAGCTAGGAATCATTCCAGAGATTAATTGTTACTCCATTGCCAACTTTCTAACCTGTGCATTGTTCCAGTAGTCTTCGGCCACTCCATATACTACACTAGTTATACAAGGGGTAAAAACCCAAACTCGCATTCATAAAATCTCCCATTGGAAAATATTTTTCCTTCATAACTCGTGCTAGCAAACTATCAGGTTTACAATTAATTTCCAATCATATTTCGCTAAAAGGGTCACATTTAACTTGGTTAACTTCTTATATCCCATCCTCCCTTGCGTTTTTTATCTGCACATCGTACTCCATTGGCACCAATGTATGCCTTTATTCGTTTTAGCATTACGCCACCAAAATCTGCAAATTATTTTTTCTAAATCACGACATAACAATCTCGGCAAAAGAAAGCATTACATTACATAAATTGGAATTGCTTGTAAAATTGACTAATAAATACTTCCTTCCCACCTAATGACAGTTTTCGTATTCTCTAATTCTCTATCCTGTTTATAAACCTTTCCTTAATACTAACAAATGCATCTCCTTTCTTCGCTCACCATTGTTGGTAATCCAGGATACTTTTTCAGATTGCTTGAAATTCGCACTCCAATTATATTCTCGACTTGTTCTCTATCCCCAAAGATACATTCCCACTAAAATAAATGAGTGATTTATCAAAATTAACCAATTGGCCTAAGACTTCTTCATACTCTGACACTACTTTTTTCATGGCATTAGCTCCCTCCATATTTGCCTCACTAAACAGAATACTATCATATACAAAAAAAAAAAAAAAACAGATGCGTTATAAATAAACTACTTCTCCCTACTCTTGCCCAATAAATTAATCCATCGCGCTTAGCCATATTAAGCAGACTAGAGAAGACCTCAACACAGATTATGAATAAATATGAACTTAATGGATCCCCTTGTCTCAAACCCTGTATAGGCCTAAACTCATTTCCCTGAATTCCATTAAACACCACTGAATAAGATATTATAGTTACACAATTCATCACTAGAGAAGTCCATTTTGTTGAAACTTAATTGAAGCATCATCTTTTCAAGAAAGCTCCATTCCACTCTGTCATAAACCTTCCTCATATCTAACTTTAAAGCAAAAGATCCATTAGAACCTTCCATCCTTTTTTCGAAAGAGTGCTATATTTCATAAGCAACAAGTATGTTATTTGTAATCTATCTCCCTAGTACAAACACTTCTTGAGTTTCATCGATACAATAATTAAGTACCCGTCTAAATCTGTTGACCACCACTTTAGAAATAATCTTGTAGATAGCATTGCAAAGATTGATTGGTCTAAATTGAACCATGTTTATTGGCATATTTATTTTTGGGATCAGCACTATATTTGTTCAGTTGATAGCTTTAATTTCTCTCTTTCTATTCAACACATCCATGCAATATTGAGAAATATCTCTCCCTATAATATGCCAATATTTTTGAAAAAGTAATGCTAGAATATCATCCTTACTTGATGCTTTAAGAGTAGTCGTGCTCTTTACTACTTCTATGATTTCCTCTGCTTGAAGCTCAACTGTTAGTTCTTCATTTAAATTTTCAAAAATGCAAGGTTGAATCACAGATAAACATGGTCGCAATCTCTTCTAGGTTTCGTTGTAAACAACTCTTTAAAATAATCTGTTGCGATTCCAACCATTTCCTTTTCTACAGTTACCCAACCACCATTCCTATTATGCAACCCCCTGATGTTATTCCTTTTCTTGCGGTAGGATGCAAATTATGGAAAAAGGATGCATTTCAATTACCAAATCTGTAACACACGTAACCCATCTCCGTCGCCATATTGGGGTTACGAAGCATTACAGTACAAATCAAGATATTTATCATCAAACAGAAACAAAAATATAAAATAAATGATAACATTCAATAGCTTATACAAATCAGGGTAAAAATACAATTACAGGTCTTAAATCGAGCTTACGAGGCCTTAAAAATAGTTTGGGAACAATTCGGGACTAATTTGAATCAAAACAAAAAAATATGTAAAAATTTGAAAATTTTGGAAACATGGGTCATAAGGTCGTGTGGCTTCCCCACACGCCAGTGTGGCTAGACCGTGTAACTAATTGTGATCGTGTGAAAAATTCTGCGCCTAAAAATTTATAAGACACATGGCCGTGTTGCAAGCCTTGTGGAATAGCCTAGGCCGTGTGCACCTTAAAAAGCTTCTAAAACAAGGCAAACTTTCACTAACACTTAGGTTCCAAGCCAAATCAAAATCAACCATTTCCATACTTTAAAAACACATTTAAAAAATCCTTAAACATGCCAAAACAGTCAACCCAAGTGCCTAACCAATGTGTCCTCATTGTACAACAATTTAATTATCAATCTCAATTCACATGACACATCAACTAATTTGTATTCATATTCATAAGTTCATATATAAAACTCATGCCAAACTTATTATTTCTTCTTAATCATTCACATTCATTCATACCATGATTCAAACACTTAAATAAGGTTTATATCAAATGACCAAAACAACTTTATATGAACATAATCACACCAAGATTAAAAGTACATACACAATTAAGTTTATACCAAGCTTAAATGTAACATTTGTAATAATTATCCAAACATATAAAAATACACTTACTACATATACATTGAATGGTTCAAAGCACTCCTTGAACACACACGAACATGCCAAATCAATTAACCTATAGGTTCTAACCAATATGCCATTCAAAGGCACCTCAACTTAAAATAATTTACTTTCACTCTATAGCCTAAGCTTACTTCACTACAACCATAAACATTTCAACCACACATATAAACATGTCTAAAACATACATTTTCATCACTCAAAGTGACCAAAAGACACTTATTTACAAAGCTTTACAAGTCCACCTCAAAACATAATCACCAAAAGATATGACCAAACCAAGTGGACCAAGTAACATATTCATGAGGTCTATTACATATGAGCCTTATACATGCCATTTATAACCATAGCCAAAATATTCAAAAACTACCAAAATGATCAACGGATAGTGTGATAAGGCTCCAACAAGATTCCAACCAAATAAGCTTTTCGATGATCTACAAAATAGAGGAACAACAACTATGTAAGCATATAATGATTAGTAAGTTCGTATAAAGAAACTTAAACTCACTATTCCTTAACATTAAATCATACAATCATACTCATTAAATCATATAACACTTGCCTTTCCTAACACCACAATTCACATTATTAGTATATAGATTAACAATAAATCCTCTATGAACATGGTATACAATATGAATTGTTTATAAATTACTCATATTGCATCACATATGTGATTAGTGCTCTTTTTTCATGCGTTATTAAAGCTCACCTTACCGTTTCGTACTGTCATTGTTATCCATAATTCCAAATATAAGCTTTTCCATTCTTTTACTTACCCATTGAACCGTATAGAATAACATCGGATACTCAGGAACACCTTTTCATAGAACCATAACCTTTTCAATAATGTTCACATGAGTTGTGGGTTGGCACGTTAGCTACACGGTGTTGCTCACACAAGCTGTGGAGAATCCGCAACAAATGCAAGACCTTAGCCATCGGTAGGACATCCAAGACCAGCACCCGAAACATATAATCCCTAATGACATGTCATTTGTATCCTAAGCATTTTCTAGGTTCAAATGGGACTTTTACGGTCAGGTATTCAAATATCAATTTATGACCGATTCAATTATAAATAACATAATATTAATGAATAATCAACCAAAATAACATTTAATAAGCCTAAATTTCACACAAACTTACCTCGACCACAACTGTTGTATCAACAAAAGTCAAGAACTAAGCCGAGACTTTTGCTTTTCCTCGATTCAAGTCCAGTTGATTCTTTTCTTGATCTATATAATCATTTAACTCAATTAAATATTTCAATTGACTATAATTATCCAATTCAAACCTATAATCCTTATTAATGTGAAGTTACAAAATTTGACCAATAAGAATAAAAATATCATAATTCTCAACTATTCTTAAGGTTCCATACAGCCCCTAACTTTTACTAAATCACAACATTAACCATGAATTTTGTTATTTTCAACATTAAGTCCTTAATCTCTAAATTCATCAAAAATTACTTAACAAAACATGTCTATCTAACAATTAAACTGAATAATCTATCAAACAAATCCACAAACACTATTAACTCATGCATGGAAAAACCTTAAAAATTTTACAACTTTATAATTTAACGCCCCAGCTAGCTAGGTTAAGCTAAAACGAGCTCAAAAACATAAAATTCATTAAAAATGGAACTCAAAAACCTTACCATGCAAGCCCTTGAATTTGGAAAACTTTAAAGCATGAAAATGGGGTTCTTTGGTTATGAAAATCAGTGGAAGAGGTGGAATTAAGAAGATAATACGTTTTATCATCTTTTGTTATATTTTATAATTATTTATTTACCATCTTAGCATTTAAAAATATCAAATTTTACACAAATACCATGCCACCAAATTCCGCTAACACATATATATGTTATTATTACCATTTAAATCCCTTCCTTAAATATTCTATGTAACATCCTGAATTTTTGGGTCTATGCGCTTAATGGGTGAAAATGAGTAATGGGTTAATTTAACTGTTAGGGGTCCAAATTAGGCTCAGGATGTGGTCAAGGCCTTGGTGAAATTTTTGTTTAGGCACTATAGAGTTTTAAAAGGTGGTATCTATGTTTAAATTATCAAAATGTGCTTGTGTCCCAGTGGTCAGTGGCGCCACTTAGGGAGCAAGGAGGTGACGCCACAACAAGGGAGATAGGGGCCCAAAATATAAGTTTCATGGAGCCCAATTCTTTTAATTTAAGTTAGCTAATTTTCAGCATTTGTGTTAGGTGGAGTGGATGGCAACAAGGCTCAAAAATAGGAGGATTTATAGGAATAGGATAATGCAGATATTATAGTTGATAATATGGAAGATAAAAGGAGAAAAGATAGGAGCTATCTGCAAGGCTAGGTGTTGGCCCAAATTCCATCACTTAGAGGAGTAAAGAATTCGGCTACTTCATGGAAAAGGGGTGCCGAATTTTCCCTTTTTATTAGCCTAATTTTTAGTTATCAGGAAGGGTACTTTCGGGTTTTTGATAGGAGTGCCGAATTTCTATAAATAGGGGGGATATCTCATTGCTTCTGGCATTTAAACCCTAATTTCCTCTTCATTCTTTGTGCCGAAATTCTTAGTCTCTCCCTCTACAATTTCTTTTCTTTAATTTCTTCAAAAGCCGAAACCTCTCCCTTCACTCTCTTTTCCATTCTTTTCCTCTTGTGCCGATTTCTCTAAAAAGCCGAAATCTCCATAGTTTTTCTTTATTCATCCCATTTGTGAGTTAGTTTTATTCTTCCGGCATTTAAATCTTTTTCTTTGGCATTGCCGAATCTTCTCTCTAGTGCTAGCCGAATCCCCTGTGTTAAGGTAAGTGTAGACTTCTGTTAGTTTCTCACGTTTTGTTTCAGTTTTTGAAAGGCAAAAGTCGAAAAGCTAATAGTTTAATGGTTCTATGTTGGGCGGCATTCCGAGATTTGAAGGAAACTTGGTCGTCTAGATTTAAAAGCCGAAAATCGTTAGTCTCCAATTTTGGGATTTTAAGGTAAGGAGATTTTCCCTAGATTTTTACTAGATTCGTTCATTGTATACAAGATCTTAACTTTATGATGAGGATTAACAATCATATATTGTGATAGTAGTTCTGACAATGACTTGTGATGGAATTAAATATGGATCAGGCAAATGAGAGAATCCCTAAGTTTAAGAAACGAACGGTATCTGCCGTTCGAGATTGGCCACTTGGTTGTGGACCGGCTTCTGAACAACACCTTAGGCAGATAGCAGTGGTGTTGGCTACGGATAGCGTCAACTTAGAGGGTCTCGTTCTAACAGTAATCAGGTGTGTAGATCCTTATCACATAAGTTTTATTTTGTATTATACCTGTTAGGGGCTGAAAAGCCAGAAAATGAGGCTGTATGAACAGTCGTGTGTATATCTCTAACACACTAATAATCTGTATGAATATATGTATGTTTATGTTATGGGCTAAAAAGCCGAAAAGTGGCTGTGTAGACAGACGAATGAAACCCAAAAAGGGTTAGGCAAGGAATGCCAGGTACGTAATCATAGAACTTCTCTATGTGTATCAATGTATGAGAAAGACTGTAATCTCTTAGGTAGTAGATTGTTTGATTTTGCATGAATGTATGCATGGGATAGGTTTGATATGAAAAGGGGAAGAGCATGATTAGTCACATGGTGATCGGTGGTAGAAAACCCACCTAATGAAATGTTAGATCACATGGTGATCGGTGGTAGAAAACCCACCTAATGAAATGTTAGATCACATGTTGATCGGTGGTAGAAAACCCACCTAATGAAATGTTAGATCACATGGTGATTGGTGGTGGAAAACCCACCTAATGAAATGTTAGATCACATGGTGATCGGTGGTAGAAAACCCACGAAATGAAATGTTAGGTCACTTGGTGATCGGTGGTAGAAAACCCACGTTAAAATTCCTGATTGATAAGGAGTAGGCAGTATGACTGTCGATATGGTGTGTAGCGGTTGGTGGGTTGATTGGAGAAATCCCCAAGGTGTGATGGTTGGTACGGGTTGGTGTGTAGAGGATGGAATTCTAGGATAGGTTGGGCTTTGCATTATTTATTATCTGTCATGTGATTATGATTGTTGCCATTGTGTATGGGCCAGGGCTTATAATGTGTTTGTGGGCCCAAGCCTTTTATGTGTTTTCGAGATTTACAAACTGAGTCTTGGTGACTCACCCTATTATTTTTCCCTAATTTTTCAGATGAGCAGTAGATCGTGGACATGGGAGCCGAGACGGACTCGAGGGGCCATCAAGTCTTTTTATTTTCATAGATTATTTTCAGTTTTCCTTTAAGTTTTATTTTGGGAATATTTAGGTAATAAGGCCCCATAGTTTATATTCATCTAAGTAGTTTTTATTATTTGCAACTCTTGAAATTATGTCAATGGTTTAATTATACGGAATAATAATAATACAAGGTTTTCTTTTCAAAGGTCACTTATTTATTCAAATATTGTCTAATTAACTTATGATTTCCAAAAACCAACAAAGCAAAAGTTTTCAATGTACAAACCGTAGCATACCAGATCTGGTCAAAACTTATGGGTCGGGTTTGGGGTGTTACATTCTACATCCAATTAGCCTTTTAACAAAAGAGATAAACTTTTGTACCTTTTTCCATTTAGTCCTTTTTAATTAATCAACTATCTAAACCTCAAAATTTCTTAACAAAAATTTAATACGGGCTGTTACAAAATCAGAGTCAGTTTGTAGTCTTGAAATATTTATTCACTCATCGGAATTGTGGTCTTGAAACCACAGTTTCCAACACCATTAAAATCGGGCTGTTACAAAATCGGAGTCAATTTGCTATTGCTTGCTGCTTCAAAAATATCTCCTCCTTATCTGCTTCCATATTCAACGCCAATTTAACCTCTGTTAGTTTAGCTAATGTGTAATCATCAGGATCTACCAAATTTTCTGTAACACCCCTAACCCGTATTCGTCGCCGAAATAGGGTTATAGAGCATTGCCAAATTTTACAGTTCAATTACAGTTAATTCATGTCATTTACTATTCACTTCCGAAATCAATCATAATTAATCATAATGTCCCTCATATGGGTCCTCGAGGCCCAAAATACATATTAGAATCGAGTCGGGATTAAACCAGAATCACAAAAATTTTTTTCGCAAAATCACAAAATTTTTCTTAAGTGCAGGGGACATATGCCCGTGTCTCAGGCCGTGTGGGCATTCGATGTGAGGCACACAACCGTATTCCAGCTCGTGTCCTTACCCGTGTAGCTCTTTGACTTGGGTCACACGGCCAACCACACGCCCGTGTCTTAAACCGTGTGGACAATTTAATTTTTCAAAATTAGGGGTAGGGATTACACGGCCAGGACACATGCCCATGTGCTAGACACACGGATGAGACACACGTCCGTGTCTCTGCCTGTGTGCTCAATTCTGAGCATCCTGATCCTCTAATTTTAAAATACAAGGGACACACGGCCAAAGCACACGCCCGTGCGCATGGTCATGTGTCACACACGGTTGAGACACACACCCGTGTGTCTGCCCGTGTGGACAGAATAATGCCATTTTCCAAGCCTTATTTCTCACCCCTTTATACCTTGCACCTGTATCAACACTTCAATATATTCACCAACCAGTCCAAGACATATAATTCAAACTAATATTCAAGTTTTATTTATGATATATTTGCTCATACTTTCATGTATTCATCTTACTCTTTTAATCATATACTTACCCAAGTATGATTATATCTAAGTTGCTAATCCATGCATACTCACATACCAAACATATTATTACTTCATGCCTAATTATATTAAATATATTATCATTAGCCATTCCAATGGCTACATACAACCAAAACATTTACATACTTTCACTTGACACTATTAGTCTATACATGCCATTATACCAAATTAAGTTTACTATTTATACCAAAACAAGCTGAAGGATAATGTGATGATGCTCCGACCGATCTCCAGCCTTTACTAGCTTCTGAGTATTATAAAACAGAGGAAAATAAAATAGAGTAAGCATTTCAAATGCTTAATAAGTTCGTATAACAAGAATTTAACTTACCATATACTTACATTTAAGATAAACATACAAACATGCATCCAAAACTATATGGTCAATTGCCTAGACACATGCTTTCACCAAACAAGTTAGTCACAAAATTTTATATGATTATCAAGAAAATAGATATGATCTCATCACGCAGCCATTTCCAAGTATATCAGAGATATTCAAAATATAATTCATTTAATTCTCATATTTTCTCATATAAGGAGTTTTGTTTGTTGAATCTTTGAAATATCGATGGATACTCGAGTAGTACACACAAGATGTACTTATCATTGATCCGTCAACTCATATACGGGGGTGCTCTTTATAGCACATAATCGGGAAGTGCACTCTTGAGCCTTGTAATTGGAAGCTCACACAGAGCCATTTCGGGAATCTCACAAAGAGCCTAGAAGCTTATCCGGGCTATATAACGAGAATCTCATAAGAGCCATAATCGGAAAGTTCACAAAGAAATTTTAATCAGGAAGCTCACGAAGAGCCTATCGGGAAGCTCTGGATAGCCATATATTAGGAAGTTCAAGCGAGCACTGTCGGAAAGCTCACAAAGAGCCAATTTAATAGGAAGCTCATGAAGAGCCATATATCTAGATGCTCATAAGAGCTAAGGTGTGACCACATGTAGGATCACAACCTATTGGGACGATCCGAAGAGCTATAACGAGAAGCTCGTAAGAACCATATACGGGAAGCTTGAGAGGGCTATTAACGGGACGTTCGTAAGAGCTGTGGTGTGTCCGCAACATATGCTGGACCACAACCAATATGAGTAATCCTGTATCTATCGAATTTCATTTATTCAAACGAGGCTTGACATTTATCGGGCATTCTCGGATATGTGACCATTTCATATATTTATGATATTTATACAATTCACATAAACACATTCAATTCAAGCATATAAATATACATAATTTAGTTACACGAACTTACCTTGATAAACGTTCGTATATAAGGATCTACTAATCCGATACTTTTTGTTTTCCTTTATCCAACTCAGTATTAGGTCTTTCTGGATCTATATAAATGAATTTAACATTAATTTAATCCATTTCATACTCAATTTAATTCAATTCATATCCTAGGCAAAATTACCATTTTGCCCCTATACTTTTCATAAATGACAATTTCGTCCTTAGGCTCTAAAAATGGATTTCATGCAATTTAATCCTTATTCCAAGCCTAACCGATTTTTACATATAACATTTACAGCACATATATTTAATAAAAATCAGAAAATTTCCATGAATTTTACATCTTTACAATTTAGTCCCTAAATCACAATTTCATGAAAATTCACTTTACAAAAGTTGTTTATCTATCAACAACCTTTCATTTTCTACCATAAGTTCCAAATTTTCAGCATATTCATGCATGGAAAAATTTCTATACTTTAATATCTTTTTAAATTGATCCCCAAAATAGATAGATTAGGTTATTCCGATCTCAAAAATATAAGAATTACTAAAAACGGGACAAGATTACTTACCCAATTAAGCCAAGAAAGCTTGCTTTCTCTTTCCTAGGGTTTCCATATATTTGGGGATGAAGATGATATAAAATGATGATATTAAACATTTATTTAATTTATCATCTTTTAATTTTTCCACTTTCCAATTTAGTCCTTTTCTTTTTCGAATTTTCCATGGATGATTCACAAAAAATATCTACTAACTTTTCTTTAATGGTCTAATTACCATATAAAGACCTCAAATTTTGAATTCCATAGCTATTTGATACTTATAGCTACTAGAATTCAACTTTTGCATTTTATGCAATTTGGTCCTTTCTTTAATTAAACATGTAATCGATAAAATTTTCTTATCGTAATTTTCATACGTCTTTCCTATCATAATGTAAACCATACAATATTATTAAAATAAATTTTCTTCTGACTCAGATTTGTGGTCTCGAAACCATTATTCCGATTTTACTGAAAATGAGCTGTTACAACTCTCCCCCTTAACTGATTTCGTCCTCAAGAATCTTACCAGTAAAGAGGTTCGGGTATTGTTTTCTCATTGTTTCCTCCGGTTCCCAGGTAGCCTCTTCTATACCATGTTGTTGCCAAAGAACTTTTACTAAAGCCACCTTTTTATTTCTTAATTATTTTATCTCATGTGCCAGGATTTTAATCAGTTCTTCATTATAAGTCATGTCAGGCTGAATTTTTACTTCTGTCAGATATATAACATGTGAAGGATCTGACCGATACCGTCGTAACATGGACCTGTGAAAAACATTACGAATTTTGTCAAACTCTAGTGGTAACGCTAGTCAATATGCAACAGGTTCGATTCTTTCTGTAATCTTATAAGGTCCAATAAATCGTGGACTCAACTTTCCTTTACGGCCAAATCGAAGTACTTTCTTCCAAGTTGATACTTTCAAGAATACCTTGTCACTGACCTGAAATTCTATCTCTTTTCGTTCAAGCTATCCTGAATTACTTTCACATTTTCTTTAGTTTCACGGACTAAGTCAACTCCGTGTATCTTTTTCTCACCGAGCTATGTCCGATACAATGGAGTTCTACATTTTCGGCCATACAGAGCCTCGTATGGTGCCATTTTAATGATGGATTGATAACTATTATTATATGCAAATTCAACCAAAGATAGGTATTTTTCCCAGTTACCTTCGAATTCCAAAACACAACACCGGAGCATATCCTCTAAAATCTGTATTACACTTTCAGATTGACCATCAGTCTGAGGAAGAAATGCAGTACTAAAATGTAACTACGTACCCAGAGCTTCTTGTAATTTACTCCAGAATCGAGATGTAAACTGAGGATCTCTATTGGAGATAATGGCGACTGGTACTCCATGCAGTCTGACAATCTTAGAAACATATAATTTAGCCAATCTATCCAAGGAGAAATCCATACGTACAGGAATAAAGTGTGTAAAATTTGTTAGACGGTCAATAATTACCCAAATAGAACCTTTCTTTTTCAGAGATAAGGGTAATCCGGATACAAAATCCACGGTAACACTTTCCCACTCCGGTATTATAACTGGCTGTAATAATCCTGAAGGCACCTAATGCTTAGCCTTTACTTGCTAACATATCAAGTATTTAGATACAAATTCAAAAATATCCCATTTCATTCCCAACCACCAGTGCATCTTTTTCAAATCATTATATATTTTATTACTACCCGGGTGAATAGACATTGTACCATTGTGAGCTTGATACAAAATCTTCTGTACCAGTTCTGAATTTCTCGGTACACATATTCTGCCTTTGAATAATAGACAACCGTCAGACCCAATCTGAAATTCTGAATCAGAATCCAACTCACACTGTACCCGTTTATCTTGTAATTCATCATCACTTTTCTGAGCTTCACAAATCTATTGCAAAAATATTGGTTTAGCTTTTAACTCGGCTATGATTGAACCATCATTTGATAATGATAACCAGGTATTCATTACCCGTAAAACAAATAGAGATTTCCTACTCAGCAGCAACCACAATGGCCTTTCCCGGATGATAATCAATAACCAAATCATAATCTTTTAATCAAGCCACCTACGTTGTCTCAAGTTCAAGTATTTCTATGACATCAGATACTTCAAACTCTTATGATCAGTGAATATGTAACATTTTTCACCAAACAAGTAATGTCGCCAGATTTTCAATGCAAATACAATGGCTGCTAACTCCAAATCATGTATCGGATAATTCTTTTCATGTGGTTTTAGCTGTCTAGAAGCATAGGCTATTAGTTTACCTTGTTGCATCAAAACATAGCCTAAACCATTTAATGATGCATCACTATAAATTATGAATTCCTTACCCGATTTAGGTTGAACTAATACGGGTGCCTCATTCAACAAAGCTTTCAACCTTTCAAAACTTTGCTGGCATTTATCAGTCCATTCAAATTTCACATCCTTCTGTAACAAACGGACCATCGGAGAGGCTATCATCAAGAAACCTTTTACTAACCTCCAATAATATCCAGCTAGTCCTAGAAAACTTCTAACTTCAGATACATTCTTCGGTGATTTCCAATTAATAATAGCTGAAATTTTATTCGGATCCACCCTAATATCTTCTGCAAACACTATATGCCCAAGGAAACCGACTTCCCGAAACCAAAATTCACATTTACTAAATTTGGCATATAATTGTTTCTCACGCAGAGTTTGCAACATAGTTCTCAGATGATCAGCATGCTCATTTTCATCTCGAGAATATACCAAAATATCATCAATGAATACCACCACAAACCTGTCTAGATACGATCTGAAAATTCTATTAATCAAATCTATAAATATTGCAGATGCATTCGTCAAACCAAATGACATCACAAGGAACTCATAGTGCTCGTACCTAGTTCTGAAAGCTGTTTTCGGTACATCAGAGTCTTTCACCTGTAGCTGATAATAATCGAAACGAAGATCAATCTTCGAAAATACAGTGGCACCTTTTAACTAGTCAAACAAATCATCTATACGAGGCAATGGATACTTGTTCTTGATTGTAACCTTATTGAGCTGCCTGTAATCAATACACAACCTCAATGATCCATCTTTCTTTTTAACAAACAAAATCAGCGCATCCCAAGGTGGGAAACTGTGTCAAGCAAATCCTCTGTCAGTAAGTTCTTGCAATTGTACTTTCAAATCTTTCAATTCAATAAGAGTCATT
Source organism: Gossypium australe (assembly GCA_005393395.2). Classification (NCBI taxonomy): domain Eukaryota; kingdom Viridiplantae; phylum Streptophyta; class Magnoliopsida; order Malvales; family Malvaceae; genus Gossypium; species Gossypium australe. The sequence goes on from CM016624.1 coordinate 102,254,798, forward strand.
TTGTAGGGTGCTATAGATATCGGTGTTGTTACCAGAACAAGATCTATAGAGGTAAACCAGGTAATTCCTCCAGAAATACATCAGGAAACTCATAAACAACTGGCACTGACTTAATCTTTGATTCGGATACTTTAGTGTCCAAAACATATGCAAAATAAGCATCATACCCTTTTCTGACTTATTTCTATGCTGATATACCTGAGATTACATTATAGAACCCATCAAGTTTATCAGATTCAATGTGAAGTAATTCACCATTCTGACATTTTAACACAATGTATTGTTGTTTACAATTCACCACCGCATCCTGTTGAGTTAGCCAGTCCATACCCAGAATTACGTCAAATTCATCAAATGTCAACAACATTAAATCAGCGGAGAAACAATAACCCTTTACCATTAACAACAATTTTTACAAACTTTATCCACCATCACATACTGGCCAAGGGGGTTCGAAACATTAACCATAAATTCAGTGGACTCAACATGTAAAATTTTAACAGACATTAAATTTGTGCATATATATGAATGTGTTGAACCATGATCAATTAAAGCAATAATATCAGTATCAAGAAGAGAAAATATACCAATAATAACATCAGGTGCAGAAGCATCCTCTTGTGCACGTATAGCATATGTTCTCGCAGGTGCTCGTGCTTCAAATTTAACTGTTGAATCTTTTGTCACACCTCGACTACCACTGACATTGTCGGGATAACGGGGTGGTCTACCTCTCGAGGCGGGATTACTCGGCCTAGAGGTCTGAACAATATCTTTTTTAGGCTTTTTCGGGTAGTCTCTAAGATAGTGGTAAAAAAAACCACACCTAAAGCAAGCTTCGTTTCATATATGACATTCACCGAAATGCAATTTATTGCAATATTTGTGTAACATCCTGAATTAATGGGTCTATACGTTTAGTATAGGAATATGTCTAATATGTTAACTTAGGTGAAAGGGGTCTAAATTTGGGCTTAGAATTAGGCAAAGGCCCAGATTAAATTATTTTAAGGTGGCATCATTAAACAATTAAAAAGGAACAAGTTTTGGGTCGCAAGGAGCCCATGTTTTTAGGCCAATTTCGGCACTTTAAATGAAGATAGGGTGATGCCACACACAAGGAATTAGGGGCCCAAATATTAAGTTTAATGAGGCCCAAATCTTTTAATTTAAGTGAGTTAAATTTCGGCACTAGGGTTAGTAGAGGTGGACGGCTACAAGGCTCAAAAATAGGAGAAATTATGTGGATTTTATAAGTGATAATATCATAGATAAAAAGGAGAAAAGTTAGGAGCTTATCTTCAAGGGAAGTGTTGGCCGAAAATCCACCACCTAGAGGAGTGTAAAATTCGGCTACTGCATGGCAAAGAGGGTGCCGAATTTCCCCTCTCTTTTAGCTTGAATTTTAAGGGCATTTTCGGTTTTTAGCAGTAGGTGCCGAAATATCTATAAATAGGGGGGCTAGCTCCTTGATCCCGACACTGAAAACCCTAAATTCCTCTCCCATTGTGCCGAAATTCCCTAGCCTCTCCCTCTCCAATTTCTTTTCTCCAATTTCTTCAAAAGCCGAAACTCTTCTCCACTTTTTCCTCTTTGTGCCGATTTCTGTAAAAAGCTGAAGCATCCATAGTCTTTTCTTCTATTCATCCTATTTGAGAATTAGTTCTATACTTTCGGCATTTAAATCTTCCATTGGTATTGCCGAATCCTCTCTCTAGTGCTAAGGTAAGTGTCGATTTTTGATTAGTTCTCATGATCTATTCCCAGTGTTTTGAAAAGCAAAAGTCTAAAGCTAATAGTTTAATGGTTTTATGATGGGTGGCAATTCGGGATTTGAAGGAAGCTTGGTCAATTAGATCTAAAAGCCGAAAATAGTTAGTCTCCACTTCCGGGATTTTAAGGTAAATAGATCTTCCTAGATTTCTATTAGATTTCATCATTATATACAAGATATTAATGTTATAATGAGGATTAACAATTAAATATTGTGATAGTAGTTCTGATAAGGACTTGTGATGGAATTAAATATGGATCAGGCAAAGGAGAAAATCCCTAAGTTTAAGAAAAGAGCAGTATCTGCTATTCGAGATTGGCCACTTGGTTGTGGACCGGCTTCTGAACAACCCCTTAGGCAGATAGCAGTAGTGTCGACTAAGGATAGCGTCGACGCAGAAAGCATCGTTTTATCGGTAACCAGGTGTGTAGATCTCTAATACACTACTAATAAAACTGTATGTGTATCTATTTATGTATATTATGGGCTAAAAAGCCAGAATAAGGCTGTATGGATAGTCGAATGGAACCCTAAAAGGGTTAGGCAAGGATGCCAGGTACGTAAACATAGAACTCCCTATGTGTATCGAAAATATATGTAAGTCTGCTTGGTGTTTTATTTATGTGTGTATGCATGGGATGGGATATTGATATGATGAAGGGGAAGTGCATGATAGGTCACGCAGTGATCGGTGGTAGAAATCCCACAAATATAAATGCTAGGTCATATTATGATCGGTGGCTATGCCACGTTTAATGATTCCTGAATAACAGGAATAGGCAATTCGGTTGTCGTTATGGTGTGTAGCGGATGGAGGGTTGATTGTAGAAATCCCCACGGTGTGATGGTTGGTACGGGTTGGTGTGTAGAGGATGGAACCCTAGGATGGGATGGGTTATTAACCATTTATTATTTTGGTGTATGATTATGATTGATGCCTTATGGGCCAGGGCCCATGATGTGTTTGTGGGCTCAGGTCGTTGTATGCTTTGAGATTTATACACTGAGTCTTGGTGACTCACGCTTTCCTTTTCTCTACTCTCCAGATGAGCAGTAGATCGTGGACATGGGAGCCGAGACGGACTCGAGGGGCCATCAAGTTCTATTTCTACAAATTATACTTTCTTGAGGACTACTTTAAGTTTGTTTTATTGTTATTTGAGGAACAGTTATGTAATAAGGCCCCTAGTTTTTATTCAACTTAGGAGTTTTCTATGTTATGCAACTTATGAATATACAAGGTTTATTTACATTTATTAATAAAAATACAAAGAGGTTTATTTTCAAAAAGTCTCTCATTTATTCAAAATTAATTAATTTAACTTGTGATTTCAAAATGCAATAAAGTGTTATGTGTTCGATAACATGCCGGATCTGGTCGAAACGCATGGGCCAGGTTTGGGGTGTTACATTTTGGTATCAGAGCCCAATTCAAAACTCGGGCTGTGAAATGGGTCTAGAAATGTTTTAGAAAAAAATTGAATTTAAGAAAAATTTTTGGTTTGAAGAGATGGCCTTCGAGTCTACCGGTATCCAATCCACCCAGGTAAGTATTCTGAACTCCTATTGTGATATAAATGTGGGCTTAATGGGCTTTATGGGACGTAAACTATCTAGATTAGAATTTGATGGACTCTAGGCTTAGACAAACAACTCTTCAATTCCATAAGGCTTAATTCCACTAAACAAAACCTGTAACCAAGTCGCAAGACTAAGGTGTGGCAACGGGCATATACATGTCTAGGTGTAGATCCGGAAGAGCTTGGTATTTAAGCAGTCCAAGTGACTCACCTCCTCTTCGCTGGAATCTTACCTGGTGCATAGTGACTGTTCACTTTAGCCATGACAGGGTGTGGCAATAGGCATACGCATGTCTAGGAGTGGATTCAGGGAGAGCTTGGTATTTAAGCAGTCCTAGTGACTCACCTCCTCTTCGCTGGAATCTTACCTGGTGCGTAGTGACTGTTCACTCTAGCTATAAGGACTTGTTCATAGGTTGAACCCATAATTAAAACCCGAAAGGGACCAACCACCCTATGTTGCAAACAAAAACCCCTAAGTTTTGTACATTTCCAAAAAGATACACTTGATTTGAAATGTTCACAGCTATGAAAAATTTACCAAAAAACTCTATGTTTATAAAAGTAACTAGATTTTCCATAGTGCCCTTGTTTAAAAAAAAACATCAAAATACCCACGAATCTCAAAATTACCGAAATACCCCCAGTTTTCAAAATTACCAAAATACCCTCGAATCTCGAAATTACCGAAATACCCTCAATTTTCAAAATTACCAAAATACCCTCGAATTTCAAAATTATCAAAATACCCCCGGATTTTAAAATTACCAAAATACCCCTGGATGTCAAAATTACCGAAATGCCCCAAATTTTAAAATTACCACAATACCTCTGGATGTTAAAATTACCGAAATACCCTCGGAATTCAAAATTACCGAAATACCCCTGGATTGTAAAATTACCAAAATACCCTTATTTTACAAAATCACCAGGGAACCTTATTTTGAAAAATTTCGAAAATACCCCTGTAGGATAAAATTACGAAAATACCTCTGGGTAGTGGAAACAACAACAACAACAACAACACTTTTCTGTAATGAACGTGAGTTCATGGATGTTGATGATTGAATGTATGTGTTTCTTAGAGGATATGCACTTGAGACTGAATGGTGAATGCAAATTCGAAAGAATTACTCTTAAAGCTATTATTCATAAGACTGTTCATGGTTAAAACAGTGGAAGAAAACTAATAATTCATAAAATTTCTAATAATATAAACGCGAATCGGTAGAATGAGTACAAGGGGTCAAGGACATCCGCCACGTGGTCGTGGTAGGGTACGATGACGGTGTCGGAACCAGTAGGATCTGGTCATGGTTCTGGAAACGAGATGCCGGCTGTGGAGGAGGAATTCCAGGATCAGACTGCTGGAGATGATGCGGTATCTCAGGCAATGTTAAGAGTTTTAGAAAGAGCTGCTGGGGCAGGTATGGACACAGGAGCCCGGAAATCTGTGCCAGAACGGCTTAGAGCCAATTGGGCAGAAGTGTTTAGGGGAATTTCTATTGTAGCCCCAAGTTCAGCTGAGTATTGGTTGGAGGCGGTAGAACACATAATGGATGATTTGGATTTCACGGAGGAGGAGAAGTTGAAGGGAGTTGTATCCCTCTTGAGGGATGAAGACTATCAATGGTGGCTTACGGTAAATGATGGTACAGTGGCTGACCGTATCATTTGGGATTTATTTAAGACGGCATTTCAGAATAAGTACATCGGATCAAGTTATGTGGATGCGCAGCGCAGAGCATTTCTAAATCTGGTTCAAGGGAGTAGGTTAGTGGCTGCATATGAAGCTGAATTCTTATGCCTTAGCCGTTATACTCGTGGGATGGTAGCCACGGAGCATGAACGTTGTGTTAGGTTCGAAGATTGGCCTGAGGGATGACTTGCGTGTTTTGATAGCCCCACAGCCGGAGAGAGAATTTGCTGTCCTAGTAGAAAAGGCTAAGATAGCCGAAGAGGTAAAGCGGACCGAGAAACTGAATCAGGATAGAGATAGGGTAGAAATAAGAGAAATTTTGGATCGACAAACGGGTGTACTCAGAAAAGGTCCAGGTCTGAAGGACCGAAACGGGAAGAGAAGCCTGTTGCTGCTAACCAGACACCAAAGTGTGCTCGATGTGGTAAATTTCATGCCGGTGAATGTTGGGCAGGCAGTGGAAAGTGTTTTAGGTGTGGATCTACGGACTATCAAGTTAAAAACTATCCGCAGCAACGGGACGGTGAAGGGACCATGGGTCGAGGGAATGCTCAGCCTGGTAGAGGAGGTCAGCAGCCACAAAGAGGTCGTGGTGCAGCCAAAGGTGGTAATGGTGCTGGTCGGGGTCGTGGAGCACCAGGCCAAGGGGCGGGAAACACTGAGGCGAGACAGCTGGGGTTGGTCTATGCTGTCAGACGTCGAGAGGAGGCTGATGCACCAGATGTCATAACCGGTACGTTCTTAATCTTTGGTTTGCCTTACACTGCATTGATTGACATTGGGTCGACACATTCGTACGTAGCTAGTAGCGTATCGGGAACTTTAAGGCTAGAATCTGAAATTACCCCTAGGGCAATGACTGTAGTTAGCCTGTTAGGACAATCGGTAGTAGTGGATAAACTCTATCGGGAAGTACCTCTAGAAGTTCAGGGGATGGTCTTCCGAACGGATCTAATAGAATTACCGTTTGAGGAGTTCGATTTAATTTTAGGCATGGATTGGCTTGTGAAGTATCAAGCTAATCTAGATTGTGCGGCCAAGCGTATGGTGTTAAAAACCCCCGAGGGTGATGAAGTGTTGGTGATAGGAGAAAGGGGGAACTGTTTGTCGAATGTAGTAACTGCCCTAAGAGCAGAAAGGATGGTGAGGAAAGGATGTGAGGCAGTTCTATTGTTTGTTCGGGCTCTAGAAGCCAAAGATCAGACTGTTAGGGACGTCAGGACGGTAAAGAAATTTCCTGATGTTTTCCCTGAGGAGCTTCCGGGATTACCCCCAGATCGTGAAGTGGAGTTTGGAATCGATCTTCTTCTGAGAACAGTGCCGGTATCTATTGCTCCGTATAGGATGGCACCGAAAGAGTTAGTGGAGTTGAAAGCGCAGATTCAGTAGTTGCTGGATAGAGGATTTATTCGAACGAGTGTGTCGCCTTGGGGAGCACCGGTGTTATTCGTCAAGAAGAAGGATGGATCAAAGCGTATGTGCATTGATTATCGTCAGTTGAATAAGCTAACAATCAAGAACAAGTACCCATTACCAAGGATCGATGACTTGTTCGATCAGTTGAAGGGGGCCTCAATCTTTTCTAAGATAGATCTGAGGTCAGGGTACCATCAGCTTAGGGTCAAGGAAGCGGATATTTATAAGACAACTTTTAGGACTCCCTATGGTCACTATGAGTTTATGGTGATGCCATTTGGATTGACCAACGTACCAGCAGCATTCATGGACATGATGAACCAAGTGTTCCAACCCTACTTAGACCGGTGTGTCGTGGTGTTTATCGATGATATCTTAGTTTATTCGAAGTCAGAGGAGGAGTATGATGCTCATCTGCGAATAGTTTTGCAGATTCTGAGGGAGAAGCAGTTGTATGCCAAATTCAGTAAGTGTGGATTTTGGCTAAGTGAAGTTACATTTTTAGGGCATGTTGTGTCGGCAGAGAGGATTAGGATTAACCCTCGAAAGATTGAAGCAGTGTTAGATTGGAAGCCACCCAAGTCTGTGGCTGAGATTAGGAGTTTTCTTGGTTTAGCTAGGTACTACCGAAGGTTTGTTGAAGGATTTTCTTCGATAGCGGCACCGTTGACTAAGTTGCTACAGAAAGGAGTTCCGTTTGTTTGGTCTGATAAGCAGCAGGAGAGTTTTGAAAAGTTAAAGAGGTTTCTGACGGAGGCTTCGGTGTTGATTCAGCCGGAGGTAGGGAAGGAGTTTGTAATTTACTGTGATGCGTCACACGCAGGATTAGGATGTGTGTTGATGCAAGATGGAAAGGTGGTTGCATATGCATCTCGGCAGTTAAGACCGCATGAATTAAATTACCCCACCCATGATTTGGAATTGGTAGTAGTGGTGTTTGCCTTAAAAATTTGGAGGCATTATCTGTACCGGGAGAAATCTGTCATTTACACAGATCATAAAAGCTTGAAGTATCTTTTGACTCAGAATGAGTTGAATCTAAGGCAGAGAAGGTGGATTGAGTTGCTAAAGGATTACGATTGCTCGATCGAATATCACCCAGGTAAGGCTAATGTAGTAGCAGATGCTTTAAGTCGTAAAGTAGTCTCCGACTTAAGAGCAATGTTTGCTCACCTTAGTTTGTATGAGGATGGAAGCTTATTAGCCAAACTTCAAGTGAAACCTACTTGGATTAGTCAAGTGAAGGAGAGGCAACAGACTGATGAGTTGTTAAAAGGGAAATTGCAGCTAATCTCAAAGGATGGGCCAGTAGAATTCAGTATGAATGAGGAAGGATTGTTATGCTTTCGAGGGAAGGTTTGCATGCCAAAAGATCCGGAGTTAAGGCAGAGGATTTTGAATGAGGCGCATGGTAGTGTATACGCTATGCACCCTGGAGGAAGTAAGATGTTTTGGGATTTGAGAGATCAGTTTTGGTGGCCGGGTTTGAAGCAAGAAGTAACCGAATTGGTAGGTAAGTGTTTGACCTGTCAGCAGGTCAAGGTGGAACACCAGTTACCATCAGGATTGTTGCAGCCAGTGAAGATTCCCCAATGGAAGTGGGAAAGAATTACCATGGACTTTGTTAGTGGGCTTCCCCTCACACCCACTAAGAAAGATGCAGTTTGGGTAGTTGTTGATCGCTTAACGAAGTTTGCACACTTCATACCCATACGTGTTGATTATTCCTTGCAGAAGTTAGCTAAGTTATACATAGCACAGGTGGTGAGGTTGCATGGAGTACCAGTTTCGATCATATCAGATAGGGACCCTAGGTTCACCTCACGATTTTGGAAGGCGTTGCATCAAGCGCTGGGTACGAAGTTGGATTTCAGTACAGCGTTTCATCCTTAGACCGATGGACAGTCTGAACGGGTGATTCAGATCTTGGAGGACATGTTGAGAGGATGTGTCATTGATTTCAGAGGTAGTTGGGAAGAGTTCTTACCGTTAGCAGAGTTTGCTTACAATAACAACTACCAATCAAGTATTCAGATGGCGCCTTACGAAGCTTTGTACGGGCGGAGGTGTCGTACTCCTACCTGTTGGACGGAATTAGGGGAACGTCAGATTTTGGGTCCGGAGTTGGTGACCGAGACCGAAGAGAAGGTTGAACTGATTAGGGTTCGACTGAAAGAGGCGTCGGACAGACAGAAGTCCTATGCTGATTTAAAGCGCAAGGACATAGAGTTTGCAGTGGGAGATAAGGTATTCTTAAAAGTGTCGCCATGGAAAAAGGTACTAAGGTTTGGTAGAAAGGGTAAATTGAGTCCCAGATTTATAGGACCATATCAGGTGGTGAAGCGAGTAGGACCAGTAGCCTATCAACTGGAGTTACCTCCGGAGTTAAGTCAAATTCATGATGTATTCCACGTCTCTCTGCTAAGACGTTACCGTTCGAATCCGTCTCATATCGTACCTGTGGAGGAAATCGAGGTAAGACCTGATCTAACCTTCGAAGAGGAACCGGTGGAAATTCTGGATCGTGATGTTAAGGTGTTGCGAAGGAAAATGGTTCCATTGGTTAAGGTGTTATGGCGGAATCATGGTTCGGAGGAGGCTACGTGGGAACCCGAGGAAGCAATGAGGTAGCAATACCCTCATATTTTCTGATCAGGTAATTTCGAGGACGAAATTTCTTTAAGGGGGTAGAACTGTAACATCCTGAATTAATGGGTCTATGTGTTTAGTATAGGAATATGTCTAATATGTTAACTTAGGTGAAAGGGGTCTAAATTTGGGCTTAGAATTAGGCAAAGGCCCAGATTAAATTATTTTAAGGTGGCATCATTAAACAATTAAAAAGGAACAAGTTTTGGGTCGCAAGGAGCCCATGTTTTTAGGCCAATTTCGGCACTTTAAATGAAGATAGGGTGATGCCACACACAAGGAATTAGGGGCCCAAATATTAAGTTTAATGAGGCCCAAATCTTTTAATTTAAGTGAGTTAAATTTCGGCACTAGGGTTAGTAGAGGTGGACGGCTACAAGGCTCAAAAATAGGAGAAATTATGTGGATTTTATAAGTGATAATATCATAGATAAAAAGGAGAAAAGTTAGGAGCTTATCTTCAAGGGAAGTGTTGGCCGAAAATCCACCACCTAGAGGAGTGTAAAATTCGGCTACTGCATGGCAAAGAGGGTGCCGAATTTCCCCTCTCTTTTAGCTTGAATTTTAAGGGCATTTTCGGTTTTTAGCAGTAGGTGCCGAAATATCTATAAATAGGGGGGCTAGCTCCTTGATCCCGACACTGAAAACCCTAAATTCCTCTCCCATTGTGCCGAAATTCCCTAGCCTCTCCCTCTCCAATTTCTTTTCTCCAATTTCTTCAAAAGCCGAAACTCTTCTCCACTTTTTCCTCTTTGTGCCGATTTCTGTAAAAAGCTGAAGCATCCATAGTCTTTTCTTCTATTCATCCTATTTGAGAATTAGTTCTATACTTTCGGCATTTAAATCTTCCATTGGTATTGCCGAATCCTCTCTCTAGTGCTAAGGTAAGTGTCGATTTTTGATTAGTTCTCATGATCTATTCCCAGTGTTTTGAAAAGCAAAAGTCTAAAGCTAATAGTTTAATGGTTTTATGATGGGTGGCAATTCGGGATTTGAAGGAAGCTTGGTCAATTAGATCTAAAAGCCGAAAATAGTTAGTCTCCACTTCCAGGATTTTTAAGGTAAATAGATCTTCCTAGATTTCTATTAGATTTCATCATTATATACAAGATATTAATGTTATAATGAGGATTAACAATTAAATATTGTGATAGTAGTTCTGATAAGGACTTGTGATGGAATTAAATATGGATCAGGCAAAGGAGAAAATCCCTAAGTTTAAGAAAAGAGCAGTATCTGCTATTCGAGATTGGCCACTTGGTTGTGGACCGGCTTCTGAACAACCCCTTAGGCAGATAGCAGTAGTGTCGACTAAGGATAGCGTCGACGCAGAAAGCATCGTTTTATCGGTAACCAGGTGTGTAGATCTCTAATACACTACTAATAAAACTGTATGTGTATCTATTTATGTATATTATGGGCTAAAAAGCCAGAATAAGGCTGTATGGATAGTCGAATGGAACCCTAAAAGGGTTAGGCAAGGATGCCAGGTACGTAAACATAGAACTCCCTATGTGTATCGAAAAATATATGTAAGTCTGCTTGGTGTTTTATTTATGTGTGTATGCATGGGATGGGATATTGATATGATGAAGGGGAAGTGCATGATAGGTCACGCAGTGATCGGTGGTAGAAATCCCACAAATATAAATGCTAGGTCATATTATGATCGGTGGCTATGCCACGTTTAATGATTCCTGAATAACAGGAATAGGCAATTCGGTTGTCGTTATGGTGTGTAGCGGATGGAGGGTTGATTGTAGAAATCCCCACGGTGTGATGGTTGGTACGGGTTGGTGTGTAGAGGATGGAACCCTAGGATGGGATGGGTTATTAACCATTTATTATTTTGGTGTATGATTATGATTGATGCCTTATGGGCCAGGGCCCATGATGTGTTTGTGGGCTCAGGTCGTTGTATGCTTTGAGATTTATACACTGAGTCTTGGTGACTCACGCTTTCCTTTTCTCTACTCTCCAGATGAGCAGTAGATCGTGGACATGGGAGCCGAGACGGACTCGAGGGGCCATCAAGTTCTATTTCTACAAATTATACTTTCTTGAGGACTACTTTAAGTTTGTTTTATTGTTATTTGAGGAACAGTTATGTAATAAGGCCCCTAGTTTTTATTCAACTTAGGAGTTTTCTATGTTATGCAACTTATGAATATACCACAAGGTTTATTTACATTTATTAATAAAAATACAAAGAGGTTTATTTTCAAAAAGTCTCTCATTTATTCAAAATTAATTAATTTAACTTGTGATTTCAAAATGCCATAAAGTGTTATGTGTTCGATAACATGCCGGATCTGGTCGAAACGCATGGCCGGGTTTGGGGTGTTACAATTTGCATCTTGGTTTAGGACTTCCAGCACTTCTTACACTAGTTATGGATGGAGACGGAGATCTCGGATTAGACTGTTGAAAGCCTCAGTCTCTCCCAGAATATCTCACAGATGTGATAGAACGACCATGATATTTTTTTGACTTCTTTAAAGTCGATGATTGTGGCTTGCCCATAAATCTTTTACTTGAAGTTCGGGCTTCCATCTCTGCCTGCCTTTTTCTTTATTTAGTCCTTCAAATTTATGTGTTCGGTCGGCCAGTACAACAAATTCTTTTAATTCCAGAATTCCAACTAACAACTTGATGTCTTCATTTAATCCCTCTTCAAATCGTTTACACATAGCAACTTCGGTGGGATACATTCTCTGGCATATTTGTTTAACCGAACAAATTCCCGCTCATATTCAGATACAATCATATTCGCCTGTTTGAGCTCTAAAAATTTTTTCTTTTCCTGATCAAGAAATCTCTAACTAATGTACTTCTTTTTAAATTCAGTTTGGAAAAATTCCCATGCAACATTTCTCTTGGTACAACAGAAATGATGGTATTCCACCACTGATAGGCTGAGTCTTTTAGCAGTGGTACAATACATTTCAAGCATTCTTCAGGTTTATAAGACAACTCATCCAAAACCCTGATTGTATTTTCTAGCCAAAATTCAACCCTTTCTGGATCATCATCACAGTAGCTCTGAATTCTTCTGCCTCATATTTACGAATTTTATCTACCGGAATCTTACTAGTTCTAACAGGTTCGGCACCCTGTGGCATCTCTGGAACCGATTAAGGAACATGAGGGAAAGATTGTTGTACAGCAACATTTGTTCTTAAAAATTTTGTGAACCACTCATTCATTATTTGAAAGAAGGCTTCTTTTGCCTCTTCACCTCGACCTCAGATTCGGGCCTTCTACTACTACTAGATGCAGCTCTTTGAACTGAAGCTGGAGCATTGCTCTCAGCTTCCTTAGATTCAGCTCTAGCTCAGTTGGACGACATTACGATATGAAAAACACATTTAATATGGTCAGGTGATATCACACTATCACAAATTATATATAATGACATGTATAGCTAAAATCATACTTGCTACGTTAGTTGAGAATCGGCTAAACCATAGATCTGATACAAATAAATGTAACACCTTTAACCCTTATCTGTCACCGAAACAGGGTTATGGAGCATTACCAAAGTTTACAGTTCAATTACAGTTAATTCATGTCATTTACTATTCATTTTCGAAAATCAATCATAATTAATCATGATGTCCCTCATATGGGTCCTCGAGGCCTAAATTACATATTAGAATCGAGACTGGATTAAACCGGAATCATAGAAAAATTTTTGTGAAATCACAAATTTTTTCTTTGGTGCCAGGGGCGCACGCCCGTGTGGTCAGGCCATGTGGATCACACGGCCAATGACATGTGCGTGTGAGCATTTGATGTAAGGCACACGATCGTATTCCAGCCCGTGCCTTACCCGTGTAACTTTTTGACTTGGGTTACACGGCCAGCCACACGTCTGTGTGCTAGATTGTGTAGACAATTTAATTTTTGAAAATTAGGTGCAGTGATTACATGGCCAGGACACAGGCCCATGTGCTGGGCCGTGTGTCACGCGATTAAGACACACACCTGTGTCTCTACCCATGTGCTCAATTCTGAACATTTTGTTTCTCTAATTTTAAAATACAGGGGACACACGGCCAGCTCACACGCCCGTGCGCATGGTCGTCTGTCACACACGGTTGAGACACACACCTGTGTGTCTGCCCGTGTGGACATAATAATGCCATTTTCCAAGCCTTATTTCGCATCCCTTTATACCTTGCACTTGCATCAATACTTCAATATATTCAGTAACCAATCCAAGACATATAATTCAAACTAATATTCAAGTTTTATATATGATATGTTTGCTCATACTTTCATGTATTCATGTTACTCTTTTTACTCATATACTTACCCAAGTATGATTATGTCTAAGTTGCTAATCCATGCATACTCACATACCAAGCATATTATTAATTCATGCCTAAATATATTAAATATATTATCAATAGCCATTCCAATGGCTACATACAACCAAAACATTTACATACTCTCACTTGACACTATTAGTCTATACATGCCATTATACCAAATTAAGTTTACTATTTATACCAAAACAAGTTGAAGGATAGTCTTTCCAGATCTATATAAATGAATTTAACATCAATTTAATCTATTTCATACTCAATTTAATTCAATTCACATCCTAGGCAAAATTACCATTTTGCCCCTATACTTTTCATAAATGACAATTTCGTCCTTAAGCTCGAAAAATGGATTTCATGCAATTTAATCCTTATTCCAAGCCTAACTGATTTTTACATATAACATTTATAGCACATATATTTAATAAAAATCAGAAAATTTTCATGAATTTTACATCTTTACAATTTAGTCCCTAAATCACAATTTCATGAAAATTCACTTTACAAAAGTTGTTTATCTATCAACAACCTTTCATTTTCTACCATAAGTTTTAGATTTTCAGCATATTCCTGCATGGAAAAATTTCTATACTTTAATATCTTTTTAAATTGATCCCCAAAATAGATAGATTAGGCTAAGAAAATTTCTATACTAAAAACGGGACAAGATTACTTACCTAATTAAGCCAAGAAAGCTTACTTTCTCTTTCCTAGGGTTTCCATGTATTTGGGGATGAAGATGATATAAAATGATGATATTAAACATTTATTTCATTTATCATCTTTTAATTTTTCCACTTTCTAATTTAGTCCTTTTCTTTTTCTAATTTTCCATGGATGATTCACAAAAAATATCTACTAACTTTTCTTTAATGGTCTAATTACCATATAAGGATCTCAAATTTTGAATCCCATAGGTATTTGATACTTATAGCTACTAGAATTCAACTTTTGCATTTTATGCAATTTGGTCCTTTCTTTAATTAAACATGTAATCGGTAAAATTTTCTTATCAAAATTTTCATACGTCTTTCCTATAATAATGTAGACTATGCAATATTATTAAAATAAATTTTCTTTCTGACTCGGATTTGTGGTCCCGAAACCATTGTTTTGATTTTACTGAAGATGGGCTGTCACACACTCAATCTCACATTTAGTGTCAACTTAATGCGATCCCTATCCATTTGACTCACTTTTGCCCACTAGCTTAGCTTGGACCTTAGTTCATGTAGCTTTGTAGGAAACTCTATCTTATTTGACTCCCCAAAACTTTGTATTATATGCTCAAAAGTTTCTTCAAGTACCTAGTTTGCATTAAAATGAAATTGAGAGTGTGTCTTTGACAACTGATCACTAATGTTTCCAATTGTATGAATCAGTACCGGACAGTGATCTGAAAAACCATACGGGAGATGTTTAATCGTATAGCCCTGGAATAGATCCCACCAATTCGAGCCAGCCACCCTTCAATTTAGACATTAGATCCCACCAATTCGAGTCAGCCACCCTTCGATTTAGATATTCTCATATATTATTTACTAGTAGCCTTCCTCTCTTCCATGTAAACCATTATCGTGAGAACCCCAAATCACTTAAATCATATTCCTCCATAACTCCCCGAAAAGCCATCAGTTGTTGCTCTTCTGGGAGGCACCCCCTTTTTTCTCAAACGAATTCATTATTCATTAAAATCTCCCATTGCTAACCACAACAAAGAACTATTTATGCTCAAATGTCGCAACAAATTCCATGATTCTACCCTTCATCATTCCACTGATGATCCATAAAATCTCATAAACCTCCATGATATTGTCTCATCCCCTTAATTTATTTCAACATCAACATACAATGAAGAAAAACTCCTTAAATTAACATTATAGTCATTCGTCCAACCTAGTGATAAACCTCCTCTTGATCCCATAGCTTCCACATCAATGCCATTCACAAACTCGCATTTCTTCCATACTCGTTCCATTCATCTTGCACTAATTTTTGTTTCTATGAGAAACAAAAGTTGAGGCTAAATTTGTCTTAATCTGTTCTTGATATGCTTAATGGCCCGTGCCTACCCTAGGCCACGAACATTCCAGCTTAATAATTTCATTGCGACCGGGTGGCCTGTTTAATAGCAACCGCCAATATTTCATTAATAACTTTCGATTCCATTGAATCATTATTGCCTGAAACAGTTGCAATCGTCTATTCTATGCATTGCCTTTTCTTACTGTCAATGAACTCAATGGGGTTATATTCCACGTCCAAGCCCAATTTCAAATGCCCGTCAAAGCCCAACCCATGATTCGATAAATTACAACAAATAAAAATGTGTTAACTAATATCATTTTTGGCTGAGGCTGCTAAATAATGTCTCATTTTCCTTCCCCTCATTAGATAAGGATGAGAAGTTTGGATGTCCCCAAAACTCCTCTCATCTCCCCCATCCAAGTCCATCCCTATTGTCATCCAGTAGCCACCTACTCGCCACCGGTGGCATCCTCCATGATGGTGTTCTTAAGGAGATGTCCCATCCAAACACCGTATTATGTGATCCTAACATTAGTCGAACTGGTCAAAATTCTTCATCGTGACCCAACTTTCCACACAAAAAATAGAATAATGTGATTTTTTTTTTCTTATTGAAACAAGGCATAAGTTGATCTATTTTAATCTAAGGCTATTTATTCCTTCTTTGTTAAAGAAAGTCGAACATCTAACTTTACTCTTATGTGCATAAATCTCTTAACGCCTCTTGTCATTAAAGCAACATCATATTCTAGGAACTGACCGATGAAATTTCCAAATTTTTGCACCATTCCCTCTAACATAAGCCCCATTAACAAATTATGAACTTGAACCTAGAACTCGGTATAGACGAGAGTGACTTGTAACGAGCCCTCTCCCTTTTTTAATCGATGAAATACAATGAGATGACTATTGAAGAACCAAAGCATACCTTCAACTACTCTCTTTATATCTATCTCGTAATAAAAATAAAACAAACTTTTTTTCCCTATACCATAATGGACACCCCTCCAACAGATGCCACAAATCTACAGTATGTTTCTCATTGCCGAAAATTGACCACACTGTCCGTTAAAACCTGCCCCACCAAACTTAGGCTATAATCTTCCTTAACCACATTTACATTTACATAGGCATGGACTGGCTCTTCTTCCTCATCAGCGATGAGTTCCTCTGTCACACCCTAAGTTTAGCGGATTTGAGATTAAGGCATATTGTAGTGAAATTATCTATTTGGTGCGGTGTAATCCACCCATTTGGTTCTTTTAGCGAATATGTGTGGACGTATAGTAATCGTCTTGTAAGTAAGTGAAAATTCTATTTCAAGTTATTTTTCAATTTAAAGAAAAAGAATATGTAAGTGAAAAAGTAGTTGTAATGCCCCAAAAATATAGGGTCTTTAATTTTGCATGTTCTGACACAAATTGCTTGTTTGCTTTAATGGCTAAGTGATTTGGGAGTGTATGGGAGTGTTTGAGAAGCCTGGGTTCAAGACTTGGCTTTTGTAAAATTTTTAGTTTTTCTCCTAAATGAATTTGGACATTGGCATAGAGGCCTTATAAATATTAATTCATGTTTTATAACAGAAGAAGAGTTTGTGGCCTAGTGGTAAGGTGGCGTATTGTGCAACTAAGAGGTCTGAGGTTCAAGTCCTGAGTTGCGCAATGGGTATTTATTTTGCTGCTTGAGCTATGTTGGAAGTAGAGTTGGACTGAAACACAACTAAGGGGGTTTGAATAGATTTGAATGGTGTTTGAACTGGTCATGGAGAGATTCAATGAGGGATAAGCGGAGAGAATCAAGGAGTTTGAGTGAGAGGAGAGCTGTGCCGAATTGGGTGTCTAGCTACTCAGATTTTCGGCAGAGATGCCTTTTGGGTATAGTCCTTGTTCGAGTTCTTTCTTTTTGGCATTTTATTTTCTTATTTTCCTCCCTAGCCGAATTGTTCTTTTGTGTCTTGGCATCGTAAGTCACCTTGGTTAATACCTAGTAAGTCAAGTGCCTCTCGGTACCTTTCAGGTTCTTCTTTGTTATTTTCCTTTCAGCCGAATTCATTCCTCTCCCTTATTTCTCCTTCACCTTTTCTCAATTGTTCTCCTTTCCTCTTTAACTAAGTGGCCGACTCTCTTTTTCTTTCTCTGCTGTGCTAGTCGATTTGGTACTGGGCGACGATCTCTTCTTCTATTCATAACACTGTGGTAAGCCGAATCCTACATCTCCTTTTTCCCCTCTCTTTTGTTTCTTTGATTTTCCAATATAGATTGAATGACACAAATCTTGTTTTGTTATTTCGAAACCCTATGGATGATAGTCTCTGACAATCGGTGGGGCATCGACTGCATTGCTTCTCTGTACCTCTCTGCTTTCTTCTTCGAATACCTCTTTGGCCGAATACTGTGGGGTAAGTAGGAATGTTTGGTAGTATTGGTCAAATACCCAATCTACCCTAACTCTAATTCTTTGGACTATGGGTATCAATTCAAGCCTTGTATTGAACGATCATTGCTAATGAAATCTACTTTATGCGCAGTAAATCGAGAAGAAGGGTGCGATCGTTTTCAACCAGCGATCTAAGAGTAATAATCGCTGTAACGTCCCAAAAATCAAGGGCTGTAATTTTTCTTAAAATTCATGTTGTGCTTGAACGGCTAGCTATTTGAGTGTATTTGGGGGGTTCTAAGGAGGCATGGGTTCGAGTCCGAGCTTTGGAAAAATTTTAGTTTTTGACCCTTAAGAGGAGAAGGCTGTTTGCAGCAGGACTTAAGTATATTTGTGAGGGTTTAAGTGACACAAGTTAAGCATGGGACCTGGTGGGTGTGGCGTCACTGGGATAACAAGGGGGAGTGGAGTTCAAATCCCTTGGCAAGCAAATGAGGGCATTTATTTTATGCCTTAGGAGTGGAAGAAGTAGAGTTTGGATCAAACTCTACAAAGGAGGTTGAGGACTTGGTCAAATATTTCAAACGGAAGGTGGAGAGCAATTCTAGGAGATTTTCGTGGAGAAAATCAGGGAAGTGATGTGTGTAGGAGTGTTGGCCAAATTTGGGAGTGTGGCTAAGTGATAAATTCGGCTAGAGGGGGTCATTGGGAGCATTTTCGACAACCTTGAGTGTTAGTAGAAACCAAAAATTTCTTTGTGCTTTTCTACTTCTCTTTTTGTTCATTTTGGGTTTTCTTTCTGAAGTCACGTCTTAAGCAACTTTGTTACCATTTGGGTTTTTCATTTCGTTCATTATTTCCCCAACTGCTGCTCACTCCCTGCCTACACTTCTTTTCTTCTTTTAGGTTCCTTGGCCGAATTCAATATCCCTTTTTCCTCCTATCTTTCTTTCTTTATTCTTTTCAAGTTAGCCGAATCCATCCTTCCTCCTTTCTTTTCAACGCCACATCTTTTGTTCTTTTGAGTGAGCCGAAGTTAACCTCTGCTTTTCTCTAGTATGCTTTCATCTCTGGGGGCTGTACATGTTTCATTCATCTTTACTTAAAGGAACTTGTCTTTGTCGAATTTGAGGGTAAGTAGTATTGACTGTTTTCTAGTTATTTCGTGATGGTACTATTCTTTTCTCTGTACTGCCGAATCTTCCCTTTCTTCTTATGTTTGATGTGGGTTGGTTGTTAGGGTCTCTCGAAGTGTGGAAAGGGCCTAGCAACAGAAGCAAGCGATACATTGTTCTTAACTTTAATCAAGTAAGTGTTCTCGCGTTGGGTTTAGATTGAGGGCTGATCTTATCTTAGGGTTGTATTGGTCGAGGGTGGATTTTATTCACATATTTATTCAATCCCTCCTAATAAGGGTGTATTGTAATGCAGAATCCATCCAGGGGTTCTTAGTCTTCGCTGATTTTTGGAGAGGCTTAACAAAACTCGGTCAATCAAGGTAGGTGTAAGTATTGTTTCGATTTTGGTTGTGGAAAAGGAAGGTAGCCTTTTGAACGGATGATTAACTGATAGTCTTTTTAACGTAGGTGTGATCAGTGCTAAGAGATTCGCGACACGTTTCGTAATCAAGGTGTGTAATCGTACGCCTATTTCCATATTGTTCAAACACCGAATATTGTTGTTTTCACTTCTGTGCTACTGTATATCGATAAAAGCCGAAAAATAGTATTTCCGGCATCTGAAGGCCCTCGAGCGTGCGAACGCTCGTAGGGATAAATCGAGCCACAATAGTTGGCGTTAGATCGTTGAGGCCACCATGACCATTTCGGTGGGTTTAGGTCGTAATGGGCCTCGATTGGCCATGGGGGCCCTATGGGCCCCACAGAATTAAAACCCCAAGTAGAATGATAACAATGAACCGGGCTACGAAATTCGCTTAGCCGCAACAGATATTGGGCAGTGTACGCCACATGGGCGTGTGGGCCCACTTGGGCCGAAAATTGGGCTTTAGGCTTAATTGTACCGTTTCGACTAAAAAGGGTGCCTGCGTCGCTCGAGACGACTATAGGCCTTCGAAAAGGCCGATACTGAACTAAATTACTGAAATACCCTCAAAGGGTGAAAATACTTGAATACCCTCGATGGGTAAAACTACTGGAATACCCCCGAGGGGTGATTTACCGATTTACCCCTGACTGACCAAATGACCGTTATACCCTTAGTGGTAGTATCAGTGATGTATGTGTAATAATTGTATGATTGATTATGATTGTGATGCACTGCATACATAGGTTAGTTATGACATGACATACTGCATTGGGTTGGGTTATTCTGATTTGGAGGAAGTACTGTACTAGTGGCTCTGCCACGTTCTCACTGTTATAGTGGCATCGCCACGTATTCTGATTCTAGTGGCTCATCCACGTATATTGTTATTAGCAGCTTTGCTACGTTGTTATTAGCAGCTAGGCTGCGTTATTGGTATGTTGGCTGGGTGGGTCGACTTGGTCCCCACATGGTGAGCTGGTTGGTACGGGTGGTGTGTTGGCTGGGTGGGTCGACTTGGTCCTCACATGGTGAGATGGTTGGTACGGGTGGTGTGTTGGCTGGACAGGGTTGGGTTACATGTCCGTTTTGCATTGATATGATTTAGGGCTTAGGCCCAGACTGTTATTAAATAGGGCTTAGGCCCAGACTTATACCGTATGGGCTCGGGCCCAGACTATGACCGTAATAGGGGATTACACACTGAGTTCTCGTAACTCACCCTTTTCTTTGACTGTGTAGGTAATCCCCAGCCTTAAAGGATTTGGAGCTGCGAAGGACTCGGAGGTGGCCACACGTCCGATATGCTTTAAAGTTAAACTTAGCGACTTCATTTCATTTTATTTTAATTTATTGGGTTAATAATTTTGTAATAAGGCCATTTGGGATTTTTAACTTTTATATGGTGTTTCTTTTAATTTCAACCTGCTAGGCTATTAAACATGGGTTTTTAAAACAATAACTACTATTTTCAAAACATCACGTATCCGCAACTGTTTTGATTTAAACCTCCGCAACAAATAAGGTTTAAGAAAATAGTAATAATATTTTGCAAGAGAATGTCTTTGAGTAAATCTGTTTTGAAAATAAGCAATGAAATCTGAAGTTTAAATGGTAGAAAGTTTTAAATTGTAAGTAGGGTTTCCAATGGAAGCATAGTTTTCAAACAACACTTGGATGTGACAAGTTAGATCCGGTCATAACGCCTAGACCAGGTTTGGGGTGTTACAATTGCTTAAATTTCGGTCAAGGTAAGTGGTGATTTCGGTTTGAGGCTTTAGTGTTAATGATCTAAAGGATGAAAGATTGATTGTGTGGGGTTGATTGTAGGTTGATCACGCGTGGGGTAATCTATTCGTTGCGCAAACAGGTGTGTAATCACACCCCTCTCTACTGTGAATCGGCGAAAGCCGACAAGCCGAAAAATTGAAACTTTGGCATTTGTTGCCCCACGAGCGCGCGATCGCTCGTGTAGTAAACCGAGCCCACGAATCGTGGGCGATAGACTGTAGAGGCCACCACGAGCGTTCTCGTGCTCTTGGGCCGATATGGGCCTTGTTTGGCTAGAATGGGCTATGTGGGCCCAATGGGCTCATGGGTCCCATACGAAATAAATCCACGATAAGTAGCAAATACTTGACTAGGCTATCTAGTTCGAAGGGCCATGACTGAATTTGGGCTAAACGGGCCACACGAGCGTGTGGACCCACTTGGGCCGAATAATGGGCCTTGGGCCCATTTACACCGTTATGATCATTTAAATTATCTGTGTTGCTCGAAGCGACTATAGACCTTCAGAGAGGTCGTTATTTGCACCAAGACCCCAAAATAAGTAAAGTGACCAAAATACCCCTAAAAGGTAAAATTAATATTATACCCCTACTAGATGGAAATGACCATTTTACCCTTAGAGGTAGGTTGACTGATGAAGGTATGATTACTTGTAAGACTGTACTGAGTAGGACACTTTGCATACACGAACTATTTGTGACATGACATATTGCATGGGGTTGGGATTCAGATATGGAGGAAGTACTGTACTGGTGGCTCTGCCACATTCACTGTTACTGGTGGCATTGCCACATATATTGTTACTGGCAGCTCTGCTGCGTTATTATTACTAGCAGCTATGCTGCGATATTGGTGTGCTGGCTGGATGGGTTGATTTTATCCCCACATGGTGTGTTGGTTGGTAGGGGTGTTGTGTTGGCTGGATTGGGGTGGGTTGCATATTTGCACCGTACTGATACTGTATTGGGCTTAGGCCCACACAGTCACTGTAATGGGCTAAAGCCCACATTGCACTGTTACTGAATAGGGCTCAGGCCCTGATTGTTACTGCATATATTGTTACTGACTGACTGATAGGGGATTACACACTGAGTTTTCATAAACTCTCCCTTTTTTTTAACTGTACAGGTAATCCCCAGCCTTAGACGATTTGGAGGCGCGAACTCGGAGGTGGCCATATGATCGCTGATGTTTCGCTTTAGACATAGTTATTTAATTTTAATTTTCATATTGGGCTATTGATTATATAATAAGGCCATTGGTGGATTTAATTTTTAATTGGGCTTTGATTTCTTGTTTTAAACTGCCAAATAGGCACAAAAGAGTTTTCAAAATCACAACTGTTTTTCAAGGAAAACATGCATTTTTAAACTTCAAGGTTTTTAGTTAGAGAAGCTTCTGCGGTTTTATTCAGTTTAAGAAATCAACGGTAATAAATATGGCAATCGTTTTGATAAGCTAGTTTCAGATTGTAATAACTTAAATTGCCTATTATTTTCAAGCAATAAAAACTAAATGGGTTTTAACTTAAACACAGATTTTTATCAACAAGTCCAAATTTTAGAAATCACTTCGATGTGACACGTCAGATTCAGTCGTAACGTCTAGGCTGGGTTTGGGGTGCTACAGTAATTATGGTATGAGTTACCACTAAATGCATAGCACGTGTCTGAGTATTGTGCTATTTAGGTTGTAAAGTGGCCTTGTTAGGAACTAACTAGATTGACTAGTCTAATATCCATTATGTAAGATTTTCATTTATGTTTCTCTCAGAATCTGTAGGCCATTAAGAAGGAAAAATTCTAAATTAGTGACACTTGTTAAGTTCCACTAAGTAGGATTGGGTTATATGTATATGTATGAGAAGGGTTCATGAAAAAGGGGATTTTATTTCTTCATTATTACTACCTAATTCTTTTTCTTAAATCTAATTGTATCTCTTCCTCATTAAGCTAGAAGCTAAGGTTCTTGATTTAATTAGCGGTCATTCCATCTCCAAGTATGTAATAAAGCTCTGCATGTTAATTTTTGAATGAGTAAGTCTGTTAAGAGGTATTTGAACTGAACACCTTGCATAGGGGTTAGTTGTGATTGGGAAGTTAGCAGATTGTATGTAAATGGGTTTTAACAGTGAATCTATGTTCTTTAGGCAATTATTGTTGCTGGGTCAAGATGGATGTCTGAGTCTAGAGCTTCAAGCTACGATCTATGTGAGTATAAGTATCAGGTGAATCTCTATTCTAAATCTTGTATGTTAATTACTTTAATAAAGACTTATATGTAATGAAAACACATCAGATTATAGGTAAATGGGTGAAGCATAGTAAAAATGTTATGTGTATGTTATGATATTATGTACGAACTACTATATGAATAGAAAGGGATTGGTAAGTATGCAAGTAAAGTTTGATATAGGAATATACGAATCAATTAGCTAAGCGTGAACAAATTTGGTAAGTATATTGCTAACCAGACTGGCAAATCACGATACACAAATGAGTGTAAGACCATGCGGTTGAGACCCATGGAAATGTATGATATAAAGACACTCATGGTGTAGCCTCTAGTAAAATGAAAAGTGGATTGGTAGATCACGACATGAAAGTGTGTAAATCCATGTGGCGGAGGCCCATGGCATTATATGATAATATGGATGTTCATGGTGATTCCTTCGGTAAAAATGTGATCAAACTGGTAGATTGCGACATGAATTTATGCATAAGTCCATGATGGAGAAACTCATGTCACCTTTTGTGAAAGTCCACCGGGCACTAAACACGCAATTCTATACAATTGCCTGTGTGACGTGACCTACTAAGCCTTTGTGGCATAATCTGAATTACCTCTATGATTAATCCCGATATGTCTATATGGCATATTCAGTGATATATATGTGTATGGAGAGTTAAGTTATTCGCTCTTATGTTAATATTTGGGTAAGTTCTTATATATCTTCAAGAGTTAGTTCTATGATGAGTATTGGACAAATTTGAATATAGATTGGGTTGTTCAAATCTAGTAGTAAAGTTTGATAAGTCATACATTTTGAATGAGAAATTACGTTTGTACTTCTAAAGAGAATTCACCATAATAGTCTGTCAGATTAGAATATGGGTGTATTAAAATTACGAAAGATAAAAGTGTTTGTTAGTACGAATTTGGACTACGCTATGAAAGATTGAAATAAGAATTATTTGATATCTGACACATATCAGTAATATCATGCCTTATATGGGGATAGTTGGAATCTAAGTTTTCAATAAATATGGTATTCTTATATTGTGAAATATAGATGTTTGGATTTCTTCTGAATGACCTGAAGTGTTCCTCATCAATATGAGTGTATATTTTGGGTTGAATCAGGTATGATTTGGTTGATGGCTTGATTTAGCAAACTCAGTATGGGAATCCGTCAAAAGTAATATCAGTGAGTAGTATCCACCAAGAGAATAGTACCTATGATTAACTATTCTGCAATAACCAAAGATAGTTGTTTGAAGAGAATAGAAAAAGGTAGTATCATCTGGTAAGGCCTAGAGTCAACCATTTAGTTAGATGAAAGATGACATGTTAAGAA
Source organism: Gossypium australe (assembly GCA_005393395.2). NCBI lineage: Eukaryota > Viridiplantae > Streptophyta > Magnoliopsida > Malvales > Malvaceae > Gossypium > Gossypium australe. Next base: position 102,279,561 of record CM016624.1, read on the forward strand.
AGCATATGGCGTATAAGCATGTATTTATCCAATGATGTTAAGGTATCCACCAAAGACAGAAGTGGGTAATTTAAATATTCAAGATGAAGAATTCAACATGAAAGATTTAAAGGTAATTTGCTTTCCAAACTCATTAAGTTCGTGTAACTTAGAAGTATTATGTTTATGTTTCAGGTATTATTGGAAGAATGAGTTTGCCAAAAGGGACTACGCCAGGAATGCGCCAAGGAAGTGGCGATCCGTGTTATTATGCATACAGTGGACAGCTTTGGAGAGTAGCGTATTGTAGGGTTACGCCTTAAAAGTCTGTCCTTAGCAAACTTTTGGTGTTGTAATAAGTTGTAACTAGTCTGATGTATTATTTTTTTTTTTTAAATACATTTCTTTATTTTTTGATATTGAGCCTTTAAATAAATTGATAAGAAAAAATGTGATAAATAATGAGTAATCGTCAACTGTTTTGAAATTTTGTTAAGTTATGTGTATTAAAACCCGAGATTTGAGCCTGGTGAATTGGGTCGGGTTGAGAATGTTACATCCACCTCCATATTTCTCACTTAAAGAAACACCACAAATCTCGCGAACAAAACAAAAACCTAAACTATAAAAAAAACGTGTTATAAAAGCAGACAAGGAAAATGTAACAGCCCGATTTAGGGGCTAGTCAAAACAGTGGTTTCGAAACCACTAATCCGAGGTCAGAGAAAATTATTTTCATGTTATTTTATGAGTTAGAGCATGATTATATATGTGCATGAAAATTTTGGTGCTTTAATTTTAGCGATTTCATGCTTAATGGCGAAAAAGGACTAAATCGCATAAAGTACAAACGTTTAAAATTTCCAGCTAAGGGTGCCAAATAGCTATGGAATATCAATTAGAGGTCTTTAAAGGGCAATTAGCCCCTTAAATAAAGGTTGGACAGCCATAGGGGACAAGAAAGTACAAAATTTGGTCAAGTAGGTGAATTAGGTGGACTAAATTGGGATTTTATATTAAAATAAAGAACGAAAAGATATCATCTTTTCTTCTTCATTCCTCCATTTAAAAACACAAGAAAAATAGGGGTTTTAAAGCTCAAAAATTTTAGCAAACTCTTCTCCCTACAAGTAAGTGATTTTAATGGGTTTTCTTGATAATAATTGTACTTTTGGAACCCCTAAAGCTTAAGCTTTCTAAAGAGGGGACTATTTTGTAAAATGGTGAAGAGTTAGAGTTTTTACATGAGAGCTTTTAAGTTGTTTGCTGCATTTTTATGGAAGAAAATGGGTCTTAGTTGTTAAATGAACAACTTTTGTGAAAGGTGTTACCATGAAAACACCTAAAATGACCTTTTTGTAAAGGTTGTAAAATATGTAGTAAATGTGTGAAATGTTGAGTTTTGATGGTAGTCAAAAGATAAATAAATGTTAGCCTAGGCTTGTTAAAGAGAGAAATTTGATTAGAATTGATTTTCAAGCCTAGGGGGAAAATGGTCATTTTGTAAAAGTCTAAGGGCAAAATAGTAATTTTGCCAAAGCATGATTATTGAAATGCATTTATTAATGTGATAATTAAATGAGTTAATTTGCTATTATAGATCAAGAAGAACCAAGAATTAACCTCGAGAAAGAACAAAGTATCGGACTAGATCGACAATCTAGCCTTTTTGAAATCGAGGTAAGTTTGTATGTGATAAATTCAACATTTATGCTAGCATGTTTGGTATTGTAACGATACATGATATTCTATGAAATTGAGTAATGGTGTTGTATAAGATAGGTGATAAAACTTGAGATGTTGAAGTCCCGATGGGACTGTAATGTGTGTGAGATTACTATCATCGAGACATGAGATGGATAATGATAAGGTCCCGTGTAAGACCATATCGGGGACATGGCCTCGGTACCAAATTGAGATCCCGTATAAGACCATATCTGGGCTATGGCTTCTGTATTGAATATGAGAATCGTATAAGACCATATCTAGGATATGGCATCGATACTTGATGTGAGATTCCGTGTAAGACCATATCCGGGATATGGCATCGGCACTCAGAAGTGACCCCATGTAAGACCACATCTGTGATATGGCATTGGCTTCGTATTTATGTAATGACGATGAATATGCATCTTTGAATATCCCTAGTGATTTAAGGGGATAAATAGATAAGCTTGGAGATAGAAATGAGATTTGGTACTAAAGCCATGTGATTGAGTGAATACAGGTACTTGTGAGTAATTCACGAGGAATCTTTACGATATGTGGCATGATATGTGCTAGATAAGAACAAGTACGAGTAAGTTATGGCAAATTGCTTAAGACTTTGGATAGTTATCAATTTCCATGGATTGATGTCATTATGAGCTTATTGTTGCTATTTATTTTCATGCAAACTTACTAAGCTTTATGCTTACCCCTCTCATTTCCCTTTTCCTTGTAGTGCTGCCAAGATAACTCAAGGATCGTGGGACGTCGGAGTTCGGAAATCACACTATCGACTTCTCTTTGGTATAACAAAGTTAGATTTACTTTGAGTATGGCATGTATAGGACTTGGGTATTTTGTTATGTCATATTAGTTAGCCAAAGTGTTGGCTATTTATGTTATCAAATTCATTTTGTAAATGGCCATTTGAAATTGGGCCAATACTTGACAAGTTTATATATATTCATTGATGATGAATCATGAAGTTTATGCTTGTGTGGATGCTTTGATTTGAGTTCTTAGAAGTGCCTTAGGGTCATGAGTTATGTTGAATTGAGTTGGTATAAGTATGATTTCTATGTAGGGTGGCATTTTGCTTGGAATATAGCCTTTGTAATGTCCACACGGGTAGACACACGGGCATGTGTCTAGGCCGTGTGTGACACACGGTCAGCCCCATGGGCGTGTTGATCGGCCGTGTGTCCCTTGCATGCTAGATTTACAAGTCAGTATGCTCAGTAGTAAACACACGAGCAGAGACACGGCCGTGTGTCTCAGCCATGTGGGAGGCACGGCCATGGACATGGGCGTGTGCCCAGGCCGTGTGAAGTCTGCACTTAAAATTTGGAATTTAATTCGACACATGGTCTAAGGACACGGGCGTGTTCCTTGGCCGTGTGACCATAGTGAGGTGACGACGTCATAAACAGAATGCCATGGTTTTGGCACACGGGCGTGTCGAGGCCGTGTGAGGGACATAGGCGTGTGCCCGACCGTGTGAAAACCCCTGTAGGTTTGAATTAGGAAATAAATTCCACACAGGCTAGGGGCATGGGCGTGTGTGACCACACGGTCGTGTCCCATTTCACACGAGTGTGTGGCCCCTGTTTAGACAAAAAACAATTTAAGTGCTCAAAAGTTCCCAGTTTGATCCCGAGACCCTCTGTTTGCATGTTTAAGGCCTCGTAGGCCCATAATGAGGATATTTTACATGTGAATGGGAAGTTTAAAGTTGGAATGAAATTTTATAGCCCAAAGCTGTATGTTCAAGTGAGATGAGTCTGGTAATGCCTCGTACCCGGTTCCGGCATCGAATACGGGTAAAGGGTGTTACAAAAAACGTGCTACGAGAGCAAACTTTTAAAAATTTAAACATAAATCTTTTAATATTACTCAATGAATGATAAAAAAATTTAATTATTTAAATGATAACTCACCTCTAAAAAAAAGTTAAAAATTAAGTAATTATTCAAATATTTTACTTTGCTTTATCTATAAAAGTTACATATTCACAACACATTTATTTGTCAAGAATTATAATTAGTTAAACTTTTCTAGATAATTAAATACTATCTTATTCTAACATTATAAATTACTAACAATCCCCCTTAGTTTAAAATGTTGGTAACTGAATTTATAGTCTTTTACAAAAACAAATATTACACATACAAGATGGTATCTCTCGATTTGAACCATTAATTAGTGGGTGTATTTCAGAGTTCTGATGAAGTTGTTGGTGTCTGACAATTGAACCACAACTCTTGGTATTAGAAGTGGAAATACACCTCACATGATATTCATTTATTTTTCTGTCAAAGATTGTTCACTTTTAGCAATAATATAGACATGTGCTTATCTTGGTCATAAAAAACATTTACAAGAGAGACCCCACCTCTATTGTTTGAAGCGACACCACTTCTTATATTGCTTGAAGCGACACTTCTATTTTTTGAAGCAACACCACTCATATAGGTAAAGTTCTTTTAAAGTCTTCATTACTTTAGACATTTAAACAATAAACAATGAACTCCATTAAGATTATTTAAACTCGTCTTCTATACGCAATGGACTGCACTAGTTTCTATTAAACTTGTTTTCTAGAATGAGTTTTATTAGTGCACCGTAGACACATAACGAAAACTTGTTTTTACCTATTGAAATTTAAAATTAGATGTTACTAATTAAAAGTTGGGTTCTCATTATCAGTGTCTAATAATAGGGTCTAAACTCATTCTAATTGTAGAACTACTAAACAAAAAATTTTATTTTCTCCCATTCAATATCTTAAATTAAAGATTGAATCTTTAATATATAATAAATTCCTAGGCTAACATTTGCATTAGCAAAAGATGATAAATAAATAAAAAATTATTACTTCAATTTGCATGCGGAAATACAACATAAATAAACCATCATATTAAAATCTTTACATAATACTAGAAATCCTATCACATGATATTTGTGTGGAAACCATGTATTCAAAACACAGATGTGTCTTTAAAAATAACATACAATATAAATAACAAAATGTATGATTTGAATATAATAATAACACATGAAATATGTACATCATAAAATTAAAATATATAAATAAATTAAAATAAAACTTTGATTGAATGGAAAATTTAAAGTTTTTTCAATGTTATTGGTGTCACGCCCTAAAATGTGGGTTAAATTTATGGGTTAAATTTGTAATTGTTGAATTTATTTTATTTCTTGCTTAGGCGTACGTTTGGGCCTCTGTCTAGGACTGGTCTGTTATGAGCTTCTGAAAAACCATAATCCTCTCATCATATTTTTCCTAGTGTCGCAAAATCCTAAGTACTTAAACATACTTTTCTCTAGCCGACCCCCTCTTTTAATTTTATATGTTTCTGTTGTTGCCCTAACCCTAGCCTTCTACTTTATTTCTTCTCTCTCCCTTACGTCATTTTTCTCTTCTCTTATCCTCTCATCTTTTCTTTCTTTTTCGACCATCATATCTATAACGTTTATATCACTACTTTGTCATCGCCGTTTCTTACCCCACTCTTGAGCTACCGATTTCTTTCTTTTTTCCTGAACAATCTTCTCCGATTAGATCCCATTGGTGCTTAGGACTGTCGACGATTGTTTCTGTAACGGCCCGATTTAGGGGCTAGTAGGAATAGTGATCTCGAGATCACTAATCCGAGATTTGAGAAATTATTTTCATGATATATTATGATTTAGAACATGATAGCATATGAGCATGAAAATTTTGGTACTTTAATTTTAGCGATTTCATGTTTAATCGCGAAAAAGGACTAAATCGCATAAAGTGTGAAAGTTCCATTCTATATGCTAAGTGTACCAAATGGCCCTGGATTGTTAATTGGGGGTCTTTAAAAGGTAATTTAGCCTTTGAAAGAGGCTTGGCCGGCCATAGGAGAGTATGGGAGACAAGATTTGTCAATTTTAGTCAAATTTAGTAGTAGTAGGTGGACTAATTTGACTTGTAATAATAAAATAAGTAGAGAAAAGTTATCATCTTTTCTCCTATCATCTTCCACTGAAAATTAGTAGCAAATAAGGGGTAGAAACCTTCAAAAATTTCAGCAAGCTCTCATCTACTTAAGTAAGTGTTCTAGTGAACTATTCTTGAAAATAATTGTACTTTTGATACCCCTAAAGCTTAAGCTTCCAAATGAGGGGACTATTGTGCAATATTGTGAAAGGTTTAGAGTTCTACCATGAGAGCTACCTTAGTTATTTGCTGCATTTTTTATGGAAGAACTTGAGTCTTGGTTGTTAGATGAACAACTTTTAAAAAGGGGGTTAGCATGAAAACACCAAACAGGATCTTAATGAAAAGGTTATAATTTTTGTAGTAAGCATGTGAAATATTGAGTTTTGATGATAGCTTTAAGAGCATTAAATGTTTGCCTAGGCTTGTTGAGGATAAAAATATGATTAGAATTAATTCCCGAGCCTAGGGGCAAAATGGTCATTTTGCCTAAAATCTAGGGGTAAAATGGGAATTTTGCCTAAGTAGGATTATTGAGATGCTTATGTTAATGTAATGATTAAAATGAGCTAATTTGCTATTATAGAGCAAGAGGAGGCGAGAATTCACCTCAATCGGGGAAAGGATAAAGTCGTGGACTAAATCGAGAATGTGATTTTAATGCAATATTATATTAGCATAATTGAGAATGCTTGATGTCTTATTGATGCATGATACTTCAATAAATTGAAAAGTTTATGTGAATATGATATTGAAGTCGTAATGGACCATGATGTATACGAAAAATGGCATCGGCCGTATTATGAAGGTCAGTGTAAGACCATGTCTGGGACATGGCATCGGCCGTATTATGAGGGTCAGTGTAAGACCATGTCTGGGACATGGCATCAGCAGTATTATGAAGGTCAGTGTAAGACCATGTCTAGGACATGGCATCGGTCGTATTATGAGGGTCAGTGTGAGACCATGTCTGGGACATGGTATCGGCCGAATTATGAAGGTCAGTGTAAGACCATGTCTAGGACATGGCATCGACCGTACGATGAAGGTCAGTGTAAGACCATGTCTGGGACATGGCATCGGCCACATTATGAGTGCCAGTATAAGACCATGTTTGGAACATGGCATCGGCATTGAGACAAGAGCTGGCGTAAGACCATATCCGGGGTATGGCATTAGCATATAGAGGTAATTCCCTATAAGACCATGTTCGGGACATGGCGTCGGTACCTAGAGGAAACTTCATGTAAGACCACCTAGAGAATGGGACATTAGTTTTATACTCATCGTAGTGATTATAAAAACATGTATTTGATTATTTTCAGTGTATGGCGGGATAAGCAGATGAATTTAAAAGTAGAGATATGAATGAATACAAGTGCTAATGAATGAGTCATGAGAAATTGGCTCTATTCATGTCACGTAAATGTTAGATAAGGGCAATTGTAAGTAAGTATTGTCAAGAAGTCTTGACTTGTGCACGGTTAGCTAATGCCATGGGTGAATTATTCTTTTATGAGTATTATGATTGCTATTTATTTCCATGCAACTTACTAAGCTTAAAGCTTACCCTTTTTCATTGCCCATCTTTCTTATAGTATTCCCAAGATAACTCGAGGATCGTAGACTCAGGGATTCGGGAATCACACTATCAACAACACTTTGGTATAACAATTTTAGACTTGTTTTGAATATGGCATGTATAGGACTTGGGTATTTTGTCAAGTTGTAATTGTTCATTAAAGTGTTGGTTGTAAGTCCTTTTGTAAATGGTCTATTGAGTTAGACAAATATTTGGCAAACTCTTTATTTTCAATGAAGATGAAATTAATGAAGTGTATGCCTCTTTTATTATTCTTTTGTATTTGGCTAAATGATTGGCCAAAATTGTCTATGCATGTATGTTTATTGAAATCAATGAAGCAGGTAGTATTGTCTATGAGATACATTGAGTTGATCTTGATTTCAGGGTGGCAAATGGCTTTCGAAGAAGAGTTTTCGATTAAGTTCCTAAAGTTATTGGATAAGTGCTTAAGGCCTTGTAGGCCCATGAAATGTATGATTAGACTAAGAAAGAGAAGTTTTTTTTTAAGTCAGAACAAAATTTTACAGCCCGTAAGAGTATGTCTAAGTGAGTTCAAGCATGGTAACGTCTCATATCCAGTCCTAGCATCGGACTTGGGTATGGGATGTTACAGTTTCCATTCCCAATTGTAGTAGATTGATAAGCGAGATCCTTTATATTGGTTAGATTTCGTTTTTAGATACACAATTGAGTTGCGATTGACTCTCTTCCATTTTGCTTAATCAATTTCTATTAGATCTTCTAGAAACCATTGATCCCGATATGTTATGTGTTTTTGTGTGCATGTCATTTAAAGGATCAGATCTTAACGTGAACGGTTTAGATTTGAACCGTAGGAGTTTATCGGAGGAGTGAGGGTGTCGCATAAGCGTATGTAGTAAGGTGTGTGTCTTAACCGTTTTTTGCAGTGTACGTGTATGGGTTTGGCCAATTGTATAAGTGTCTCCTTGTGCGATTTGGTTGATGGTCTTATCTTTTAATGTTAGTTATTTTAACCTAATGATTTTGGTTGTGACAATGATGTGGCCACAGCCTTGTTGAGATGTCCGAGTCGTTTATGTGCCCGATCATCAAACAAAAAAGTATTGTTATATTTTGAAGTAAGGCTTGAATTTGGCTAAGTATGGAGTTAAGTAACAAAGATAGGCTCAAAATGGCTAAGTTTATGATGCTATAGGTTCGGCTAACAAAGAATTAAAAAGGAATGATTGATAGCTTGGATAGAATGGAAATATTTTGTAAGGGTCAAGAACGAACCAACACTATAGGTGAGTGCTGACCGGGGACTTATAAAACTCTTAAGGTGGTCTAGGTGATAAGTTGGGACCTTGACCTGTTACCTAGGAAGGTATGAACCAAAGGTGTAGTTTTAGGTGAACGCCACACTCAGAATGAGTGCTAAGTTCGGAAAAGAAACAGGTTGACGCCACTGACTAAACAGATAAGTCAAGCTGAGTCTTGGACTAAATTTTAGAGTCGAAAATGCTCACAAATAACTCAATTTTCATTAAAAATGTCAAAAATCTATACACCAGCAATTGGCATAATATTTATAGTAAAATTCTAAGGCTAGCCTAGTAGACAAATGAGTAGCTAAATAGACATTTGATTTCAGCTTTTAATGAGTTGGAAATTCTAGAATAATTCATGAAAGTTCCATGAAGATTCTCCAGCCTTGGGAACATCATTGGATAGCTTCTAGAGTGTATACATGCAGCTACAATTAATTGGAATAAATGGGAGCTTATTAGCCTTGGCTAGGTTCGGCCATAGTGCTTAAATAGGCTTAAATGGAAGTGTCTTGTTTAGTTGAATGGTTTGAAAACTTAATGAGCAGCTTGAATATTGCAAGAGTCATTTTGAGTGTGAAAGTTGAAATTGAATAACCACTTGTGTGTGAACGCACAAAACTGAAAGGCCTTCATGTGTGAATAGAATAATAGACTAGTGTGAAAGCCTTCAAGGTTGCTTTGGGGAGCTAATCGGCTAGCTTGGGAACATGAGTGATCAGCTATTCTTTGGCTGAATAGGTGCTTGGGAGAGTTCAAGTATCAGCACACCTTAGCATTTAAGTCGTCCATGCATTTAGCTTGGCATTAAAACCGTCCATGCATAAGCTGCACAAAACAAATGAAGACATTTAATTAATTTAAGACATAGTAAATTCGGCTACACTAGGACATATTAAAAACAAGTTTTAGTTTTAGGACATATTAATAACATGTATTTAAGTGAAGACATATTGAAGACTTGTATAAAATATGACACATTAAATTCGGCTGGAACAAAACCTATTAAAATCATGTAATAAGCTAAAGACATAATTATGAGCTGAAACTAAATTAACTAACTTAATTAAATACTTAAGTTTATTTCAGCTAGTAAATGCATGAACTAAAAGAAGTAGAAATGAGTTGAATTGAGCTGAACTAAGCTCATGGAGCTAAGTTTGAGCTAAGTTCGGCTTGCAAGAGGTTGCAACGTGATCTCGTTGAGCTAGTCCAAGCTCTCTCAATATGTCTAGCTAATGTCTCGTCCCACACTTGGTTGACTAAGGCCGAAATAGCCTCTTTGAATTGCTTGGCTCGAGCTCAGGTGATAGGTCCTAGTGGCAGCTCCAAAGGGTGACCTGGGGCTTGGCCGTATCACTAGTAACCTCAGATCTGGTTGGAATATAGTCATTGTTGAGGTATTGAGAAACCAACGAATCGACTCAGTTGGAAACATAACCGCGTATGGTAGATCTAGTTGTAGCATGTTGCTATTTTTTGAACCAATGATGTTGAAAATGTGTGTTGTTGTTCAGTGTTATTTCTGCACATATTACTCATGTATGCCTACTGTTATTGTTTCAATAACAAACTATTACCATTCACATGATAATAGCATGTTGACATTGTTACTGTTACTATTTTCTGTCATCGATAGCATGTCATACTGTTGCATGTGGGTGGGGTTGTTAAAGGAGGAAGTTCAGGCTTTAAAAGTCAGATTGGTTCACCTATAAGATTTACTGATATACTGAGGGCTTGTTCGCAAATACTGTTTTGGTGTATAAGGCTGGACGAGTTCAGGGGAACTCTTACTATGGTGTGTTGAGTCAGACCAGGTGATTGGGTGGGGTAATAGGGGGTTACATTTGGTGGTATCAAAGTCGAGTTTTAAAACTCAGACTGTGGGATCAGTGAGGTCTGTATGTATATTTTTAAAAGGGGTTTTGTCGGGTACCATGCCACGAATATCTTTTCAATTTTTTCAAAATAATTCCGAGACTCTGATATCGTCCCTAACTAGATATTGTATTTTCCAAATCTGTAGATATACGCTAGACTATAGACATTCGAGAATTCACTGTAAACACCCGAGGTAGGGGAAACCGAGTTACATCAGGTTGACCTACTCAAGTTGAGCTACTCAAGTTGAGCTGTCTTTACCTCAGGTTGACATTCTGATTACTGAGGCTAATTTTAGAGACAACTCACTTGCCTCTAATGGCAGGAATCATGAAAGGGGAGATGATGCATTGTCTCATGCTATGTTGAGGGTGCTTCAGAGGGTTGCTATAACCCAATCTAAATGAGGTGGTCGTGGATCATTGACTGAAAGGCTCCGGGCTAATGGAGCTGAGTTGTTTAAGGGTTTGACGGGAACAAGCTTAACTGTAGTCGAGTATTGGATGAAGTCTACATAAAGGTTTTTAGAGGATATGGATTGTACCCCAGAGTAGAACCTGAAGGGCATATTGTCTCTGCTAAGGGATGAGGCATATCGTTGGTGGCAGTCTATAGTGAGGGGTACTCAGGCAAAGCGCCTAACATTGGATTATTTTCAGAAGGCCTTTCAGAGAAAGTATGTAGGTACGAGGTATGTTAAGGCTCGTAGACTGGAGTTTATTGAGCTGAAACAGGGTTATAAAATTGCGGTCAAGTAAGAGGCTAAGTTTCTAATGTTGAGCCGTTATACTTCGAGTATGGTGGCTATTGAACAGGATAAGAGTCTACGATTTGAAGATGGGTTGAGGTATGATCTTAAGGTTCAAGTTGCACCGCATCAAGAGAGGGTGTTTGAGACTCTATTTGAGAATACTAAGATTGTGGAGGAGGTTAAATGTTTGGAGAGAGAAAAATGTGATAAGGATAAGGCTCCAAGTAAGAGGGATTCATGTCCTACTGGCTCATTTTTTCGACCTCTGAAGCAAGCTATGGAGGGCAGATCATAGTAGAGCGTTGTAGGGGGTAGTGTAGGAGGTTCATCTGGATTGGGAAGAATTTTAATTTGTGGGTATTGTAATAGGTGATCTTCGAGAAAGTGTTGGAAAACGTTTGGAGCGTGTCTGAGATGTGGGTTTACTAAGCACCAGGAGAAAAATTGTCCACGTCCTGTTGGTTAGATGCAAACTACGAATCAAACTCAAGGTTTTGGGCAGTTACTTTTGAATGGTCATGGTCAGGGTAGGAATGGTGATTCTGGAGTCACAACTAGTATGACAGGTACAGTGGGTCGAGGTCAGGGAGCACCAGGTTAGAATTTGACCAGGACTGAGGCTAGACAGTCGACACTTTTGTTTACAGGTAGGCGTCGAGAGGATCGTGACTCATCTAATTTCATTGCATGTACCGTTACAATTTAGTCTATATCGTACTTTGCTTTGATTGATATTGGTTCTACTCATTCCTATGTTTCTAATATGGTTTCTGATAAAGTGGGAATTGAGATAAAGGAAATTGTTAGTGATGTAACTATTGTTAGTCTGTTGGGGCAATCTGTGGTAGTGAATAAGATTTATAGGAGGTGTCCATTGGAGATTCAGGGTGAGGTGTTTCTAGTTTATTTGATGGAGTTACCCTTTGGGGAGTTTGACTTGATTCTAGGGATGGACTGAATGGTTGAACATCGTGTAAGTTTGGACTGTGCCACTAAGAAGGTGAATTTGAAGACAACTGAGAAAGGAGATTGTTATGGTGGGGGAACAGAGACATTATCTATTTAATGTGATTTCAACAATTGTAGCAGAGAAACTGGTTCGGAAAGGTTGTGAAGTGTATCTTGCTTACGTTCTGGATGCAAGTACAGGTAGTCTAGTTGTGGATAATATCTGTACCGTAAGGGCGTTTCCGGATGTTTTTCATGAGGAACTACCGGGATTACCTCTTGATCGAGAGGTTGAGTTTGGAATTGAGGTGTTTCCTAGAACTGCACTAGTGTCTATTGCTCCCTATCGCATGACACCTAAAAAACTCAATGAGCTTAAAGTCAAACTTCAGGAGCTTATTGATCGAAGGTTCATAAGACCTTGTGTGTCACCTTGAGGAGCCTCAATTTTGTTTGTCAGGAGAAGGAAGTAACATTGAAGTTGTGTATTGATTATTGGCAGTTAAACAAGTTGACATTTAAGAATAAGTATCCTCTACCAAGAATTGATGACTTGTTCAACCAGTTTTGTGAAGTGACAGTATTCTCTAAGATTGATCTGAGGTTTGAGTATTATCAACTAAAGGTGAAAAAGTCAAAATGTGCCTAAGACTTTATTCAAGACTTGGTATGGGCACTACGAGTTCCTAGTAATGTCATTTGGTCTGATGAATGCCCCTCTTACGTTCATGGACCTTATGAATATGGTGTTTCAGTCATTCTTGGAATAGTTTGTCATTGCATTCGTTGATGATATTCTGGTTTACTCAAAGACTGAGACTAATTATGACGAGCATCTGAGAGTTGTCTTGCAGATTCTCAAAGAAAAGAAACTTTATGCAAAGTTAAGTAAATGTGAGTTCTAGCTAAAGGAAGTGATATTTTTAGGTCATATTGTATCAGCAAAGGGTATCTGTATGGATTCAAAGAAGATCGAGGCTATTCTGGAGTGGAGGCAACCAATGAATGTTTTTGAGATTCGGAGTTTCTTAATGTTAGTCGGCTATTATCAAAGTTTTGTTGAGGGGTTTTGTCTTATTGTTGCTCCCTTGGCGAAGTTGTGAAAAAATGCTCCTTTTTAAGTGGATTGATTACTAGCAAACTAGCTTTGAGAAGTTAAAGTTTGTGCTGACTCAAGCATCGGTGTTGATTCAGCTTGAGTCGAGAAAGGATTATGTAGTGTATAGTGATGCATCTCACACTGGCCTTGGATGTGTGTTAGTGTAAGATGGAAAGATAGTTGTTTATGCATCGAGGCAACTAAAACTGCATGATTGAAATTATCTAACTCATGATCTGCAGTTGGAAGTTGTGGTATTTGCATTGAAAATCTGGAGGCATTAGTTGTATGGTGAAAAGTGTTGTATTTATATAGATCACAAAAGTCTCAAGTATCTTCTTTCCCAAAAAGAGTTGAACTTGAAGCAATGGAAATGGATTGAGTTGCTGAAGAATTACGATTGTGTTATTAAGTATCACCTCAGAAAAGTGAATATTGTGGCAGATGCTCTGAGTAAGAGGTCGATGACTGATTTGAGGGTAATGTTGGCTAGGTTGAGTCTGGTTGATGATGGTAGCTAACTAGAAGAGTTTCAAGTGAATCCTACCGTAGTCGGTGAGATTAAGGAAAAACAACCTTTAGATGTCTCATTGTTGCCTCAGGTAAAACAAGTTGAGGAAGTATCAACAACAAATTTCGCGTTTAATTCAGATAGTGTTCTATGTTTTCAATGGAGATTTTTATGTTGGATGATAAGGGATTGAGACATGCTATACTTCAAGAGGCGCATATTAGTCATTATGTTATGCATCTTGGAGGAAACAATATGTATCAGGATCTATAGAACTCTATTGGTGACCTGGCAAGCGAGAGATAACAGGTTTTGTGGCTAAGTGTCTGGTGTGCCAGTAAGTGAAAGTTGAGCACCAGTTTCCTTCCAATCTACTACAACTAATTAAGATTCCTCAATGGAAGTGGGAGCGTGTGACTATGGACTTTGTTAGTGGGTTGCCCTTGACACCCACGAAGAATGATTCAATCTGGGTGGTTGTGCACAAATTAATTAAGTCGACTCATTTGCTACCGGTTCGTATAGATTATTCACTATAAAAACTAGCTAAGTTGTATATTTCTGAGATTGTGAGACTGCATAGAGTGTCTGTTTCAATTATTTTTTTACTGTGATCCTCGTTTTACATCCCAGTTCTTGAAGAAATTGCATGAAGCACTTGGTACTAAACTGGATTTTAGTATGGATTTTCATCCATAGACAGATGGTCAGTCGGAACAGGTAATTTAGATTTTGGAGGAAATATTGAGGAGTTGCATTATTGACTTTAGAGGTAGTTGGGAGGAGCACTTGGCATTGGCTGAGTTTGCATACAATAACAATTTCCAATTGAGCATACAGATGGCACCATATGAGGCATTGTATTGTTGTAAATGCCAGACACCATTGTGTTGGACCGAGTTCGGTAAAAGGAAAGTTTTGGGTCCTGAGTTGGTACAAGAGACTGAGGGGAAGTTAAACTGATTCAAGACAAACTGAAAGCGACTTCGGATAGGCAGAAGTCATAGAGTACAATATGGGTGATCAGGTTTTCTGAAAGTGCCACCATGGAGGAAATTGCTAATATTTGGGCGAAAGGGCAAGTTGAGCATGACGTTCATTGGGCTGTATAGGACCTTTAAGAGGATTAGGTCAGTGGCATATCAATTGGAGTTACCTCCTAAGCTAGATCGTATCCATGATGTGTTTCATGTCTCTATGCTACCGAAGTACTGATCTGACCCATCGCATGTTGTTTCAATTGAGGGGGTAGAGGTGATATAACACCCCTAACCCGTATCCTTCGCTGGACTAGGGCTACAAGGCATTACCAAATAAAACACAACTCAAAACAGACATATATATTTTTTATTTATTTAAAATAAACATATCAGGTACATTCAAGAGTAAAAATAATCATTACATAACATATTATATTCACATACTTAGCATTTAGATCAAAGACACATATTTAACATTCAAATCAAAGTTAACATTTATGTATTGAATCATCCAAACAGAATGAGGTTGCACATTTTCTATTTAAATCAAACCATACTAATCTTTATAAATTCAAACATATTCATCATCTTATACTTACCAAACAATAGGACATTCATTATTTCAATTTCATTTATTAAACAACTATCAAACTAATCTTATGCTTAATCATTTTAATACATATCATAAATCAAATAAACCACATATCTAATCACTCGTTTCGTATGCTATTCGAATATCATAGTATTTATCTTAGTTAATCTATACAGCATATCCATCATTTAAATAGGTAAATGATGCACCTATTCCTGCTTCCTTTCAAAACCGATACAAACACATATTTATAACATATTAACTACTTGTCCATTACTTAACATAATTTAACTTATAAATATACATTCAAGATTTTCCATTCAAATTATTATCACATCATGCAACCAAATTTCATACCTAAACACAATACCAAATCCATTTACCTCACATTTAATTATTTATCACAAGTATATAACCAAACATTCATGATTATCATCATCAATTCAAACCAACTTATTAAAGACTTAATGAGTAAACAGCATATTATACATATTTGTTGCATTCGAACATATATATATCATCAAAACCAAATCACATCATACTAGTATACATACTTGCTAAAGCTATTTGTACATGCCTTTCATTTAACATCAACCACAATTTATATATATACACATTCGGCCTTAGTCCATTTAATAAACAAATCAAACCATTCCACAATGCACAACAAATATACATTTACATATCACTAAATCGAATTCAACATGCCCAAATTATAACATCATACTTACTTACCTATCATGAACTTATACCATAAACAAATATGCATAAGTATAAACTCATTTCTAATGACCATCACAACCAAAAGCATAAATATTCAATTGATCAAAAGAAGATAAGCCATCTTCGCATGGCTATTACTTACATACAAAAGTACTTAATCCACATTCGACTTTTTACTATACTATACATGCCATATACCCAAAAATCAACTTAGTAAAAATACCAAAGATAGTGTGATAAGTCTTGTTGATGATCCCCGAGCTCATAACGTATATCCAAAATCTATAAAATAGAAGTAGACAGAAAAACACAGAGTAAGCTAACTAAGCTTAGTAAGTCAATAGCAAAGTAATATCAATCAACTTAATAAAATCAAATCTACAAGGTTATGTCAAATAGTAAATTATACACCATCACAAATAAATACTCAAATTTCAATGTCAAATTCAGACAATGTATCCTTTAGCCGAATACACATAGTAGGTAAACTTATACATAGTTCACATGTTTACACTTCGATCTCTATACAATGAAATAAACATATAACTTACCTTTCATTTCTTAACACAGTTTATATACGTAGCTGAGTTCTTTTAGTTCAATTATCACATTGGCTGTCACTTGCACATGCCCGTTGAACCATTTGGAATTCAAAAGGATACGCGGATAGTCGGAAGCTCGTACAATGCCAACGTCCCAGACGTGGTCGTACATGTAATCACATATCGATGCCACTGTCCCAGACAGGGTCTTACACGAATCAAATACGATGCCAATGTTCCAGACATGGTCTTACACGTAAACACTAGTCGATGCCAATGTTCCATACGTGGTCTTACACGATAACACATATCGGATATCCTATGTCATGACATATGTATCCTATCTATTCCTAAGGTTCGTATGGGGCTTACGGACGTCGAATCACGATCGAATTAAGCTCGGAAGATAGTCAAATATCATTAATCGCATTCGGCCTTAGCAAATTGTAACTCAAATATTTCAAGTTATTACTTAACAAATACATATTCATAGTTATAACAACATTTAAACGCTTATTGACTTACCTCGGATGTCGTCGACTGTTAAACCGACTACTCAACCACTTTTGTCTTTCCCCGATCCAAATCTGATTTCTTTAATTCTTGATCTAAACGTATTCAAATTAAGCTTATTTAAACATCATTGCATTCAATTTAACCTAAAAACATATAAATGGGTAAATTACAATTTTTCCCCTAACATTTTACACTTATTACAATTTAGTCCTTTTTGCATAAAACACAAAATACACAAAATTTCACTATACTCCTTAAGGGTCGAATATTCCTAGTGTCCATACAAACCTACACATTTCATTTATTTCACATTTTAGTCTCTCAAAAATTTATTTTTGCTATTTAGTCCAAATAACTCAATTTCATAAAAAATTCAAAGACAAAACTTGTTAATCTAACACATATATTTCATATTTCATCATTAAACATCAAAAACCACAAGGTACCATCAATGGCAAAACACAAAATCATCATCACAATAAAAAATTAAGACATGAGTTTTGTTCATCTCTAAGCAACGATCTCAAAAACATTAAAATTATCAAAAACCGAACAAAAACAAACCTTTAATCAAGCTTGAAAATGGCCGAACCTAGCTAGGTTTTAATTCTTTTCTTTTTCTTCACTTTCGGCACCAAGAAGATGAATACCAAATGTTATTCCTTAGCTTTGTTTTTATCATTATTAACTTAATTAATAAATTACTTAAATAACCTTTATATTATAATATATAAAACAATAATAATAAGGTTAATCTTGACATATGCCGTCCACTAACTTTCAGAATGGGCTAATTGCCCTTTAAGAACCTCACATTAAAAAGCCACTATCAAATTAGCACTTACACTTTAATTTGTAACTTTTACATTTTACGCGATTAAGTCCTTTTATTTAATCGGGTACCTAAACAACAAAATTAAGTCACGA
Organism: Gossypium australe; assembly: GCA_005393395.2. NCBI lineage: Eukaryota > Viridiplantae > Streptophyta > Magnoliopsida > Malvales > Malvaceae > Gossypium > Gossypium australe. The sequence goes on from CM016624.1 coordinate 102,297,579, forward strand.
AAAATTAACACCAACAATTTCACACATAATAAACATGAAAAATAATTTTAAAATATTTTTTGGACTTGGATTTGTGGTCCTGAAACCACTTTTCCAATTAGAATCAAAATCGGGCTGTTACAGGTGAGACCGAATTTGACATATGAGGAAGAGCCCATATAAATTCTAGATCGAGAGGAAAAAAAAAATTAAGAGGAAGCTGATTCTGTTGGTTAAGGTGCTATGGTTGAATCATAGCACTGAAGAGGCTATATGTAGTAGGAAAACTCAATGCAGCGACAATATCCTCATCTATTTTGGATCAAATAAATTTGAGGATGAAATTTCTATTAAGGAGGAGAGAGTTGTCATGCCCCGAAATGTAGGTTAAATTTCTGGTTTAAATCTATAATTTTTGAATTTATTTTATTTCTTGCTTGAGCGTACGTTTGGGCCTCTATCTGGGATTGGTTTGTTATGAGCTTCTGAAAACCCTAATCCTCTAATTTTTTTTTGTAGTGCCGTATTTTCTCGCGCAGTAAACCCTAGTGCCGCAAAACCTTAAGTACCTAGGCATATTTTTCTCAGGCCAGCCCCCTCTTTTCATTTTATTTGTTTCTGTTGTTGCCTTAACCCTAACCTCCTGCTTCTCAAAATTAAGGTGCAGGGGACACGCGGCCTAACCATACACCCTTATAGCAGGCCGTGTGTCACACACGGTTTAGACACACGCTCGTGTGTCTGCTCGTGTGGACAAAATAAAGCCATTTCCTAGCCTCATTTGTTACCCAAATTTACCAATTACCTGCACTACAACATACCAAGTACAATCCAACCATTCCAAGCATTCAATTTAAGCAAATTCCATCATTCATCATGGCATACCATTACATGCATATGTGTTTATAAACTTACCTTGGATTAACTTAGGCTTTAACATCATTTGATCACATGTACTTAACATAACACATATGAATATATCATAATAGCCTACTTAATCATACCAAAATAAGCCATCACTAGCCATTCCAATGGCTAGGTTACAAAACATCATTTTTCAAGCCACTATTGGCCAAGTTGTCCTATACATGCCATTATACAAAAATGATTTTACTAAGTATACCCAAAATAACGAATTGATAGTGTGACGATGCTCCAATGATCTCCAACCTTCGCGAGCTTCCTAGCACTATAAAATAGGGGGAATAAAACGGAGTAAGCATTACATGCTTAATAAGTTCGTATAACGGAAACTAAACTTACCAATACCGTTTATTAAATCTAAGTATACAATATCATGTTTTCCATTCATTAGCAAAATTGCCTAAACACATGCATTCAATCAAACATTAGTCACCAAAATCTTCATATCAATCAAGTAAACATAGATGATCTCATCAAGCAATATTCTTTCAAGTCATTATCATTTCATCTCAAAATTCTCATACCAGGTCAAGAGTTGTGTCCGTTGAATCATTGAAATTCTGATGGAGGCTCAAGTAGTATACTCAAGGTGTACGATTCAATAATCCGTCAATTCTTATTCCAGGGTACCCATTAGGGTACTTAACCAAGGAACACACTCTCGAGCCACATATCATATAACAGGATTACCAGTCCAAGCTAAATCCTTTATATAACGTATGCTCAGAGGAGCTCGATTAGGATTACCAGTCCAGGCTAAATCCTAATCATAACGTATACTCGAGAGGTATTATATCAGGATTACCCGTCCGGGCTAAATTCTTTCTATAATGAGGTCAATAGGATTATTCAGCTGAGCTAAATCTTGTCCGCAACAAATGTAGGACCTCATCCATTTCGGAAAAGCACATATGTTCATCGGAATTCAATATTCAATTGGGACATAACCCATTTTTCACCATTTTCAAGCATGTATTAAATTTTCCATTATAGCATTCAAGTAATGCATATCAATATAAGTCACATTACATACATACAAAACATTCAACTAACATAATTACATGCTCGATTAAGTTACACGAACTTACTTCAACACTTGTTCGCATATATAATATACTAATCCGAAACCTTTTCTTTTCCTTAGTCTAACCTCAAATTTGTGTTTTTCGGATCTATATAAATAGCTTAAATCATCAATTTCTCATATTTCATATTCATTCGGACTTAATTTACGTTCTAGGAAAAATTACCATGTTACCCCTAACTTTTTCATAAATTCCAATTTCGTCCCTAGGCTCGAAAAATGAAACTTATGTAATTTACTCTCTATTCTAAGCGTAACCAAAATCCCATTACAAAATTTACAACACATGTATTCATAAAAATTCAAAATTTTTCATCAAATTTCACAAATTTACATTTTAGTCCCTAAATCATGTTTTCATCAAAAATCACTTTGTAAAAGTTGTTCACCTATCAACAACCTTTCATTTTCTACCATAAATTTCTAACTTTCAGCATATCCATCCATGACCCAAATTTCATACCATGATAATTTTTCCAATTAATCCCCCAAATAGATAAATTAGACTATCCCGGTTTCAAAAATATCAAAATTACTAAAAACGGGACATGGAAACTTACCCAATTAAGCCTTCAAAGTTTCTTCTCTCTCTCTCCTAAGGTTTCCATATGATTTTGGGGTTGAAGATGACAAAATAATAAGATGATATCTTTTATCATCTTTTTAATTAATTAATTAATTAATTATTTCCATTTCCAATTTAGTCCTTGCCCTTTTCTAATTTTTCCATGGATGAGTCACCAAAAATCTACATACTTTACTTTAATGGTCTAATTACCATATAAGGACCTCTAGTTTTGAATTACATAGCTATTTAGTCCTTATAGCTACTAGAATTCAACTTTCGCATTTTTTGTGATTCAGTCCTTCTCGTAATTAAACACTTAATCGATAAAATTTTCGTATCAAAATTTTCACATGACACGTTTATTATAATACGGGCCACATATATAATAAAATAAAAATAAACTTTATTTTCGGATCGAATTTTTGATCCCGAAACCACTGTTTCGATGTCACTGAAAAATAGGCTGTTACAACTCTCCCCCTTAAGGATTTTCATCCTCGAAAATCTTACCAGAAAAGAGGTTCGGATATTGCTTCCTCATAATATCCTCAGGTTCCCAATTAGCCTCCTCTATACCATGTCGTTCCCAAAGAACTTTTACTAATGCTACCTTCTTATTTCTTAACTCTTTGGTTTCCCGAGCTAAGATTTTGATTGGTTCTTTGCTATATGTCATATCAGGCTGAATCTCTACCTCTGTCGGAGAGATAACATGTGAAGGATCAGATTGGTACCATCGTAGTATAGATACATGAAAAACATTATGAATTCAATCAAGTTCTGGTGGTAAAGCTAACCGATATGCAACCGGTCCAATTCTTTCTATAATCTCATATGGTCTAATGAATTGTGGACTCAGTTTTCTTTTGCGACCAAACCGAAGAACTTTCTTCCAAGGCTATACTTTCAAGAATACCTTGTCACAGACTTTAAATTCTATTTATTTTCATTTAAGATCAGCATAGGACTTTTAACGATCAGAGGCTGCTTTCAAACTGTCTCGAATTACTGTCATTTTCTCCTCAGTTTCTTGGACTAAGTCAACTCCGTGTAACACTTTCTCACTGAGTTCTGTCCAATACAATGGGGTTCTACATTTGCAACCATACAAAGCTTCATACGGTGCCATTTTAATACTAGAATAATAACTATTATTATAAGCAAATTCAACTAAAGGCAAATACTTTTCCCAGTTACCTTCAAACTCAAGTATGCAGCATCGAAACATATCTTCCAAGATTTGTATTACCCATTTAGATGGACCATCTACCTGGGGATGAAATGCAGTGCTAAAGTGCAACTGAGTACCCAAAGCTTTTTGCAATTTGCTCCAAAATTGATATGTAAACCGAGGGTCTCTATCTAAAATAATAGAGACAAGCGCTCCATGCAATCTGACAATCTCAGAAACATATAATTCAACCAATCTATCCAAGGAATAATCCATACATATTGGAATAAAGTGTGCAGACTTTGTTAATCGATCAACAATCACCCAAATGGCATTTTTCTTCCTTGGAGATAGGGGTAACCTCGATACAAAGTCCATAGTAATTCTTTCCCATTTTCATTCCGGTATCATAACTGGCTGTAATAGTCCAGAAGGCAACTGATGTTCAGCTTTTACTTGCTGACATATCAAACATTTAGATACAAACTTAAAAATATCCCGTTTCATTCCTGGCCACCAATACATCTTTTTCAGATCATTATACATTTTATTGCTACTAGGATGAATAGACATGTTACCACTATGAGCTTCATTCAAAATCTTCTACATGAGTTCTGAACCTTTCAGTACACATACTCTGCCTCTGAAACACAAGCAATCATCAGTCCCGATCTGAAATTCTGAGTCTGGAGTCGATTCACTCTGTATCCATTTTGCTTGCAACTTACTATCATTTTTCTGAGCTTCAAAGATTTGCAGCAAAAAGATTGGTCTAGCTTTTAACTCAGCTATAATTGAACCATTATCAGATAATGACAATCGAGTATTCATACAAGGAAAACAAGGATTTTCTGCTCAGAGCATCAGCAACCACATTGGCTTTTCCCGGATGATAGTCAATAACAGGGTCATAATCTTTCAATAACTCAAGCCATTTGTGCTGTCTCAAATTCAAATATTTTTGTGACATCAAATATTTAAGACTTTTATGATCAGTGAATATGTGACATTTTTCACCAAATAAAAAATGATGCCAGATTTTCAATGCAAACACTATGGCTGCCAATTCAAGGTCATGTGTCGGGTAGTTCATTTCATGTGGCTTTAGCTGTTTTAAAGCATAGGCTACTAGTTTACCTTCTTGCATCAAAACACAGCCTAAACCATTCAATGACGTATCACTATAAACTATAAATTATTTACCCGATTCTGGTTGAACTAACACAGGAGCTTCTGTTAATAAAGTTTTTAATCTGTCAAAACTCTGCTAGGATTTCTCAGTCCACTCAAATTTCACATCTTTCTATAGCAAACAAGTCATCGGAAAAGCTATCATTGAAAAACCTTTTACAAACCTCCGATAATAACCAGCTAGTCCCAGGAAACTTCGAACTTCAGACACATTCTTCGGTGGCTTCTAGATAACAATGGCTGAAACTTTATTCAGGTCCACCCTGACACCTTCAGCAGATACTATATGTCCAAGAAAACTAACTTCTCGTATCCAAATTCACATTTACTAAATTTGGCATACAATTGTTTCTCTCGCAGAGTTTGCAACACTATTCTCAAATGCTCAGCATGCTCATTTTCATCTCGAGAGTAAACCAAAATATCATCTATAAATACCACCACAAACCTATCTAAATATGGGATAAAAATTCTGTTCATTAGATCCATAAACACTACATGTGCATTTGTCAAACCGAATGGCATCACAAAAAACTCATAGTGTCTGTACCTGGTTCTAAAAGTCGTCTTGGGTACATCTAAATTTTGTACTCGTAGTTGATAGTAACCAGAAGGGAGATCAATCTTTGAAAATACAGTGGCACATTTTAACTGGTCAAACAGGTCATCAATACAAGTCAAAAGATACTTGTTCTTTATTTTAACTTTGTTAAGCTGTCTATAATCAATGCACAGCCTCAAAGATCCATCCTTCTTCTTTACAAATAGTACCGGTGCACCCTAAGTTGAGAAACTAGGTCGAGAAAAACCTCTATCAATCAACTCTTGCAACTGTATTTTCAGCTCTTTCAATTCAGTAAGAGCAATTTTGTAAGGTGTTATGGATATAGGTGTTGTTCCCCGAACAAGATCTATAGAGAATTCCACTTCTCTATCCGGTGGTAAACCAGGTAATTCTTCTGGGAATACATCAGTCAATTCACATACAATTGGCACTGATTGAATCTTTGACTTAGATACTTTAGTATCCAGCACATATGAAAGGTAAGCATCATAACCCTTTCGAACATATTTCTGTGCTGATATTGCTAAAATCACATTAGGTAATCCATCCAGTTTATCAAATTCAACATAAAGTAATTCACCACTCTCACATTTCAATACAATATATTTCTGTTTACAATTCACCACTGCATCATATTGGGTTAACCAATCCATTCCCAAAATCACATCAAATTCATCAAATAGTAATAACATCAAGTCAACTGAAAAGCAATAACCTTTTACCATCAACGGACAGTTCTTACAAACTTTATCCACCATACCACACTGGCCTAGGGGGTTTGAAACTTTAACCACAAATTCAATGAATTCAACAGGTAAATTTTTAACAGTCACTAAGTTCGTGCATATGTATGAATGTATGGAACCAAGATCAATCAAAGCAGTAATATCAATATCAAGTAGAGAAAATGTACCAGTAATGACGTCTGGTGTAGAGGCATATTTTCTAGCACGAATAGCATATGTCCTTGCAGGTGCTCGTGCCTCAGATCTAACTGTTGTATCCTTACTAGTACCTAGACTACCACCAGCATTGTCGAGATAACGGGGTGGTCTACCTCTCGAGGTAGGATTACTAGGCTTTGGAACTGGTTCTATCTTTTTTTCAACTCTTTCGAGACAATCCCTGAGAAAATGGTCAAATGAACCACATCCAAAACAAGCTCCACTTCTAAACCGACATTCCCCATGATGAAATTCGTTACAATGTTTACATTTCACCTTGGGATTACCAACACTACCCACACTGGTCACAGATGGATATGAAGACCTTGGGTTAGAATGTGAGAACCCTACTCTCTTCCAGAATATCCCGTAGAGGTGGTAACACGATCATAATACTTCTTTAATGTAACAGCCCGATTTTGGGGCTAGTCGGAACAGTGGTTTCAGAACTACTAATCTAAGGTCGGAGAAAATTATTTTAATATTGGTTTATGTGTTATAGCATGGTTATATGAGTACATGAAAATTTTGGAGAATTAATTTTAGTGATTGCATGCTTAATTGCGTAAAAGGACTAAATCGCATAAAGTGTGAAAGTTCTGTTCTACAAGCTAAAGGTGTTAAATAGCTATAGAACCTTAATTGGAGGTCCTTAATGTGCAATTAGGCCCTTGAGTGAGTGTTGGCCGGCCATAGGGGACAAGAAAATTCAAAATTGGTCAAAGTTGGTGGATTAGGTGACTAAATTGATGAAATAGAATAGAATAAAGAAAAAATGATATCATCCTTTCCTCTTCATCCTCCCCACCGAAAATATCAGAAAAATAGGGGTTTTGGAAGCTTGAAGTTTCAGCAACCTTTAATCATTGCAAGTAAGTGATTTTAATGGTCATTTTTGATGATTTTTGTGTTTTTGGAACCCTTATAGCTTAAGCTAGCTAATGAGGGGACTATTTTGCAAAATGGTTGAGAGTCTAGGGTTTTTCCATGAGAACATTAGTTTTTTTTTTCTGAATTTTTAGGGAAGAAAATGAAACTTGATTGTTAAATAAACAACTTTTGTGAAAGGAGTTTCCATGAAAACACCTAAAAAGGACCTTTTTGTAAAGGTTGTAAAATAGGTGGTAAATGTGTGAAATAATTGAATTTTTGAGTTGCAATAAGCTTAAAATAGATTCATCTAGGCTTGGTTAATGAGGAAATTTGATGAAAAACGATTTACGAGCCTAGGGGCAAAACCATAATTATGTGAAAGTCTAAGGGTAAAACGGTAATTTTGCCAAAGTAGGAATTTTGAAATGTCTTGATTAATGTGGTGACTAAATGAGTGAATTTTCTCATTATAGATCAAGAAAAACGGAGTCTGGACCTAGACCGGGGGAAAACCAAGCTAGTGGACTAAAATCAAATTAGTAGCCCATATTTTGTATATCGAGGTAAGTTGTACGTAAATAATACAACGTTAATGTATTTATGCATTAAACAATTGAAATTGCATAAAATGTTTGATTATTGCTATGAATATTATGATGAGAGTTGATGTGATATACTCCAAGTTGAACCTTAGGAATAGATTGGACACCCAAGCCATGACATTTGAGCGATATGTGTGCTAGTGTAAGACCATGTCTGGGAGATGGCATCAGCCACATTATGAAAGCCAGTGTAAGACCATGTCTGGGACATGGCATCGGTGATGATATGTGTGCTCATGTAAGACCATGTTTGGAACATGGCGTCGGCCACAATACGAGAGCCAATGTAAGACCATGTCTGGGACATGGCATCGGCCTCGACATGTAAGCCAATGTAAGACCATGTCTGGGACATGGCATTGGCATTTTACCCTCTTGTGTGAGGCTTGTCGGGTATCCTTTGGTAATCCAATTGGTTCAACAGGTAATCTAGAGTCTGTGCCGAAAGTGAGAAAAAAATTACACTCATGTTGTAAGAGATACAGGTACCTATATGAAATTCATGAGAAATGAGTTCGAATTATGTTGAATGATTCGTAAGGGTGAAAATGAGTAAGTTATGCCTTTATTCATTCGATAATTATGTGCAAGCCTGTAATATGTTATGAGTATGATAATGCATGGCAATTGTTGTTAATTATTACATGTGACTTACTAAGCTTTACGCTTACTCTCTCTCCTTTCCATTTTCTTATAGTGCCGCCAACCTAGCTCGGGGATCAAAGAACATTGGAGGCTCGACCACACTATCCAACTAAACATTTGGTATAGCTAGATTTATCCTTTTTAAGTATGGCATGTATAGGGACTTAGTCTTTTGATAAGTGTCATATTGATTTGGCTAAATGTGTTGGCTTGTCTTGAAAATGAATTCTTTTTGTATAAGGCCATGGATGTTGGCTATTATTTGTTGTTGATATATGAAAATGATGGTGTCTTTTATGAATGTGCAAATTGCATGGTTGAGTATTGGGTATTAACACATGAATGAGTAGGTTACTTGATGTGGCTTATGCTGGTGCAAGTAAGGGTGGCAAAAAGGGCTTGGTAAATAGCCTTGAATTTGTCCACACGGGTAGACACATGGGCTTGTGTCTAGGTCGTGTGTGACACACGGTCTGCCACATGGGCATGTAGTATGGCCTTGTGTCCCCCTGCACCTTAAGTTGGCAAAACAGAATGCCTAGTAGTAACCACACGAACTGAGGCACGGTCGTATGTCTCAACCATGTGGAAGACACGGCCATAAAACACGGGCATGTGCCCAAGCCGTGTGAAGTCTACACTTGAATTTAGGAATTTAATTCGCCACACAACCTACGAACACGGGCGTGTGTCTTGGCCGTGTGACCTTATTGAGTTGCCGACGTCAGAAACAGAATGTCAAGGTTTTTATACACGGGCGTGTCATGGCTGTGTGAGGGACACGGGCCATGGACACAGGCGTGTACCAGACCATGTGAAAACCCCTATAGATTCAAATTGAAAAATAAATCCACACGGCTAGGGACAAGGGGCGTGTGTGACCACACGGTTTGTCCACACGGGCATGTCTTGTAACAGCCCGATTCTGACCCTAATTAGAATAGTGGTTTTGGGACCACGAATCCGAGTCAAAAAAACATTTAAATATTATTTCTCGTGTTTATTATCTGTGAATTTGCATGTGTGAAAGTTTCGTATGAAAATTTGATTGTTTGTATGCTTAATTTAATAATAGGACTTAATCGCGTAAAATAAAAATTTAGTGGTTATTTGTAAAAGGGTCGAATAGTGGTTGTTCTATTAATTTGGATGCTTTAAGTGGCAAATTATCCATGATATTTTGTAATGGACGGTGAAAGACAACCATTATATGGTTTTGTTATTATTTTATAAAGGTTATATATGTAATTTGGTTAATAAGGTTTTATAACATAAAACATAAAATAATTAAAAAGCCATGGTTTTCTTATTGGCATGACCGAATATAAAGAAAAGAAAGAAGAAATAAGAGTTCCTTAGGTTCGGCCATTTTTGGAGCTTGATTAAAGGTAAGTTTTAGCTCGGTTTTTGATAATTTTTACGTTTTTAATATCGTCGCTATGTGATTTAGCTAGCCCATGCTTGAATTTTTAATTTGATTGTGTATTTTGTGAATTGACATTGAAGAAAGCTTGTTGTTTTTGTGAGTTAATGATGAAATATTGATTATATGTGTTAGATTAACAAGTTTTGTCTTTGAATTTTTGATGAAATTGAATAGTTAGGATTAAATTGTAAAAATAAATTTTTGAGGGACTAAAATGTGAAATAAATGAATTGTATTAGCTTGTAATAAGATGATGAAGATTCGGCCCTAAAGAAATGTGTTCAAATTTCGAGTATTTTGTGTTTTGTGCAATAGGGACTAAATTGTAAAAATTGTAAATGTCAGCGGTAAAATAGTAATTTGCCCATTTATGTGTTTTTGGATTAAATTGAATGAAAATATGTTTGAATGTGCTAAATTTGAAATTTATTAGATCAAGAACAAAAAGGATCGGGATTGGATCGGGGAAAGGAGAAGTTAATTGAATAGTCGGAAAACGAAGTCCGTCGATACTCGAGGTAAGTTTTTAAGAAAATCATAGTTCATAGAATTTATCTATATTGATGTATATGATTTTAATGGAAATACATGTACCAAAATGTTGAAAAGCCGAATGTGAGGTATACCTATTTGGTATTAGTATATCCAATTATGGTATTGATTGGAAAATGAGTAGAACCGAATGTGAGGTATAAATATGGGTAAATGATATATTCGATTTTGATGTAAACCATGTAATGAACATGTTACTATATATGTACTTATGTGGTTGAGGTTTAAGCTTTATGAATGAATATATGAATGTGAATAAGTAGCAAGCTTGAGATATACACTAAGTGTACGAATTTAAAAACCGAGCACTAAGTGTGCGAAATCGGTCACTTGGCACTAAGTGTGCGAAATGTTAAGGTAACGGCACTAAGTGTGCAATACGTTACAGAAATTTGGCACTAAGTGTGCGAGATGTCAAAGCGACGGCACTGAGTGTGCGATACGTTACAGTATTTAGTAACGATTGTGCAGGTTTGATCTCCTTCAAATATGTCTATTATTAATAATGCTAAGCAAAGTAAAATGATCGAAACGAGACTATAGATTAAGTAAGGGTGGTAAAGTAAGTGATGGTGGTTGAAATAAAATTTTGTATTATGCATATCGACTTGTGATTTATGAGAGCTTGAGATGTAAGTAAAAATTCGGTAAGTGATAGATGTATACGCTGTTTTTTTTATATCATGAGAAGGTGATATATACATATATATATATATATATGCATATAACATTTTATATGAAATCTATTTTATTTTTTTGAATATGTGGCTATTCGGCCTTAAGGTTATAAAATGAAATAATTTACTAAATTATGGTATAATACTTTATTGCTATGAAATTGCTTATAACTTACTAAGCTGTTAAAGCTTACTTGGTTCTTAGTTGTTCTCGTGTTTTAGATTTCTTTTAGGTGATCGTCTCGTGCTCAGGGATCGTCGTTGGAGCTCATCACACTATCGTCAATATTTTGGCACCTCTTTTGTGAATGAACTTAAAGTCTATGGCATGTATAGGCTAAGTTACTTTTTGAATTGACTCAAATGGTATATAAGTGAATGTATATAAATGCCATGTGAAAATGGCTATATTACTATGCATGGGTTTGACTTGGTTATGTTTGATCATGATGTTAATGTTTGTGTATGTTCAGCCTTGTTATAAGCTTATTTTGAAAGTTCATTTCATGGTATGTATATATATGTGAGTGATGTATTTAGTATGATTAGCTATTGATTTAGTTAAAAGTTGGAGATTTTTTACCATGGTACTTTGCGAAATTGGATAAGTAGTATCATGATATGTATGATTGATAATTTGGAGTATATACTTAGAATTTTTATAAAGATATGCATAACTTATAAATAGCCCTTTTACTTAATTTTTAAATCATGTTCAATTAGAAATTGAAATTGAATATGAGATTCGGTTTTAGTATGTGCATTGAATTGACAAATATGAAATGTATCAATTTGGTTGGATAAACGGGTTGTTCAACTATATATATATATGTGAGATAGTTAGTATGATAATGTTTTAAAATGTTGGTACACGTTTGGTATAATGATTAAGAGCAAAGGTGCATATTTAGCTTTTGCAAATAAAATGACCAAATGAATAGTGAATTTTACTAAGTGATATAAATGTATACATATATATGTGTATTTGGTTGAATAGGGTTAAGCTAAGAGCATAATTGTTTAATCATTCCTCGAAAGTATATCATTATTAACTATGTATTCGATTATGTTTATTTATATAGTAATTATTTTGCTATGGTCTGTGCTAAGTCTAGTAATGTCCTGTAACCCTAATCCGGCGACGGATATGGGTTAAGGGTGTTACAATTTAATTAGTATCAGAGCTACGGTTTAGTCGATTCTCAGACTAACGTAGTACGTGTGAGTCTAGATATACATGCCATAATTTTTTTTTTACTGTGATAGTGTGATGACTTCTGACCGTGAAATGTGTTTTCTTCTTTTGAATAGTAAATGGATCCTGATCCCAAGCGAGTCATAGCTGATGATGTTGAGAGTGTGGCACCTGCTCCCGTACAGGGGATCGTGCCAGACGAATCTCGACCAGCTACGAGTAATCATGATGAGGGGGCTAAACAAGCCTTCTTTAGTATAATGAACGATTGGTTCGATCAATACATTCGGACCAATCCGGCTATTCAACCACCCCCCGAATCCAAATTCTCCACCTGTAGTATCTGTGGTACCTCCGATCATTAATCCTGAGAGAATAAATAAGCCTCCGATCGACAGAATCAAAAAACACGGGGCTCAAGAGTTTAGAGCTGAAGATGATGATGATGCTGAATGAGCTGAATTTTGGCTCGATAATACAATTTGTGTTTTCGATGAACTATCCTGTACACCTGATGAGTGCCTGAAATGTGCTATATCTTTATTACGGGGTTCTTCCTACTATTGGAGGAACACTCTCATATCGGTTGTTCCAAAGGAACGAGTTACTTGGGACTTCTTTCAGGCAGAGTTTCGCAAGAAATACATCAGCCAGCGATTTATAGATCTGAAACGCAAGGAATTTCTCGAGCTTAAACATGGTCGTATGACCGTATCTGAGTATGAGCGCAAGTTTGTGAGACTTAGCCGATACGCCCGCGAGTGTGTTTCATCTGAGGCTGCTATGTGCAGAAGATTTGAAGAGGGGTTAAACGAAGATATAAAATTACTGGTTGGTATACTTGAAATAAATGAGTTCGTGGTACTTGTTGAGCGAGCTTGTAAAGCCGAAGAGCTAGGGAAAGAAAAACAAAAGGCTGAGTTTGAAGCTAGATATTTTCGTAAGAGATCAGCGGGTAAATTTTCTCAATCATCATCAAAGAAGTTCAAAAATGACAATAGCCGATCCAAAGCTAATACAGGGATCTCTATACGAGAATGACCACCAGTGAGTTCACGAGCTACCTCGATTGCTAGTGTCGGCAATACTCGACCGAATAAATCTGAGTGTCAACAGTGTGGTAGGCGACATTTTGGTAAATGTTGGGGCAAGTCCAACAATCGAGCTTGCTACAAGTGTGGTTCGCAGGATTACTTCATTCGGGATTGCCCGGAGTTAGCTGAAAAGGATAATGCTCAGAGTGCAAGATCGAGTGGTACTGCAGCTAGAGGTAGACCACCCCGAAATGTGTGAGGTAGGAGCGGCACTCAGAGAGGGACTTTGGATACAGCTATTTGATCAGAGGCTCGTGTACCTGCTAGAGCTTATGCCATTCGTGCCCGAGAGGAGGCTTCATCTCTAGATGTCATCACCGGTATATTTACTCTCTTTAATATTAGTGTAATTGCTTTGATTGATCCCAGTTCAACCCATTCTTACGTGTGTGAAATATTAGTAACCAGCAAGACTCTACTTGTTGAGTCTACTGAGTTTGTGATTCGGGTTTTGAATCCCCTGGGCCGGTGTGTGCTAGTTGATAGTGTGTGCAAGAATTGCCCTCTAATGATTCGAGATTCATGTTTTCCGGCTGATTTGATGTTACTACCATTTGATGAGTTCGATATTATCCTCGGTATGGATTGGTTAACCGTGCACGATGCAGTAGTGAATTGTATATGAAAGACTATTGATCCGCGGTGCCAGAATAATGAGATAATTCAAATAGAATATGCGGATTTGAATGGGTTACCAGCAGTGATATCTTCGATGTTGGCTCGACAGTATTTGAGAAAGGGTTGCGAAGCTTACTTTGCTTACGTGATCGATAGTAAAGTGACCGAAAAGAAGATAGAATCTGTACAAGTTGTATGTGAGTATCTGGATGTGTTCCTGAAGGAATTACCGGGATTGCCACCTGTTCGGGAAGTAGAGTTTGGTATTGAGTTAGTGCCAGGGACAACTCCGATCTCGATAGCTCTGTATAGAATGGCACCGACCGAATTAAAAAAATTTGAAAGCTCAGTTGCAAGAATTGACAGATAGAAGTTTTGCTCGACCGAGTTTCTCTCCCTAGGGTGCGCCAGTTCTATTTTTGAAAAAGAAAGATGGAACTTTGAGAATGTGCATCGACTACCGACAACTCAATAAAGTGACCATAAAGAATAAATATCCATTGCCACGTATCGATGATTTATTTGATCAGCTAAAGGGAGCCTCAGTATTTTCGAAGATCGATCTGAGATCAGGATATTATTAGCTACGAGTTAGAGACTCAGATGTACCTAAGACTGCTTTTCGGACGAGATACGGCCATTACGAGTTTTTGGTGATGCTGTTCGGACTCACTAATGCCCCTGCTGTATTCATGGATTTGATGAATCGGGTATTTAGACAGTATCCAGATCAGTTTGTGGTTGTATTCATAAATGATATTTTGATCTATTCGCGTGACGAAACCGAGCATGCCGAACACTTAAGAATCGTGTTACAAATTTTGCGTGATAAGCAGTTATACGCGAAATTCAGCAAATGTGAGTTTTGGTTAAGTGAAGTCAGTTTTCTGGGGCATGTTGTTTCAGCATCAGGTATTTGGGTTGATCCGAGTAAAATCTCGGCTATACTTGATTGGAAACCCCCGCGAAATGTTTCTGAAGTTCGGAGTTTTCTGGGACTTGCTGGTTACTATAGACGCTTTGTGATAGGGTTTTCAATAATTGCAGCTCCGATGACAAAGCTGTTACAGAAAGATGTTATGTTCGAGTGGTCAGAGAGGTGCCAGAAGAGTTTTGATCAGCTAAAAACCTTGTTAACGGAAGCTCCAGTGCTTGTTCAGCCAAAGTCGGGTAAAGAGTTCGTTATCTTCAGTGATGCATCCTTGAATGGTTTGGGCTGTGTTTTGATGCAGGAAGGTAAGGTTGTAGCCTATGCCTCGAGACAGTTAAAGCTACACGAAAATAACTATCCTACGCATGATCTCAAGTTAGCTGCCATAGTTTTTGCTTTGAAATTATGGCGTCACTATCTATTTGGTGAAAAATGCCATGTCTATTCTGATCACAAGAGTCTAAAATACTTAATGACTCAGAAGGATCTGAATTTGAGACAACGTCGATCGTTGGAATTATTAAAAGACTACGAGCTCGTGATTGATTATCACCAGGGAAAAGCTAATGTAGTTGCTGATGCACTAAGCCGAAAATCACTATTTGCTCTACGTGCAATGAATACGGATATAGCTATGACTGATGACGGTGTGATTATTGCAGAATTGAAAGCGAGACCGTTATTTGTTCAACAGATTTGCGAAGCTCAAAAGGTTGATAATTACTTATTAGCAAAAAGGAATCAATATGGTTCGAATACTGACTCAGAATTTCAGATTGATGCTGAGGGATGCTTACGATTCAGAAACCGAATATGTGTACCAAAGGATCCTGAGTTGATACGAATGATTTGTGATGAAGCTCATAATAGTAGATTGTCTATTCACCCGGTAGCACAAAAATGTATAATGATTTGAGACAGCATTACTGGTGGCACGGTATGAAACGAGATATATCAGAATTCGTGTCGAAATGTTTGGTATGTCAGCAAGTAAAATCCGAGCATCAAGTGCCATCTGGATTACTTCAGCCGATCATTATACCTGAATGGAAGTGGGATCGAGTCACGATGGATTTCATATCTGGGTTACCGTTGACAGCCAGTAAGAAAGATGCAATCTGTGTTATTGTTGATAGATTGAAGAAGTCGGCTCATTTTATTCCAGTTCGTACAGATTACTCGCTTGATAAGTTAGCTGAGTTGTACATTTCTTAAATTGTACGATTACATGGAGTACCTATTTCTATTGTTTCGGATAGAGTTACATCGCGGTTTTGGAAGAAACTGCAAGATGCTTTAGGTACTAAATTGCATTTTAGTACTGCTTTTTGCCCTCAGATGGATGGTCAATCCGAACATATTATTCAAATACTCGAGGATATGTTGAGATGTTGTGTTCTTAAATTCGAGGGTACGTGGGAAGATACTTGCCTTTGATTGAGTTTGCGTACAATAATAGCTTTCAACCGAGTATCAAAATGGCACCTTATGAGGCTTTATACAGTCGTAAATTTCGTACACCTTTGTATTGGACCGAGCTAAGTGAAAGCAAGATACACGGGGTTGATATAATCAAAGAGACTGAACAGAAAGTAAAGGTGATCCAAGAAAGTTTGAAAGCAGCATCAGACCACCAGAAATCTTATGCAGATTTGAAACGTAAAGATATAGAATTTCAAATAGGTGACCGAGTATTTTTGAAAGTCTCGTCGTGGAAGAAAATACTTAGATTTGGTCGTAAGGGAAAGCTGAGTCCGAGATTTATTGGGCCGTACAAGATTATTGAGCGTATCAGGCCGATTGCGTATAGGTTGATGTTGCCACCTGAGTTAGAAAAGATCCACAATGTAAAATGTTTCGATGCTTCGACGATATAGATCCGATATTTCTCATGTGATTAGTCCGTCAGAGATTGAGATTCAGTCTGATTTGACCTAAGAAGAGGAACAGATTCGTATTTTGGCTCGCGAAGTGAAAGAGTTACGTAATAAGAAAATCCCGTTGGTGAAAGTAATATGGAATAAGCACGGGGTTGAGGAAGCAACCTGGGAGCTTCAAGATTCAATGAAAGAACGCTACCCAAATTTATTCATCAGAAAGATTTTCGGGGACGAAAATCCCTTAAGAGGGGAGAGTTGTAACAGCCCGATTCTGACCCTAACCGGAATAGTGGTTTCGGGACCACGAATCTGAGTCAGAAAAATATATAAATATTGTTTCCCCTGTTTATTATCTGTGAATTTGCATGTGTGAAAGTTTCATATGAAAATTTGATTGTTTGTATGCTTAATTTAATAATATGACTTAATCGCGTAAAATAAAAATTTAGTGGTTATTTGTGAAAGGGTCGAATAGTGGTTGTTCTATTAATTTGGAGGCTTTAAGTGGCAAATTATCCATGATATTTTGTAATGGACGGTGAAAGACAACCATTATATGGTTTTGTTATTATTTTATAAAGGTTATTTATGTAATTTGGTTAATAAGGTTTTATAACATAAAACATAAAATAATTAAAAAGCCATGGTTTTCTTATTGGCATGACCGAATATAAAGAAAAGAAAGAAGAAATAAGAGTTCCTTAGGTTCGGCCATTTTTGGAGCTTAATTAAAGGTAAGTTTTAGCTCGGTTTTTGATAATTTTTACGTTTTTAATATCGTTGCTATGTGATTTAGCTAGCCCATGCTCGAATTTTTGAATTGATTTTGTATTTTGTGAATTGCCATTGAAGAAAGCTTGTTGTTTTTGTGAGTTGATGATGAAATATTGATTATATGTGTTAGATTAACAAGTTTTGTCTTTGAATTTTTGATGAAATTGAATAGTTAGGATTAAATTGCAAGAATAAATTTTTGAGGGACTAAGATGTGAAATAAATCAATTGTATTAGCTTGTAATAAGATGATGAAGATTCGGCCCTAAAGAAGTGTGTTCGAATTTTGAGTATTTTGTGTTTTGTGCAATAGGGACTAAATTGTAAAAATTGTAAATGTCAGCGGTAAAATAGTAATTTGCCCATTTATGTGTTTTTGGATTAAATTGAATGAAAATATGTTTGAATGTGCTAAATTTGAAATTTATTAGATCAAGAACAAAAAGGATCGGGATTGGATCGGGGAAAGGAGAAGTTAATTGAATAGTCGGAAAACGAAGTCCGTCGATACTCGAGGTAAGTTTTTAAGCAAATCATAGTTCATAGAATTTATCTATATTGATGTATATGATTTTAATGGAAATACATGTACCAATATGTTGAAAAGTCGAATGTGAGGTATACCTATTTGGTATTAGTAAATCCAATTATGATATTGATTGGAAAATGAGTAGAACCGAATGTGAGGTATAAATATGGGTAAATGATATATTCGATTTTGATGTAAATCATGTAATGAACATGTTACTATATATGTACTTATGTGGTTGAGGTTTAAGCTTTATGAATGAATATATGAATGTGAATAAGTAGTAAGCTTGAGATATGAACTAAGTGTGCGAATTTAAAAACCGAGCACTAAGTGTGCGAAATCGGTCACTTGGCACTAAATGTGCGATACGTTATAGAAATTTGACACTAAGTGTGTGAGATGTCAAAGCGACGGCACTGAGTGTGCGATACGTTACAGTATTTAGTAACGATTGTGCAGGTTTGATGCTCCTTCAAATATGTCTATTATTAATAATGCTAAGCAAAGTAAAATGATTGAAACGAGACTATAGATTAAGTAAGGGTGGTAAAGTAAGTGATGGTGGTTGAAATAAAATTTTGTATTATGCATATCGACTTGTGATTTATGAGAAAATTCGGTAAGTGATAGATGTATACGCTATTTTTTTTATATCATGAGAAGGTGATATATACATATATATGCATATAACATTTTATATGAAATCTATTTTATTTTTTTGAATATGTGGCTATTCGGCCTTAAGGTTATAAAATGAAATAATTTACTAAATTATGGTATAATACTTTATTGCTATGAAATTGCTTATAACTTACTAAGCTGTTAAAGCTTACTTGGTTCTTAGTTGTTCTCGTGTTTTAGATTTCTTCTAGGTGATCGTCTCGTGCTCGAGGATCATCATTGGAGCTCATCACACTATCGTCAATATTTTGGTACCTCTTTTGTGAATGAACTTAAAGTCTATGGCATGTATAGGCTAAGTTACTTTTTGAATTGACTCAAATGGTATATAAGTGAATGTATATAAATGCCATGCGAAAATGGTTATATTACTATGCATGGGTTTGACCTTGTTATGCTTGATCATGATGTTAATGTTTGTGTATGTTCGGCCTTGTTCTAAGCTTATTTTGAAAGTTCATTTCATGGTATGTATATATATGTGAGTGATGTATTTAGTATGATTAGCTATTGATTTAGTTAAAAGTTGGAGATTTTTTACCATGGTACTTTGCGAAATTGGATAAGTAGTATCATGATATGTATGATTGATAATTTGGAGTATATACTTAGAATTTTTATAAAGATATGCATAACTTATAAATAGCCCTTTTACTTAAGTTTTAAATCATGTTCAATTAGAAATTGAAATTGAATATGAGATTCGGTTTTAGTATGTGCATTGAATTGACAAATATGAAATGTATCAATTTGGTTTGATAAACGGGTTGTTCAACTATATATATATGTGAGATAGTTAGTATGATAATGTTTTAAAATGTTGGTACACGTTTGGTATAATGATTAAGAGCAAAGGTGCATATTTAGCTTTTGCAAATAAAATGACCAAATTAATAGTGAATTTTACTAAGTGATATAAATGTATACATATATACGTGTATTTGGTTGAATAGGGTTAAGCTAAGAGCATAATTGTTTAATCATTCCTCGAAAGTATATCATTATTAACTATGTATTCGATTATGTTTATTTATATAGTAATTATTTTGCTATGGTCTGTGCTAAGTCTAGTAATGTCCTGTAACCCTAATCCAGCGACGGATATGGGTTAAGGGTGTTACATGCCCCTTGCCACACGGGCTTCTGCCCCTGTTTTTTTTGTGAAATTTTCCGAAGTTTTCTAAAGAGTCTGGTTTAGTATCAAACCATTCCTAAAGTATGATTTGGGCCTCGTAGGCCAATATTAAGGTCGTTAAGAGGAAGTTTGAAAAGTTTTAAATTTGAACGGAAGTTTGAAAAGTTTTAAATTTGAACGGACTTTTATGACCCGAAAATGCATGTTAGTATGGGTTTTGAGCTAGGTAACGCCTTGTACCCTATTCCGGTGGTAAACACGGGTAAAGGGTGTTACATTTAATTTCTTAGAAGAAAATGATTGTGACTTACTCATAGTTCTTTTTCCAAAAACTCGAGCCTCTCTTTCAACTTGCTTCTCTTCCTTACTCAATTCCTTGCTTTGTGGGCTCGACCGGCTAACACCGAAAATTCTCTTATTTTGAGAATTTCGATTAGTAACTTGATATCTTCATTTAAACCCTTTTCAAAGCGTTTACACATCTCAACCTCGGTTAAAACCCATTCTCTGGCATATTTGCTCAACCGAACAAATTCCCGTTCATATTCGGATACAGTCATGTTTCCCTGCTTGAGTTCTAAAAATTCTTTCTTCTTCTAATCCATAAATCTCTGACTAACATATTTCTTCCTGAATTTAGCTAGGAAGAACTCCCATGTAACGTTCTCTCTTGGTACAACTGAAGTTATGGTATTCCACCAATAGAAAGTTGTATCTTTTAGTAGAGACACTACACATTTCAGACATTCGGCAAGGGTATAGGATAATTCATCAAAAACCCGGATGGTATTTTCCAACTAAAATTTAGCCCTTTTCGGATCATCATCTGTGGTAGCTCTAAATTCTTCCGCCCCATGCTTGCGAATTTTATCTATCGGAGGCTTACCAATTCTAGTGGGTTCAGCAACCTGTGGTACATCAGGAACCGATTGAGGAGTAGATGGGAGAGGTCGTTGTACAGCGGGGTTTGTTATTAAGTACTTGGTAAACCACTCATTCATCAATTGAAAGAAGGCTTGTTTTGCCTTCTCACCTCAGACCTCAAACACAGGCCTTTCACTACCAAATGCAGACACAACTCTTTGAACTGAATCTGAAGCATTGCTCTTAACTTCCTCGATTCAACTCTAGCTCGGTTGGATGACATTACTATATGAAAAACATATTTAAATTTATCAGGAGTCATCACACTATCACAATTTATATAATGGCATGTATAGCTAAACTCGTGTTTGCTATATTAATTCCAAAGAACCAACTAAACTGTAGCTCTAATACCACTAATGTAACACCCCTAACCCGAAACTGTTGCCGAAATAGGGTTAAGAGGCATTACTGAACATTCAGAACATTTCACATACATTTAATCAACATAAAGTCAATCACCAATCAATCATAGGCAAATACAAACATATAGTCCCTTATCGAGGTCTACAAGACCTTAAACACACGTTAGAAAGAGGTCGGAACCAAACCGAGTACATACAAAAATTCATAGAAATTTAAACATTTTTCAAAACTCAAGAGGTCACACGCCCGTGCGTCCAAGCCGTGTCAAAACAGGGCATACATACTGACTTCTCTACACGGCCTGAGACACGGCCATGTACCTCACCCATGG
This sequence comes from Gossypium australe, assembly GCA_005393395.2. Lineage (NCBI taxonomy): Eukaryota > Viridiplantae > Streptophyta > Magnoliopsida > Malvales > Malvaceae > Gossypium > Gossypium australe. The sequence goes on from CM016624.1 coordinate 102,319,241, forward strand.
TCGATCCTAACTTGCACCACACGGCCAGTCACACACCCGTGTGTCCAGCCCGTGGTCTATCCTAACTTGTTTCACTTTGTAAACTTAAACAACACGGTCGAGCCACATGCCCGTGTGCTCAATCGTGTGGGCAATTATAGGCCATTTTCAAGGCCAAACTTGCCTCCCACACATTAAATCACCTATATGCATCAAACCATTACCATTTCATGCCTCAAATGCAACCAAAACATACCATTTAAAGGATCAATTAACCATCAGCAATACTATCTATATCCATGCTCAAATTTATCTTAAATAAGTCCAACTAAAATAAAAATTTCACATCCTAAATCATGTTAGCCAAACATCATTTAATCAAGCCACAAATTCACATATAAAGCACCATTTCCTTCAACTAACCCAAGCATGAAAGATACCATATTTACCATACACATATCTCACACATATATTACTACACCATTCAACCTTTAAACCATGTCTCATGGCAATATTTACACAACTCCAAAACATGCCACATTGACTAGCCTATACATGCCATATTCAATATACATATCTTATAAAAGTACCCAAAATAGATTGCCGATAGTGCGATAGAGAAGCTGACGATCCCAGGATCCAAGCTAGCTTTACTAACACTGTAAAACAGAGAAACAAATCACACAATAAGCTTTCAAAGCTTACTAAGTTTGAAATACAATACATACAACTCAATAATACCACATCCACATATGATTAAACCATCACTTAGATAAATACTCAATTGAGCACATCATCAATCTTAACCACATGCTCAAATATCTATTCATTCAAATTCTAAAACTATCATCAACCACATAGGTTCAAACGTACCTTGATCAACACATAGTTACTCACCGTTCATGCTACTCAATAGTTCGATATTACATCTCGTTCAATCTTTGCTATTCTTTTAATTTATTCGCACATTTAGTGCTAGTTTTATGATCAAAATATAATATTCTTCGCACACTTAGTGCCAATATGTTAAACCAAACTTATATCGGTAACGCACACACAGTGCCAAATCAATAAACCGAAGCTTCTATCTTTTCGCACACACAGTTCTAACCATCTCTGTCTCGTTTCTAATTTCGCACACATAGTGCCATCTGTTTCAATTCCGCACATAGCATTTCTAATCTCATAATTATGTATATATTCATTCAATTCACATCAAATAGATATAATTTAGAAACTAGTATTATATCCGAACTTACCTCGGACGTCGAAATACTGAAACAGTCGATTAATCGAGCACTCTGTCTTTGCCTTGATCTCGATCTGAAACTCTCCTTTCTTGGTCTATACATATACGAAATTAGCATATTCAATCACCAATTCATTTAATTTAGTCTAAACACACATATTTTGGGCATTTTACAAAATAGCCCTAAATTTTCACCTTTCGACACTTTAGTCCCTATTTCATCAAATCACAAAATACACACAATTTCAAATCACATATGCTTAGCCGAATTCTTACCATGGTAATACAAGACTATACATTTCATTTATTTCATAATTTAGTCCCTCAAAATATTTTTTTCACAATTAAACCCAAATTACTCAATTTCACTAAAACTTCAAAGACAAAACATGCTCATCTTTCACATAACTTTCATATTTCATCATCAACTATCACAAAGCTCAAGCATTCATCAATGGCATATCTCAAAATCACCATTAAGCTCTAAAATTAAAGCATGGGCTAGCTAGAACACTAAGCAACGATCACAAAAATGTAGAAATTATCAAAAATTGATCAAAAATCATTATCAAAAACCTATCAAAAATCATACCTTAATCAAGAACTCAATTGGCCGAACCCTAAAGCTCTTTTCCTTTCTTTTTATTTAGCAAATTTCGACAATGGTGATGAAAAGATGAACAATTTGAGTTTTGTTTTGTTTTTATAATTATTAATACATCAATTACCATTTTGCCCTTAATGAAATTTAATAATAACAACAAAACCATGCTATCATCTTCCACTAACTATAAAATGGGCTAATTGCATCATAAAACCCCCAAATTATAAAGGCAAAAACAATTAGGTACTTTAACAATCAGCACACAATATTTTACAATTTATGCGATTAAGCCGTTGTCGCAAATTAAACACACAATCGATAAAATCTTCACACGAAACTTTCACACAGGCTAAATCACATATAATAAACAAAAAATTTAATATTAAAATATTATTTCGACCTCAAATTTGTGGTCTTAAAACCACTATTCCGACTAGGGTCTAAACTAGGCTATTACAACTAAATATAACACTCCTAACCTGTAACAGCCCAATTTCGACCCTAATCGGAACGGTGGTTTTAGGACCACGAATCCGAGTTAGAAAAAAATGATTTTTATATTTTATTTATTTATTTAATATGTTTGATATATGTGTGAGCATGTGCTAAAATATAGTGAGATAATTTGATTGTTTATATATTTAATTTAAGAAAAAGGATTGAATTACAAGAGTGGTAAAATTTGCCATTTGCTTGATTGGGAGGATTAAAACAAAGTGTCTTTTTAATTAAGGGATTTTATGTTGCAATTATCCCTATTCATCTTGTAGTGGACGGCAAAGAGGTATTAAATTATGTATTTGTTTGTTTTATTAGTTAAATATATAATGTTATTATATTATATTATTTTAACATAGTGGAATAAAAACATAAAATAATTGAAAGGCCATTGCATGTTCATCACTTTCATTTTCCTTAGCCGAAACTAGTAAAAGAAAAAGAGAAGAGAAGCTCAACAAGGTTCGGCACTCATCCACTTCAATTAAATAATTCTTAGCTTTGGAATTTTAATAATTTTTGCATTTTTGAGATGCTTGTTCACTCTATTATTAAGCCCATGTGTTAATTTTGTGTAATGGTCTTGTATGTTGATTTTGCCATAGTTGATAACTTGAGTTTTATAAGGATTTTTAGTAGTAAATAGGAGATATGAGCTAGATGAATAAATTTTACTCTTGAGCCTTAAGTGAATATAGCTAATTAGAAAATTATTTGTGAAAATATTATCATGGAAGGGCTAAATCGAGAAAATATAAAAGTATATGGACTTAAATAGTCCTTGGGAAGATTCGGCCATAAAGGATGATAGACCAATTTTGAGTAATTCGTGATGTATTGTATTAGGGACTAAATTGTATAGATTGTAAAAGTCAGGGGTAAATTTCTAAATTTGCTAAATTATATGTTACGGATCAAATTGAATGATTATGAATTTATTGAGTTTAAATTGGAATTATTTAGATCAAGAACAAAAGGAAACGGGTTTGGATCGGGGAAAAGCAAAATTAACCGAATAGCCGAGAAGCGAAATTCGTCAATTTACGAGGTAAGATTTAAGCAATTGAGTTTAAATCAATTTTATTCTATATTATATGTTTTCATCTAATGGAAATAAGTATGTTAAATGTCATATTGCCGAATGTATGTATGTACTTAATAAAATTCGGCCGAATGTATGGTTGTTTGAAAATTTGATTTTAATTGCATGATAGGGATTATTACATGGTTATAGTGTAAATGGATATGAGGGATACTCAACAAGAATATGAATATTTACTTTAGTGAAGGTTAGTCTTAAAGGGCTTGGCCGAATATGAAATATGCTTGGATGGGAAATAATAAAGTTATATATGTGTATGTGTTTATATGTGAAGTTGTGAATTGAATTTTATAAGTATACTTGAATGAATGATAGGTTAAGTAATGGCACTAAGTGTGCGACACGTTACAGAAACATGGCACTATGTGTGCGGAAATGCAAGTAACGGCACTTTGTGTGCGATACGTTACTGGAGGCGGCACTATGTGTGCGGAAATGTTAAGTAATGCCACTATGTGTGCGATACGTTACTGGAAACGGCATTATGTGTGCGAAAATGTTAAGTAACGGCACTAAGTGTGCGGCACGTTACTAAATCATACTTACTAGCGAGCAGGTAAGAGGATTGTTAACCAATCTTAGGTACAAATACTATTGTGTTATAAGAATGATTGAATATAGTATCCTATGCTATGAATGGATGGTTAAGATGTGATTGGTAAGTTCATTAAAGGTATATGTTATTTATAATTTCTTGAAATTTACGATAACTCAAGGTGGAGGTATGGAATTTGGTAAGTACGAAACGAGTATGCTAAGTACTAATATATGATGGTGCTATATGGAAATAAGTAAAGTATATGATTGTATATTCGTATGAATAAAAGCTACTATAGATTCAAATCTTGAAATTTTAGTTATTCGACAAGGATGGTATATATATATATGAGACTAATCATGAAATTTATATTAGCTTATTTGCATATGAATTGTTTAAATCTTACTAAGCTTTGGAAGCTTATTTTGTTTATGGTTGATGTTGTTTTGTAGATTTCTTTTGGAGCGTTCGTCTTGTGCTCGGGATCATAGTCGAAGTTCATCACATTATCAACAAAGTTTTGGTATTTATTTTGTTTATAAACTTAAGATCGATGGCATGTATAGGCTAGCATATGTTCTTGATAAATTTTGAGGTTGTAATTACAAGCCATGCGAAAATGGCTAGTTAAAATACTTGAGTCTATGCAAGTTTGATTATGATCTATATATATATGATGTGCAAAGTAAGCTTTATTAAATTTGGTTAAGTTGGCTATGTTTAATCATGTTTCGAAAGTGATATATTTTTCCTATGTATGTGATATACTTGGTAGATGCTTGATGATATAGACTTGTGTTTTGGTTTAGATAGTCGGATAAAATGCAAAGTTGATCAAAGGTGAAATAGTGATCATTTTGGTTAGGTAATATGACTATGTTAGATGAGTGTAATTTACTATATAATTTTGCTAAAAATATGGAAGAGTTTATGTATGTTCGGCTTAGTTCTAAGAATACTTTGGTAATGTATTTAGGTTTTATGTTCTTGTAATGGGCTTGGTCATTTTTGAAATAATAAGTAGGTTATTCAATGTATATAGTAGGATTGATCATGGTCCTAAATTGATGATGTCGTATATGACTTTGGTTTAGTGAGGTGTATTTATATCCTGAAATCAAATGTCTTATATATATGTATGTATATCTATATGTGTTCAATTTATATTCAGTTAAATTTTGAGTTATAATCTGTAAATGTCGTGTGGTTGCATAAACAGATTTTAATATGACTTAAGTGGCTTTATGATGGTATAAGAGTTGAGACTTGTTAGTAATGCCTCGTAACCCCTTTCTGGTAACGGATACGGGTTAGGGGTGTTACATTCGCTGGAATAGGGTTACAAAATGTTGCCAAAAATTTTCGAAACATTTACAAACATTTCATGTTAATCACTATTCAATCACCGAGATCATTCAAAACATCCTTTAATTTGACCCTCGAGACCCAATACGAGCATTAGAATCGAGTCGGGACTTAATCGGGAACTCTAAAAATTTTTCACGAATTTTCAAAAATTTTCCAAGGCACAAGGCTCACACGCCCGTGTGGTCTAAGGGACACGCCCATGTGACCTTAGGACACACCCGTGCTAGAGGCCGTGTTCGACCCTGTGTAACTCTTTGACTTGTGCACACGGTCATGCCACACACCCGTGTGCTAGGCCATGTAGAAATTAGGTGCAGGTTTCACACGGCTAAGACACATGCCCGTCTTCTAGGCCGTGTAGCACACACGACTGAGACACACACCTGTGTCTCTGCCCGTGTGCTCAATTCTGAGTATTCTGTTTCTCAAAATTAAGGTGCATGGGACACAGCCCAACGACACGCCCGTATACCAAGTCGTGTGTCACACACGGTCTAGACACACGCCCTTGTGTCTGCCCGTGTGGACAAAATAAAGTCATTTCCTAGCCTCATTTGCCACCCAAATTTACATTTACCAGCACTAAAACATACCAAGTACAATCCAACCATTCCAAGCATTCAATTTAAGCAAATTTCATCATTCATCATGGCATACCATTACATGCATATGTGTTTATAAACTTACCTTGGATTAACTTAGGCTTTAACATCATTTGATCACATGTACTTAACATAACACATATGAATATATCATAATAGCCTACTTAATCATACCAAAATAAGCCATCACTAGCCATACCAATGGCTAGGTTACAAAACATCATTTTTCAAGCCACTATTGGGCAAGTTGCCCTATACATGCCATTATACCAAAATGATTTTACTAAATATACCCAAAATAATGAGTTGATAGTGTGACGATGCTCCAATGATCTCCAACCTTCGTGAGCTACCGAACACTATAAAACAGGGGGAATAAAACGGAGTAAGCATTACAGGCTTAGTAAGTTTGTATAACGGAAATTAAACTTACCAATGCCGTTTATTAAATCTAAGTATACAATATCATGTTTTCCATCCATTAGCAAAATTGCCTAAACACATGCACTCAATCAAACATGTTAGTTACCAAAATCTTCATATCAATCAAGTAAACATAGATGAGCTCATCAAACAATATTCTTTCAAGTCATTATCATTTCATCTCAAAATTCTCATACCAGGTCAAGAGTTGTGTCCATTGAATCATTGAAATTCTGATAGATGCTCAAGTAGTATACTCGAGGTGTACGATTCAATAATCCATCAATTCTTATTCCAGGGTACCCATTAGGGCACTTAACCAAGGAACACACTCTCGAGCCACATATGGTATAACAGGATCATCAGTCCAGGCTAAATCCTTTATATAACGTATACTCAGAGGAGCTCAATTAGGATTACCAGTCCAGGCTAAATCCTAATCATAACGTATACTCGAGAGGTACTATATCAGGATTACCCGTCCGGGCTAAATTCTTTCTATAATGAGGTCAATAGGATTACTCGTCCGAGCTAAATTCCGTCCGCAACAAATGCAGGACCTCATCCATTTCGGAAAAGCACATATGTTCATCGAAATTCAATATTCAATTGGGACATAACCCCTATTTCACCATTTTCAAGCATGTATTAAATTTTCCATTATAGCATTCAAGCAATGCATATCAACATAAGTCACATTACATACATACACAACATTCAATTAACATAATTACATGCTCGATTAAGTTACACGAACTTACCTCAACACTTGTTCGCATATATAATCTACTAATCCGAAACCTTTTCTTTTCTTCGGTCTAACCTCAAATTTGTGTTGTCTGGATCTATACAAATAGATTAAATCATCAATTTCTCATATTTCATATTCATTCGGACTTTACGTTCTAGGCAAAATTACCATTTTTCCCTTAACTTTTCCATAAATTCTAATTTCATCCCTAGGCTTGGAAAATGAAACTTGTGTAATTTACTCTCTATTCTAAGCCTAACCAAAATCCCATTACAAAATTTACAGCACATGTATTCATAAAAATTTAGAATTTTTCATCAAATTTCAAAAATTTGCATTTTAGTCCCTAAATCATGTTTTCATCAAAACTCACTTTGTAAAAGTTGTTCATCTATCAACAACCTTACATTTTCTGCCATAAATTTCTAACTTTCAGCATATTCATCCATGACCAAAATTTCATACCTTGATAACTTTTCAAATTAATCCCCGAAATAGATAGATTAAACTATCCAGTTTCAAAAATATCAAAATTACTAAAAACGGGACAAGGAAACTTACCCAATTAAGCCTTGAAAGTTTATTCTCTCTCCTAGGGTTTCCATATAATTTTGGGGTTGAAGATGACAAAATAATAAGATGATATCTTTTATCATCTTTTTAATTAATTAATTATTTCCATTTCCAATTTAGTCCTTGCCCTTTTCTAATTTTTCCATGGATGAGTCACCAAAAATCTACATACTTTTCTTTAATAGTTTAATTACCATATAAGGACCTCTAGTTTTGAATTCCATATCTATTTAATCCTTATAGCTACTAGAATTTAACTTTTGCATTTTTTGCGATTTAGTCCTTCTCGTATTAAGCACTTAATTGGTAAAATTTTCGTATCAAAATTTTCACACGACACATCTATTATAATACGGGCCATATAATAAAATAAAATAAACTTTATTCCTTATCACTCTTCTAAGCTTCACAGATCTGTTGTAGAAATGTTGGTCTAGCTTTTAACTCAGCTATGACTAAACCATCTTCAGACAATGATAACCGAGTATTCATTGCTCGTAAAGCAAAAAGAGACTTTCTACTCAAGGCATCAGCAACCCCATTGGCTTTTCCCAGATGATAGTCGATAACCAAATCATAATCTTTTAATAACTCAAGCCACCTATGCTGTCTTTAGTTCAAGTCTTTCTGTGACATTAAATACTTCAAGCTCTTATGATCAATAAAAATGTGACATTTTTCACCAAACAAACAATGCCGCCAGATTTTTAGTGCAAGGACAATGGCTGCCAATTCCAGATCATGTTTCGGGTAGTTCTTCTCATGTGGTTTTAACTGTCTTGAAGCATAGGCTATTACTTTGCCTTCTTGCATCAATACACAATCTAAACCATTCAACGATGCATCACTATAAATTACAAATTCTTTACCTGATTCAGGCTGAATTAGCACAGGTGCTTCTGTCAACAAAGTTTTCAATTTGTCAAAGCTCTTCTGACATTTATCAGGCCACTCAAATTTCACATCTTTTTGCAACAGATGAGTCATTGGAGAAGCTATCATTGAGATCCTTGAAAAAAATCTCCAATAATATCCAGCAAGTCCCAGAAAACTTATGATTTCAGACACGTTCTTTGGTAGCTTCCAATTAACAATTGCTGAAATTTTATTCAGATCCACCCGGATACATTCTGCAGATACAATATGCCCGAGGAAACTAACTTCTCGTAGCCAAAATTCACATTTACTAAATTTGGCATATAACTGCTTCTCGAGCAGAATTTGCAACACTGTTCTCAAATGTTTAGCATGCTCATTTTTATCTCGGGAATATACCAAAATATCATCAATAAATACCATCACAAACATGTCTAAATACGGTCTGAGGATTCTATTCATCAGATCCATAAATACCGCAGGTGCATTTGTCAAACCAAAAGGCATTAGAAGAAACTCATAGTGCCCGTACCTGGTTCTAAAAGCTGTCTTTGGTACATCTGAATCTTTCACCCGTAGCTGATAATATCCGAAACGAAGATCAATCTTCGAAAATACAATGGCACCTTTCAACTGATCAAACAGGTCATCAATACAAGGCAATGGGTACTTGTTTTTTATGATGACTTTTTAAGTTGTCTATAATCTATACACAGTCTCAATGATCCATCTTTCTTCTTTACAAACAGAACTGGTGCATCCCAAAGTGAAAAACTAGGTCAAGCAAAGCCTCTATCAATCAATTATTGCAACTGTGCTTTCAACCCTTTTAATTCGGTAGGAGCCATTCTATAGGGTGCTATAGATATCGGTGTTATTCCCAGAATAAGATCTATAGAGAACTCCACTTCTCTAACTGGTGGTAAACCAGGTAATTCCTTTGGAAATACATTAGGAAATTTACAAACAACCAGCACTGACTGAATTTTCAACTCATATATTTTAATATCTAACACATATGCAAGATAAGCACCATATCCCTTTCTGATATATTTCTGTGCCGATATAGCTGAAATCATATTAAATAACCCATCCAATTTATCAAATTCAACGTGAAGTAACTCACAATTTTAACACTTTAACACAATGTATTTTTGTTTACAATTCACCACTGCATCATGTTGAGTTAGCCAATCCATACCCAGAATTAGATCAAATTTATCAAATGGCAACAACATCAAATCAGCCGAAAAGCAATAACCCTTTACCATCAACAAGAATTTTTTACAAATTTTATCCACCATAACATACTAGCCCAAGGGGTTTGAAACTTTAACCACAAATTCAGTGAATTCAATAGGTAAATTTTTAACATACACTAAATTTGTGCATATGTATGAATGTGTGGAACCAGGATCAATCAAAACAGTAATATCAGTATCAAGAAGAGAAAATGTACCAATAATGACGTCTAGTGCAGAGGCATCCTCTCTTGCACGTATAGCATATGTCCTTGTCGATGCTCGTGCTTCAAATTTAACTGTTGAGTCCTTTGTAGCCCCTCAACTACTACTGACATTTCCGAGATGTCGGGGTGGTCTACCTCTCGAAGCTGGATTACTTGGTTTCGAAGTCTGATCAATATCTTTTTCAGTCATTTCCGGGCAATCTTTGAGGAAATGATCAAGAGAACAACATCGGTAATAGGCTCCACTTCTCAAACGACACTCCCCGAAATGAAATTTGTTGCAATATTTACATTTCGGTTTGGGGTTACTGACACTTCCAACACTAGTTACAGATGGAGATGAAAGCCTAGGGTTAGAACGTTGAGAACCCCGCTCTTTTTCGGAATATCCCATAGATGTGGTAAAACGATCATGGTACTTCTTTGATTTCTTTGAAGTAGATGATTGTGATTTGCCCATAAATATTTTACCAGAAATCTGGGCTTCTTTCTCTGCTTGTTTCTTTTCTTTACTTAATTCTTCAGCTTTGTATGCTCGATCGGCCAGTACTACAAATTCCCTTAATTCAAGAATTCCAATCAACAGTTTGATATCTTTATATAAACCTTCTTCAAGATATTTACACATATCAGCCTCAGTCGAAACCCATTCTCTAGCATACTTACTTAACAGAACAAATTCCCACTCATATTAAGATACGATAATGTTTCCCTGTTTGAGCTCTAAGAATTCTTCTTTTTCTGATCCAGAAATCTCTGACTAATGTACTTCTTTCTGAGTTCAGTTTGGAAGAATTCTCATGTAACATTTTCTCTCGGTACAATTGAAATCAAAGTATTTCACCAATGGTAGGCTATGTCTTTTAATAAAGAAATTGCACATTTCAAACATTCAGCTGGTATGCAAGATAATTCATCTAAAACACTGATGGTAATTTCTAACCAAAACTCAACCCTTTTCGGATCATCATCTGCAGTAGCCCTAAATTCCTCTGCCCCATACTTATGGATTTTATCCACCGAAGGCTTACCAATTATAAGAAGTTCAATACCTTGTGGCACCTCAGGAACCGATTGATGAGCAGGTGGGGGAGGTTGTTGTACAGCAGGATTTGTTCTCAAATATTCAGTAAACCACTCATTCATCATTTAAAAGAAGGCTTCTTTTGCCTCCTCAGTTCGGCCCTCAGATACGGCCTTCTACTACTACTAGATGCATCTCGTTGAACGGAAGCTTGAGCAGTGCTCTCAACTTCCTCGGGTTCAGCTCTAGCTTTTTTGGATGACATTACTATATGAAAAACACATTTAAAATGGTCAGGAGATATCACACTATCACAAATTATATAATGGCATGTATAGATAAACTCGTACTTGCTACGTTAATCCGATAATCTACTAAACTGTAGCTCTGATACCAATAAATGTAACACCCCTAACCCGTATTCATCGCCAAAACAGGGTTACGGAGCATTACTAGAGTTTACAGAGTAATTTCACATAATTTATGTTATTTACTTTTCATATTCAAAAACTAATCACATTGTCCCTTGAATGAACCCTCGAGGCCAAATTTAAACATTAAAATTAAGTCGAGACTAAATCGTGAACTCAGAGAATTTTTTGCGAAATTTTAAAATTTTTATCATATACAGGGGTCACACGCCCGTGTGAGTAGGTCGTGTGGCTCACATGGCTAGATGACATACCCATGTCTCAGACCGTGTGGACATTTAATGTGAGGTACACGGCTGTGTCCCAGCCCATGTCCTTATCCGTGTAACTCTCTGACTTGGACCACATGGCCAGTCAAATGCCCGTGTGCTAGGCCGTGTGGTCAATTTAATTTCTAGAATTAGGTGCAGTTTTCACACGGCCAGGACACACGCCTGTGTTCTAAGTCGTGTACCACACATGGCTAAGACACAGGCCTGTGTCTCTGTCCATGTGCCCAATTCTGAGCATTCTGTTTCTAAACTTTAAGATACAGGGGACACACGGCCAAACTACATGCCCATGTACCAGGCCGTGTGTCACACACGGTCAAGACACATGCCCTTGTGCCTACCTGTGTGGACAAAATAAGGCCATTTCCTAGCTTTATTTCTCACACAAACTTTACCATCAACCTACCAAATCACTAACACACATATATCAACCAATTCCAAGCATTAACCCAAGCAAACATCATTAACATATTTTTTATAACATCACCTATATTCATATAGCCAAACTTACCTTTTTGTTAAGACATATAGTTTACCTTAATTTAATCTAACCACACCATACTTACACACACACGCACACACACACACATATTAACATGATATAACTTTGTAGTAATATACCAAATCAACATCACTAGCCATACCAATGGCTAGATTACAAACATCCATTTATAAGCCATCATTTGGCTAAGTTAACCTATACATGTCATTATATTAAAATAAGTTTACTAATTATACCAAAATGAGCTGGTGGATAGTGTGATGATGTTCCGACCGATCTCCAACCTTTACGAGCTTTCGAGCACTATAAAATAGAGAAAATAAAACCTAGTAAGCATTTAATGCTTAATAAGCTCATATAACAAGAATTAAACTTACCAATTACATTTATTCAAATAAGCATACAATAACATGGTTCCCAACTAATTTGCAAATTTGCCTAATCACATACACTCAAATAAGTATGTTAGTCACATAATTTACATGTACATTAAATAGCATGGACGAGCTCATCATGTTACAAATTTTCAGGAATTTCAGGAACATTCAAGATATAATTCATTTAATCTCATAGATTTTCAATTCAGGAATTTATCCATTGAATTATTGAAATTTCGATGGATACTCAGGTAGTACACTCACGGTGTAATAAACTATAAACCGTCAACCCATAATCAGGAGTTCCCTTTAGGGCACTTAATCAGGGAGCACACTCTCGAGCCATATATCAGGATGCTCAGATGAGCCATGTAATAGGACACTTATCCGGGCTAAACAGGAAATTCATAAGAGTTTTAATCATAGAGCTCATAGAGCTTTACAGGTAACTCCGAAGAGTTAATACCAGGGAGCACTGGATAAGGTAATAGAGAGTTCAAGCGAGCCATGTTAGAAAGCCCATAAGAGCTTATATTAGGACGCTCACGTAGAGCTATGTTTGTGTCCACATTATATACTGGATCACAACCGATCGAATCATGTAACAGGACGCTCACACAGAGCTGCGGTAGTGCGCAACACATGCAAGATCACTACTATTCAAGACACTCGCATGAACTATATAACAAGATGCTCGGGAGGGCTATAACAAGATTGATTTTCTGAGCTATATTTTGTCCGCAACATATGCAGGACCACATGTAATATGGGAAATCACATATATCCATCGAATTTTCATAATTCAAACGGAACTTAACATTTTCCGGATATGATTGAACATGTGTTTATTTCATTTATTTTTAACATTTATATAATTCATACAATCACATATCACATTCAATTCAAGCATATGAATAAACACAATTCGGTTATACGAACTTACCTCGACACTTGTTTGTATATGAAAATCTACTAATCCGAAACTTTTTTTTCCTTGATCTAATTTCGAATTTGAGTTGTCCGGATCTATATAAATGAATTTAATCATCAATTTAATCCATTTCATACTCAATTGGATTCAATTTACACTCTAGGAAAAATTACCATTTTACCCCTAAACTTTTCATAAATGACAGTTTCGTCCCTAGGCTCGAAAAATGAATTTCATGCAATTTAATCCTTATTCCAAGCCTAATCGAAATTTTCATATAACATTTATAGCACATGTAATTCACAAAATTCAAAATTTTTCCACAAATTTTACATCTTTGCAATTTAGTCCCTAAATCATAATTTCATCCAAATTCACTTTGTAAAAGTTGTTTATCTATCAACAACCTTTCATTTTCTACCATGAATTTCAAAATTTCAGCATATTCATCCATGGAAAAATTTATATTCTTTGATATCTTTGCAAATTAATCCCCAAAATAGATAGATTAGACTATCCCAATCTCAAAAATATAAAAATTACTAAAAACGGAACAAGAATACTTACCCAATTGAACCAATTAAGCTTGCTTGAAAACCTTTCTCTTTCCTAGGGTTTCCATGTCTTAATTTGGGGAAGATAATATAAAATAAGATGATATTTCTATTATCATCTTTTAATTATTTTGATTTCCAATTTAGTCCTTAGTCTTTTCTAATTTTTCCATGGATGAATCACCAAAAATATCTACTAACTTTTCTTTAATGGTATAATTACCATATAAGGACCTCAAGTTTTGAATTCCATAGCTATTTGATCCTTCTAACTACTAGAATTCAATTTTTACATTCTATGCAATTTGGTCCTTTCCATAATTAAGCACATAATCGATAAAATTTTCTTATCAGAATTTTCATGTAATATTCCTATCATAATATGGACCATGCAATAATATTAAAATAAATTTTCTTTCTAACTCGGATTTGTGGTCCCGAAACCACTATTTCGATTTCACTGAAAATGGGCTATTACATGTTTACACCATATCGATACTTAAACAAGTATCGATACCTTTCTAAAGTAACAATACCTTTTATGAAAATTTGAAACGTTGTAACTTAAATCTATTTCATGCTCGAATTATTAAAATTTGTTCCCTGTATGCTCGTTTTAGATTCATTGAAGTAAATGCTTGATTAAGAATTGTATAACTTGAATTCTTTCATGAAATGGATAACGTCAGTTACTCCGGCAACGAATGTAATATCCCGTTGCTCAGACCCGATGATTGGGTCGGGTAATAGGGAGTTACAATTGGCATTGTTCAAATCTCACCATATGCATATTTTTATTGCCTTATAAATTAAAAATAAGACTAAAGTATCCTTGAGTAATATAACTTATTTTAAATACGAAAGGTTAATTTTACATTTCTTTTGATCGGGTTGGTGCATGATTGACTTATGCCACTAACTCAATCAGAAATTTTATTAATGGTATAGTTGATATAATATATAATTTTATCATATATAGATTCAGTATTCCATAAATCCAACTAATAATATGCAAGTTTAATTTAGATTAAGATGATCTTTAAAAAAATTACTTTTTACATATCCAATAATAATATGCTGCGTCATTTTTTTTAAAAAACATAAGTAATACTTTTAACTCTTATTACTATTTTTAACTCTAAAATTAATATTTTTTTATATAAAATTCTAAACTCTAAATCTTAAAGCCTTTAAACCTTAAATTAAACTCTAAATTTTAATCTAACTCTTCCCTCAAATTAAAAATATGAAAATTCTAAATTCAAACTCTCTTTCCCTAAAATTATAAATATTAAAAACTTAAACTCTTAGTCATCGTACCATATATCATAAATCTAGTTAGAACAAAAAGTCTATAAACCTTATATTACTATTACTATTACTATTACTATTTGATAATTATATTTAATTTTTTACATTAATTTTATTTAATTAGTCAACAGTAATTAATATTAAAATATTATTGAGAAGAATTCTTTAATATTAAAAATTCTTTTAAAACATATGAAGCGGCGGACTTTTTATCCGGATGCGTAAAAATATGTATATGTAAATGGAAGATTAACACAGATGTTGAAAACGGATATTACAAGAAAAGTAAAAGGTAAGTTTAAATTACTACCAATGGTAGTGATCTGTCGAAGCTACCGGGCAGGGCTCTTGGTTTTGAGAGTCTCCTCTTCATCGTTACTGCCTTTGTTTCAATCTCTTTCCCCAATTTTCCGTTTCCACCATGGATCAGTATCTTGCTAATGCCTGCATACTGCAATGAATCTGCAATTTGCAGCGCTGTGATACCTTTATTAGTCCTTGCTTCTACATCCGCTCCTTTCTTCACCAACAATTCCACCCCTTCGACATGGCCCGATTCCACCGCGCAATGCAAAGCCGTGTATCCGTCTTCGTCTTTGGAATCAATATTGATGTCCTTATCAATCAGCATCCTTACAGCATCTGTTCTTCCTTTGAATGCGGCTCTATGTAAAGCCGTCCATCCATGTTGATCCATTCCGTTGATCGCCGCACCGTTTTTTATCAGCCCCTGGATGGTTCTCGCTTCACCTTTTCGAGCAGCTAAACATAAGCTGTCACCGAGCTTGAGTGCATCGAAAAGGCATGTGTGACCATGCTCAGCTGCAACATCGTAGGCGGCTTTTCCTGCTTTGTTCCGGTTATCTTTATACGCCCCCTTTTGAAGTAAAAGCTTCACCGTCTGCTCATCTCCTAGTCGTGCAGCGATATGTAATGGTGTGTCGCCATTTCTTGTATTCCGTACATCAGGTTTGGAACCATTAGCTAATAATAGGCGCACACAATCTTTTCTTCCTGCCTTGACGGCAAGGTGTAAGGCAGTGTTGCCATCGTTTGTGAGGGAATCAATATCAGCCCCTTTGAGCAGAAGAAGTCTAAGAACCTCTACATGGCCACCAGCCGCAGCGAGGTGAACAGGACCCCAACGAGAGTACTCGCATCGCTCTGTGCTAGCGTTATGTGCCAATAGAAGTTCAACAATCAATTCTTCACCACAGCTTGCAGCAGCCCCGAGCGGGGTAGAGTCTGACCGGCATCGGAACTCAACATCCGGCTCAAATTCAAGCAGTAATCGGACAATATCAGGTCTTCTTTGAGTTATAGCAATATGAAGCAATGTTTGTCCACGTGAATCAACTGAATCAGCTAGTTTCCAAGTGGGATCACTTAGCTCCAATACCTCTCTGATTCTTTCCATTGAACCATCCATCACAAGTTGAACCAAAACAGGTGAACCAACAAACATGATCTTGATACCACTATCAATAAACACCTGTTTCTTCTTTGTAGTGAACCAGTCATTCGGAACCACATCGAAGCTCGATGCCGAATATTTGATCGCCGCACCGGGAACCACGACACTATGCAGATGGAAAGAATCATCACCGTAAGGAAACGAGTCCGGAAGAAGTGAACCAGGAGGGAGATGATACACAATCTCCACAGTTAGTGTCCCAAGTGGCACTATGATTCCGGACTGAGGCTTGACAGTGTATCGGCCCTTGATAACCGGCAGCATCCGGATTGCAACCGGCATGGTGTACATAACATTGCGCAAAGTAAGCTCTCCATAGCATTTCTGCCCTGGCTCAATCCTAATAGCAACCAGGTTTGATGGTTCCAAACTAATAAGCCTATCCATATTTTTTTTTCTTGCAAGCTAAGGTATGGTTAAACTATTTCCACAAGTTAGCAGTGTTTTTCTTGGTGGGAAGTGAAGAACAAGGCTATTATTGTTCTACTTAAAGTAAAAAAAGGAGAAGAAAAACATATAATGTCCGACTGTAATGACAAATTGCCAACTGGTAGTGTTAAAAACAATGAAAGACAGGCCAACTCACAGTTGTTTAAGCTTATACAAGGGAGATCGGGAATATTAGGCACGACATGAATATAACATAGAAAACACGACATGTTAAAAAAAAACATAAAAAAATATTTTAAAACAATAAAGATATGATAAAATATACAAATCAATTCTGCAATATTTATTCAAACTAGCATTGTTATATTGATTTTACAATTATTTATACATGAATAATGCTAATGCAATGTTTTATTTATCTTTAAAATTTACACTTACATATTTTTAAAAAATAAATTTAGTATTCGGATAACAAATACTAATTAATTTAGAAAAGAAAAATGAAAAACCTTATTTTCATATTAATATATATTTCATTCACGCTCTCCACTTGCAAACAAGAAGGTGTGGTGGAGTTATGGAGATGATGATAATGCATGTTGTTAATGGATAATGATGATCTAATGACCATCATCACTACCGCTACCATCGTCTTTCTTCTTTTTTCCTTTCTTCTTCTTTTTCTTCTTCTCGTCATCACTACCACCATCGCTATCACGGTCGCTTTCACGATCACTATCACGGTCCCGATCGCGATGGTGCTCACGACTGCTATCACGATGGTGGTCACGATCACGACTGCTATCGCGACCACGGCTGCTATCGCGACGACGGTCGCGGCCACGATCGTCATCCCCGTGGATCTTGTCTTTGATCTTATCTAGCATCCCTTCGTCCTTGTGTTCTTTGCGTTCCTTGTGCTTATGGTCATCTTTCTTGTGCTTATCGTCATCTTTATCACCAGTGATCATGTCCTTGATTTTATCCATCATCCCTTCATCCTTGTGGTCTTTGCGGTCCTTGTGCTTATGGTCATCTTTCTTATGCTTATCGTCATCTTTATCACCCGTGATCATGTCCTTGATTTTATCCATCATCCCTTCATCTTTGTCATCTTTATGATCTTTGCCTTTCTTGTGATCTTTGTCTTTCTTGTCCTTTTTGTCCTTCTTGTCCTTCTTGTCGTCCTCGTCATCGTCACCCATCATGTCCTTCAGCTTTTCCACTATTCCCGACATTTTCTTTTTCTTTTTCTTTTTATATCTTTTTACACTCCCTTCGTTTTTTTTTTCTTTGATGAGAAAAATGCAGAGTTCTAAGGTTTCCATTTATAGATTGGCATATATTGTGGAATTTACTTTACCCTCCTCGTTACGTGTATACTATAGATTTCAACTTGCCTAATTTGGTATAGTACTCGTTTGAAGGATAAAAATATGGAAGAACTGAAATTAAGCCCCTGCTTTCGCTAGGTGTCCTTTTCTTTACTATAAAATTTTTATTTAATATTAATTAAATTTCATTAAATAATTATTTATTCAGTATTTTATTGTTAAATTTAATAATAAGCAAATTATACTTCATGTAATTTAACTATGCTTAATTTTTTTCTCATTCATCTAAGTTCCAGCTATAAAAAATTACAATTTCATCATCCAACTAATCAAGTTTCTTTCTTTTTTTTCCAATCTCGTTAAATGTCATTAATTTTTGTGGTGGAAGGATAAAGTGATGGTTTTAAAATTAACGGAATAATAAATTTAACTTGTAAAATTTATACATTATATTCATTTAGGCATAATTATAAAAGACTCAACTATCAACATTTAAAACTTGTCTCAATTTAATCCTAGTTGTATAAAAAAACCTTTCTTTTTTTCAAATAAATCTTCTTCTTTTTTTCATTTCATACTCTTCCTAAGCAAATTGTTGTCGTTTCAAATCAAAGAAACTGTAATTGTCACCACATTTTACTATTGTCAGAGCTCCAATGTGGTCTCCAACCAAAGAATGATGCGGCTAATTTACCCAAATAATATAAAAAAAATTTAATTTCTAGCTTGATTAATAACAAAAATAGTATGTTTTTTGGGTGGTGTCTTTCTTGTAGGCGGTACCACCTATTTTTTAATAATTTTTTTTTTATTTTTTTAAAAATATATTATTTTTATTATTTAAAAATATATATATCAGGTCAAAATACAGTCACCGGGTCAAAATACCCATGACCGCCGTGTGACGCCATCTGGATTGGCGGCACCAGTCTTATCTATCAGATAGGCAACACTGGTGCTGCCCAGTCCCATCACCCTGCGCCGATTCCCCCTTGCTTCGAACTCCCTACATGCCCCTGCACACCGCTTCTAAGCAGTGTTTAGTCCCTTCAAGAGGGAAAAAAATTGAAATGGGGGACCTTATAAGCATGGCCCCCTTAAGATGACGGGTGCGGGAGTGAACAAAAAAAGAAGAAGAAAGAAAAAAAAAAGGTATGTATCAATTTAGTAAATAATTTTTTTTAATTTAAAGAGTTTAGTTAATATGTTGTGAATTTTTTTTGTTATTAATTATTATCTATAAATTGGTTGTGTTTAGTGCTTATGATTTAATGTTTTTTTTTATGAATGTAATTTTTTTATAATTATTTTGTTAGTAATTTAGGATTATGTTATAAATTGTTGTGTTTAGTTTAGTGTTTTGTGATTTTTTATTGAAGTAAAATTATTTTTTTAATTATTTTGTTAGTAATTTATGATTAGGTTATAAATTGTTAGTATTTAGTTTAGTGTTTTGTGGTTTTTAGTAATGTAAATTTTTTTTTAAAAAAAAGTTATAGTTATTTGTTAGTAATTTATGATTAGGTTATAAATTGTTAGTGTTTAGTTTAGTGTTTCGTGATCTTTTAGTAATGTAAATTTTTTATAATGTAATTTTATTTGACTTTTGTTTATTTGAAAACTTTTATTGATTTATTGAAATGTTAATTAAATTTGTTTTTATATAATTTTATAGGTTGTTTGAAAGAAACTAACAGGTATGTTTCTTTTGTTTTTTTATTCGTATGTTTTTTATGTTTAGATGGTTTATATTTATTTTAATTATATTATTATTGTAAACTAATAAATAAAATTTTATTGTAGGTAAAATATGAGAAATTATGAGATATTTACTGTGTTTTTCTGTTTCTCAAATTCCAAATTATTTATTGTGTTTTTTTGCAACAAATTAAATGAATTCATTTTTTTAATTGCAGATTTGCAACAAATGGTTCTTTTAATAATAATGATAATCATATATTAAGTATTATTAATGAGATGGTAACGAAATTGTTATTTAATACTCACGTCATTTGCGGAATTAAATTAGATTGCATTAACTATTTTGCTAATTTAATAATGTCAGAGCTCGTACCGCGCATTGAGGAGCCGTGTTAATAGTGTAGGGTTTCTACCAAATGAACGCCTAATGCCATACTTGGAGTTAGCCGGATTCAGATCAGCGGCATTGATCTGAACCTTTGATCTGTGATACGACTTAATATCCGCATTAGTCGAGCGATGGCATTCGAAGACCCACACATTTCATTTGCCTTGCGAGGAGTGCACCATCACTCTACAGGGTGTTGCACTACAACTCGGGCTCCCCATCAATGGGAATGCACTCACGGGCGTAAGTTCGATCTCTAGGCTGGCCGCCATTTGCTATGACTTACTTGGATGCTCGTCCAGTGAGGGAAAATTTACGGGTTTAAAGTTTTCATGGCTAAAGGTCAATTTCGAGCATTTGTTGAGTATTGCCAGTGAATGAGAGGTGATACATGCCATTCGAGCTTACATTATGCACCTTATAGAGGGTGTACTCATGTCGGATGCAAACAACAACAGGGTCCACTTGATGTACTTGCCCCTATTATCCAATTTGTATAATATCCGTTCGTATAGTTGGGGGTCCGCAGTGTTAGCCATTTTGTATCGCGAATTCTGTCAAACGACAGATCCTTCTGCGGTGGACATAGGCGAATGCCTCATATTGCTGCAGTTGTGGATGCTTTACTGGATGCCATTCTTGGCATCGATTAATCACCAATCATATGTATTTCCACTCGTTAATAGGTGATGAATTTTTACTCATTATAACAATTAGTTGACTTTTTTTTCGGATTATATTATTCTAACAATTTGTTTTCGTAGATGAAGCACTAATTCGGGTATCGGGAGGTCATACATGATTCTAATATATCGTCTGATGATCGAGAATCATGTTGGAGAGGGGGTAAGTTTTTCCAATATGAACTTAATTTAATTATTTTATCTCACTCGACCCGCGTTAATATAACTATGTTATTAACTGTACAGTTCATTTGGATGCCATATTTGTTCCAAAAGTTTTCATCTACCCACGTCCACTCACACCTATGGTGCATTAGCACACCCGTTATCAATTTCCAAACAGTGGAGTGGTATTATGGTGATCGAGTACTCCAGCAGTTCGGTTGCACATAGTATATCCCAACACTACTAGTACGGTTCGGGGACATCCATGGGATTAACAAGAGGGGGAAACATGGAAATGATTGGGCCAAATTGCATGAAGAAAATATTGCAATGTGGAACAATCGGTTGGGGCAGGTACCTCAGATGGTTCGTGTTTTAGATCTGCAGCCCTCGTTAGAGTACATATAGTGGTACTCTGAGATGGGGAAACTATTTTTGTTTGGTGGGCAGTCGATGGTAGTCCCCCCACACATGACACGACTTGGGCAACCCTACCCTCCCTTCCCCTCCCCTTCCACATCTACCTCATACACCCGATCTAGAGGCAGAGCCAGAGGTAGAGCTGAAGCTACACTCTAGGGATAGTTCTTATCATCCAAACCTGGGGAGAAATGACTATTTCTCGGGCTCATCAAGCCACGAATATCATTCAGAATTTGATATCTTCAACCCACTACCACTTTAGTACTCCGCATATCAATTCCTACCCGATCGCGATGATTGTTCAATACGCTAGTTTCAGTGTAAGTATTTACTTCGATTATGACTGGCTAATCTGTATACGCCACATAGTTTCCCGACAGATTTCTCCCTAAATTCAATTTCATTATGGATTCTCGATGATTTTGGACCACCTTTCAAATTCCTACGCAACCCTTTGTCTGGGCCAAGCTCAAAAGTCGTCGGAGGCACCTCCCATTTAAACAGGTCAGGCAGGACGGGGAACTCGTTCTCCCATACATGTAATATACACTCGAGGGTGTACACTTCATCGATAAATTGTTCAACATTGAGCGAGGCTTTAGCACAAGCTGCCACGACATGTGTATAGGGATAATGAAGTATCTGGAACCTCCTACAATCGCACCGTCTGTTTTGGAGATCAACTCTATAGGACATAGGTGGTATACCGGGTCGACGACCGATGGTCTCTATAACTCGAAACGTTTCATTACATCGTGAATATACTTCTACATTTATCGACCTCGCCATCTGACTATTTGTAACCATTGCATTCCTAATATATTTAACAAATATGTGTCCCGTGTAACAACCCGTTTTTAGTCAAATCGGAACAGAGGTTTTGGAACCACAAATCCAAGGTCAAATTTATTATTTTATTATTATTTTAATATCCACAGCATGAAAATATGTTTGTGTGAAAATTTCGTTAAGAAATTTTATCGTTTGATTGGTCAATTTGATAGAAAGGACCAAATCGCGTAAAGTGTAAAAGTAATGTTCTATTAGCTAAAGGTGTTTAATAGCTATAGAAAATTAAAGTTAAGGTCCTTAAGTAGTACTTAGACCATTATTAAGTTAGTGGGCAATTATGACATTGGTATTGTTGTAGTTAGTGGGATTAATTAAGGTTAAAAAGGTAATTTGGTTAATTAAGGTAAAATAAATAAAACGAAATCTTTAATTTGTATTCATCTTCTTCAAAAGGCAAAAACCAACCGGTTCTCTTGAGAAAATTAGGGCTAAGGTTCGCCACTTCTATTTTCATCAATTAGGTATGTGTTTTTGATCTGTTTTTAATAATTTATATGTTTTTGAGATCGTTGCAACTAGGTCTAGCTAGCCCAGGGACTAATTTGTAAAAATTTTAAAGATTTTGAATGTTTCCATTAATGAATACATGAGTTTTGATGTTTAATGATAGATTATGAAAGTTTGATGATAGTTATACAAGTTTTGTTAAGTGATTTTTAGTGAAAATGCAAATTAGGGGCTAAATTTTGAAATGTGTAAATTTAGTGGTTAAAATGTGGAATAAATGAAAAATATGGGCTGATAGGGGCATAATAGTAATTTTTCTAGCATGGGTTAATTTGGAATTTCATTAATTTCTGTTTTTGTGAAATAAGGACCCAATTGTAAGAGTTGTGAAACATTAGGGGCAAATGTATAAAATTTCCTTAATGAGTATTTTGGGTTAAATTGAATAGCTTGATGATTAAATAAGTTAATTTTAAATATATTTAGATCAAGAACAGCGGAATTCGGATCTAGATTGGGAGAAAACTAAAGTTATCGACTAATCGACCTATTTCGTCGTTTTCACATCCGAGGTAAGTTCCTATGTGATAAATTTTATTATAAATGTATTTTAAATGCTTTGATATTGTATAAATTGTGAATAAGAGACTTCAGATAAGTTCGACAATGACTCGATGATAATTCGACATTCGAAATCCCGGTTGAACCTTAGGAATAGTTTAGGATACTAGTGACATGTCATTAGGGGATACATTGAGTTGGCTTCGGGCCATGATATTAGCATTTCGGGTGCGAGATATACTGATTTGACTTTGGGCCATGAATATCGTCTGATTTGGCTTCGGGCCATAATATCAGTACTTCGGATATAAGTTACCTTGATTTGGTTTCGGGCCATGGTATAGGTACTTATTGAGCGAGACTCCTGAGTACTCGATTTCTATTCTGAATGGTTCAACGGGTAAATGAATAATGTGGTTGAGAATGAGATTTGTACGAGATGGTAAGGTATGTGCAGAAACCTTATTAGCTTTGGATCGAAGAAATGGTGAAGAAAATATATAGTTTTGTGAATGAGTAATTGAAAGAGTTGTTAGTTGATGTGAATTCATGTATTAATAATCAATTGTTGAATTATGTATTTATGATTATATTGAATTTATTTCGTACGAGCTTACTAAGCTGTAAAGCTTATGTTGTTTATTTTTCTATGTTTTATAGTAACTTCAAAGTTAACTCGGACTCGGGGATCGTCGGAGAAATCGTCACACTACCCAACTATCAATTTGGTACTTTTGAGATTGTGTTTTGGTCATATGGCATGTATAGGCATTTTGGTCATTTTGGTATATGTGTTGTTATGAATTTGGCCATTTGTGTTGGCTTATAAATTTTATGTATATAATGTTGTATATGGCCATGTAAGTTGACCTATTTGGCTTAGTTGGTGATGTATATATATATGTGGGCTAATGCCATTTTGTGATGTGATTTATATTGCTTTGTGAAGGGTTGATTGTAGATTATTAGTTTGAGTAGCTAATGGTTGAATTTGAGATTTGTATGTTTGTGGTTCTAAGCAAAGGAATGTTAAGATGAAATAGTGCATGTAAATGTGTTGTGCAAGTGAGTTTTGGTATGAAATTGAACGGTATATTATGGTATTGATATATTTGTATTGGTTGGTGTTGAGATGGTATGAATTATGCTTGAATAAGGTTAATAGAATGCTTATTTATGCTTTGTATTAGTGCCAATTGGTTTGATGTAGGTGTGTACCTAATGGGGTGGCAAAATGGTTTGGTAAATAGCCTATTTTTTTCTACACGGGCGTGTGTCTCAACCGTGTGTGACACACGGTTATGTTGCACGGTCGTGTGTCCCCTGATGTTGATTTAGAAACCAAGTCAGTATGCTCCACACGGCCTAGCACACGGGCGTGTATGGCCATTTGTAGGACACATGGGCTAGCCACACGGGCGTGTGTGTTGGTCGTGTGACCCAAGTCAGAATGTTACACGGGGTCGAACACGGGCTAAGACACAGCCATGTGATCCCATTTCGAATTTCCGCACGGCCTGAAACACGGGCGTCTCTCTTGGCCGTGTAAGTGACACGGGCGTGTGACCCTTGCAGTTTGAAAATTTTTATAAGTTTCGTAAAAGTTTTCAATGTTATCGGTTTAATCCCGAACCACTTCCAAAGCATGTTTGAGCCTCGTAAGCTCGTATTAGGGACATTATGATTGATGTTGAATGATGATTGCATGAAATGTGAAACATGTTTGAGAAATGTATGTGTAATTATTTTATAAGTCCGGTAATGCTCTGTAACCCTATTCCGACGTTGAATATAGGTGATGGTTGTTACATCCCGCCTCTATCTGGTTGATGTGGTGCTTCCCCATTTTTGGCATTAAGGTAGCCAACCTGTAGAATGTAGCCGAGAAGACAGATGAAATCAGAAAATGTCGTGTTTTCATCAACATGGAGTTAACCCCCTCCGCCAAATTAGTGGTCATATGACCATAGTGAAAGCCCTCGTTGAAACTTTGAGCCTATTGCCACGGCTCCATGGTACCTAACCATTGTCGAAAAGGTGTGTTCGTGTAACCTTCCATGTCACTCTCAAGTCGAATCATCCTTTGCCAGAAAATGTGTGGCTCTAGCTCATACGCTATATATGTATTAAGAAAATATAAGTTACAGTCTTGCCCTAAAATATTAGGTTATATATTGAAAAGATAAGGTTATTCTTTACCCATTCTCACAACTTGTCTCCTCTAGTCTGCATTCTTATAATCTCGGTGGAAGTTAGCCGTGATGTGCCGAATGTAGTAAATAGAACCTCTGCAAGTTCATAAGGAAGAATTATCATGACTCCATATTCTCCTTATCTACGATGGAAAACGCTATCGGGAGCACATTCTTGTTCCTGTCTTGAGCAACCACAAGAAGTAGGACTTGTATATATTTACTGTATAGCGAAGTCCCATCTACTTGCACAAACGGCTTGCATTGGGGAAATGCACGCACGTATGAATCAAACATCTAGAACATCCATTGGAAAATTCTTTTTTTTTTTGTTGTAATTGGTTATCCGGGCCTTAATAAGGTCGTGTCTGCAACTCAATATAGTCCTCGGCACGCACTCTCGCATAGCGGCTATCCATCCCTGTAACTCATTGTACGACGCATTGAAATTTTCGTACAATTGCTCCATTGTCATCTGTTTAGCTATCCATGCCTTTCGGTATGATACTCAAAACTGGAATCGTGCCTGCATTTCAGCATTCAGTACTGAAATTTTCATGGTCAGAATGTCTTTCACCATTGGCATGATGCACGTACAGATAGTTTTGAAATCAAGTTTTCAATGATCTTCTGTCATACGTGTTTAAGTGCATGTGTGAGGCCCAACAAATTTTCGTATCTCCCACATCTGTGACTTCTAAATAAATGCAGCTCGTACCCGCCAATTGCAGCCTTCCACCGACCTCTAACACTCCCCAATATATAATGTTGTTTTAGACACGGCGACTTTGTAGTCCACTAATATATTCATGCTATACCGCTTAATGGAAAATACACTCTTCTTTACTTTCGAATCTCCAGCCCACGAACAACTCCTTCGGATCGAAATCTACGGCCAGCTGGTGAGCAGGTAGTATTTCAGGGTACTCTGAAAACTCGACCGCGTGCACTGCATTGAGGTCTATCCGCGACATGTGTGCCCCAAGATTATTGTGTATCACAATACGACAAATCTGGTTCCCGACTAAAGACACGTTAACATTTCCATCGTCATTCACGCCTTCGTCATCAATATCATCTGGGACATTGTCCATATCGGAATCGCTATCACTATCGACCTCGTGATTAAAAGGATCACTACTATTGTATACATCAACACCAACCACATCAGTCTCGGGTGCAGCATTAAGATCAATGTCGATCCCGTGTACAGTCGATTGACTATCAATGTACGATATCGAAACCACCATACACGGCTCTTGAGCTCCATGTTCTTCACCTAATGTAGTAGGATCTTCAGTTGGCTCCACACCAGCTAACTCAGCAAATAACTAAATCGGTGCATTTTGGTTGCTTTGATTCCCACAATAAAGAGTGACCATTGTCTCCATGTTTTCATTGTCTACAAATTCCATTTCAGTAAATTTTATGGGATCCATCAAAACTGGAAACTTGTATAAAAGTTTCAAGATCCTTCTCCCACAACGTCTATCAATTTTTGCACTAATTCTTTCCTTCATATCAGCAAACGAGATATTTCTATTAAATCACATTGTTATTTGTTAGCGATGTCGAAACCATTTTAAAATTTTTAGAAAACGGGGTCGACTTTTAAAAAACGAAAATGGGAGTCGCCACCAATCCCTTTTTATTTAGGTGTGATTGGATCACCTTGTAAAATGTTTCATTTTAAAACATTTGATTTTGGCCTACGAAAAACAAGAAAATGGGTTCAGGAGTCGGTTACATATGAGGAAGGGTTAGCACCCTCATAACGCCCAAAAATTGGTACCTAATTGAAAGAATCATGTCCAAATGTTTGAAATTTAAAAAGTTTAAAATAAGATCCGTTATTAGAAGGAAAACCAAGACTTACCTATTTCAAAGAAATAAAAATACAATACCCAGTAAGTTAGGATACAGCATCTCATAACTTCGAAGCTAGGTACATCTTTATTTTAGAAAATTCCTACCTCGAAACCCAAAACATCATACCCAGTAAGTTAGGATACAACATTTTGAATTCCCAAGAATAGGTTTTTTGATTTAAAACTTGAGATTTCTTTATTCCGAAAGAATATAAACATCACATCCAGCACAATAGGACACGATATTTTTAAACCCTCGTAACTAAAAAACATCTCATGATTTTCAAAAGCTTGTTAAAAGGATATTTAATTATTTAGCCAAATAGGAAATCGCAACCCAACACGTTAGGGCACTATTTCCCGAATTTCTAAATAAAAAAAACATTGCCTTATTTTAAAATCTTTAGATAAAGTATAGTAATTTTGCAAAATAAATTTTTATTTTAAAATGATGATCCTACGAAAATATCATATTAATACAGACAATAAAAATATAAAATAACAATTAAAAAATAACCACATTAAGGCAACCATAATAATAATAATAATAATAATAATAATAATAATAATAATAATAATAATAATAATAATGTCAAAATAACAAAACTTAATAAACATGAAAATTTCACATGCGATATTAAACCTTTCATGCAAATATATATAACAAATAATAAATGTAAAAAAATATACAGATATATTGAAAAAAAAAGATAATTATATTTTAAAACAAATAAATAATTTATAAAAATATATTTATAATAATCTAATACATATAAAACTACATTTAAATATAAATAATATATTATACAATATAAATGGTTTTAGATAAAATAAAAAT
The DNA here is from genome assembly GCA_005393395.2 of Gossypium australe. Lineage (NCBI taxonomy): Eukaryota > Viridiplantae > Streptophyta > Magnoliopsida > Malvales > Malvaceae > Gossypium > Gossypium australe. Next base: position 102,347,990 of record CM016624.1, read on the forward strand.
TTTTAAATAATATAAGATATAATATTATATATACAAAAATAAAAAATATATAGAATATAACAACTAATATATTAATCTAAAAAATAATATGTAATAAAAATAATTAAAATAAAATAATAAATAATAATAGTTTAAAAATATACATAATAAAAATATATAATAGTTTTATATCATTAATAAATTAATATATAAATAAAAAGAGAAATAATATAAAATATTTAATATGACAAAATAATTAAAATGAAATAAAATAAAAAGGTTTATAAAAAGGACAAAATAGCAACTAAAAATAGATAACAAGGACTAAATCAAAAAACACGTTAAAGCACAGGGAACAATATGGCAATTGAGCCTCCTTTCCAAAACGGCGCTGTTCCGATTTTAATCTTTAAACTGGCCAAGAATTCAATTGAAACAAAATGAAAATTCGAGGGATAATTTAATAAAAATAAAAATTTAAATCATACTTAATTAAAAAATTTAAAATATAGGAAGGACCACGGGCATAAATAGCCCAATCTTAAAAAACACGCGGATCCCTGGAGCGGATCGGGTCAACACGCGGGTCGTCCATTGAAACGACGCCGTTTTGGTCGTTAACTAACCGCCTCAAAACGACGTCGTTCCTTTGATTTATAAAAGTAAAAAATTAGTTCAAAAAATTCATTTTATTCACTGTTTTTAAAAAAAAAATATAAGAGAGCTCTGAAATGCTCTCTGCTCCTTCGACCTGAGGTCAGGCTCAGCCTTTGGCTCCGGTCATGCGCCGTTGTACGCGCCACCGCACGCGCCTCCTCCGGCAACGGTCAGAAGCCCCAAACGCCTCCTTTTTAACTCCGACCAAACGGTAAACCCCATTTTTCCTCTTTTTTAATATATGCATATTTTTAAAAAAATGAAATGAGAAGAACATAAAAGAAAAAGACAGATATTTAAAAGAAAAAATCACCTCTGTAATATTTTTATTTCTCTGTATGTATTTTTCTTTTGAATATTTTCGTGTCTTTTTTTGTGTTTTAGTCTATCGTCCCTTTTTACAGATTTATTTGGGGTTTTTATAACCCCAAAATAAAGAAACAAAAAAAAAGGAAATACATATGTTTTGCCATTTTTGTTGTTGCGTTTTCCTTTCTTGTACAGGTAATCGACGAGGATCTCGGTGATGGTGGGGCTGTGATGGCAGCGCGATTCGCGGCTTGACGAGGGCGTGAGGAGCTGTTGGGCGCTGGTATTGCGGCGCGACGATCAGGCTTCTGTCATTGCGGCGCCTAGGGTTTCTGGAGAACCCTAGGTCTCTGTTTCTGTTTAGTCTTAGGCCTTTTGGGCCATCTCGATAGTGGGTCTGAATGTTGGGTATGGGTGTAATTGGGCTTTGGGTTTAGTTGGTTTAGGGTTTAAAGGCCATAAAAAATGGACTGTTAAAAAAAACATTGGAAATTTATTTTTTTATTTCTGTATGGGCCCGGGCAAAAATGGGCCTCTACAAGCGACATTCAAATATACATCTCACGGTTGTTGTCAATATTACTCCATCGCAATAAACACATACGAAAAACTAATTCTCCTTCTTCAATACTAAATCTGTTAAAAAAATCAAAATTCTCAAAACAATTTCGAACAGCAATAAAGTTAGTTACATAAAAATCTTAATGAATAAAAAGAGACCAAAATTATAATAATATGCAAAATTTTTCATTCAGAAGCTAACAAAATTAATAATCTAACAAAATAACTTTCAAATAACAAAATTACTAACAAAATTTTCCATTCTTTTTAAAAAGAAATAAATAAAAACATCTTATCCTTCTTTTGGTTCTCCTTTCTTTCTTTCTTCTCCCTATCTTCTTCCTTTTGTTCTGCTAATTTTTTTAGAATTCTCCTACTCATCTCATATTTAGATACAATTAAATAGGTGAAAAATTGACCATTGATGCCGCTTGTCAGATAGGGCTCACCAGTGGCGCCTACCCCTCTTATACCATTCCATAGACACCACCCAAAAAACATACCATTATCGTTATTAATCCTGCTGACACTCCATTTCAAAAATCATTTTTTTTATATTATTTGGGTAAATTAGACGAATGATGCCGACAAACTCCTCCATGCCCCTTCTTAATCTCTATTTATTCTAAGAGTTTTAGGAGTTCTAATTTAATCAATGGCAACTATAATAACCTTTGTTTTCTCTCTATCCAACTTGATGTTCAGACAAATGTTTGAACACAAGTTCAAACAGAGCACTAGCAGTAACCAAATCAGAGAAGGAGAGTAGGGGTGAGCAAAATCCAATTCGATTCGAAAAACTATATAAAAACTCAAATTTTGAATTAAATAGTTCAAATTATTTGAGTTAATCAAGTTATTCAGATAAACTTGAATAAAAAATTAAGTTTTTCGATTTAACTCGAATATGAATTACACAATTCGAGTTATCCGAAAATCTGAATAAGAAAAGACAAAACTATGTCGTTTTAATAAATGTTTACTTTTTAAAAAGTTAAAATTCAAAATAATTAAGTTAAAAGGCAAAACTGCGTCGTTTTGATAAATGTTTACCCATAAAGTTAAAAGGTAAAATCATTATATTGTTCATGTAGTTAAATAATCTTATACTTCATCTACTAGCTAAATAATCGGTCGATCTAAACGCAACATTAAGTATAAATAATAGGATTCGTTAACTCAACTCGATTTGACTCGATTGATTCGATTCGAAAAAAAATTCAAATTGAGTTCGATTGATAAAATAGGATTTGTCAACTCGACTAACTCAAAATTTTTTTACTTGATTCGACTCAAATCGGTCGAATACTCACCCCTAAAGGAGAGAAATAAACACAAGAGATTTGTTAACGTCATTTAGATTCACCAATCCTACTTTGTAGAGCCTCTCTCAATAGCATAATAATCATGGATAAATAAACTCCAAAACTTATCCCAAGATAGAACTTGATAAACCAAGTAATATCAATTCATAAATAACCAATAATAAAGGATAAATATAAGTCTCAATAAGGCAAGTCGATCACAATCTTCCTTAAGACACTACGTACAATCTCCGAGGTTTAGACAAAATAAAAATACATCCTAGGATCCAATTGCTTAAGGTAAAACCATATGTGAAGGCCCAAGTCAAAATGCCAACATCGAACAATACTGAGGTTGTCTTAAAAGTTTGTCTGAATAGGTGTTTGAATTCAAACACGAGTCAAAAAATTAGCCTTGGACAACCTTGGTCCTAACAGCAACTAATAAAAATTGTTCCTCATTTCACTCTTCTCCATATCTTTGAACCTTCCCTTATCGCTCATCATCAATCATAGACCATTAGGGTGTGCTTGGTTGGGTGAAAAACTAGAGGGATGGAATGAGGTTGTGAAAAAGTGGAAAGAAAATAAATTTGGAGTGTGCTTGGTAAAGAAGAAAAGTGGAAGGAAAGAAAATATGAAAGATGATAATTTCCATCCTAATGCATAAAAACCAAACCTTCCAAATTGAAAAAATTGGAGGAAAGAAAATGAGAGAGAGAGAGATGTACGTTAGTTCAAAATTATGCATTTTTCAAATGTTTTATTTTCTTTCCTTTTATTTTTCAACTCTACCAAGAAATGGATGGAAATAAAATGACCTTTTCTTTCAATTTTTTCCATCTTTCTTACCAAGCTCACCTATGAAAAAAAACTATATTTTCCATCTTTCTTTCTTTTTCTTTTTTTTTTTTTTGCCCCTTCAATTTTCTATCTTTCTGATTTTCTTTCCATTTTACCAAGCAAATCCTTAATTCCTATTGGGAAGTTAACACCCAAGTGCCTGCCACAAATCCAAGGTCAACGACCCCAACCCACTTAAAGTCAGCAAAGACTCACATAAAGTTAAAAAATTTTCTTATTCGCCACCTCAGGTCATTATCCCTGACATAGACAAACGCCATCATAGGCCAATAGTTATATATGTTGCCTCACATAAAGTCATCCATGATGAACAATTCGAGTTCTTAATAGTACAATGACACATTAGGCTATTAGGATCTAGTGCCTTAAGTGTAGTATATTCGTCAATTTATACTTGTAATTTTTGAATATATTGATTTAAATATGATTTCATCATACATTAATATCATTTTTATATGTCTTCAATGGCTTTTTCATACAAAGCAAAATATAAGTAAATATTGGCTCATTATTTATCTAATGTTAAACTAATATTAAGTTGCATTATGTAGTTGAATTATAATGCGAGAAAACAACTTATATTAGTATATAATCTAAACAGTCTATAGTTTAATCGAATTGAGAAAATCGATTGAAAGACTATTATTCCATCTATCAAGTCCAATTGGGGAGATGATTGTTGGATTTGTTGCCTTAAGTGTAGTATATTCATTTGTACACTTGTAATTTTTTCAAACATATTGGTTAACAAAATTTTTCATGAATTATATTAATACTCTTTGTATATTGCCCTCACGTTATTTTTGCATGTAAAATAAAATAGAAGAAAATATTAGCTCATCGGTTGTCTAATGTTTAACTAATACTAAGCGGTATTACGTGGTCGGGCCGTAATACGGAAAGACAAGTTATATTAGTAGACAAACCTAAACATGTCCTTAGTCTAATAGAAAATGAGTAAACCGATTGAAAGGCTAATATGTCGTTGTCAATGGAAAGAAAAAATTTTACGTGGTCGGATCGTAAGAAAACCGTTTTCGAACCGGAACTTTTCCAATAATGATTTGTCATAGGCATCGGTGCGAATAACTCTTAGAAGATAAAAGACATGGATGTCATCGTCATACATCGAACAAGACCCAAGTCGAATTTATCCTAGATCCATTTATGGATTTATTCACTTGTGGCGTTCATCATGCAACATGCCTTAATCCTGAGTAGATGATTGATTATGTATGTATGACTCGTATACTTTGATGTAAGTGAAAACTTCAATTCAAATAGATAAGGAACTAAAAGCTAGGGTTTTGGGTCTATGACTTGTGAATGATGTAGCATCATTCCACAATAGTGGAATTCATTGTCCAATAAAAGATAAACGATATCCTCTCATTAGCATTATATGATTGATGAAAAGGGAACGTAGCCACGGGTCATTTGTCATAAGACAAATTATTTAATTACTATGTGTTAGTAATTGATTTTTTTTTCATATTGGAAGATGTAACGGAAACTATGAGATAAAGTAAGACCATATTAAGAGAACAAATTTATCCCAAAGAGATTAAATACAGATTAAATACAGAGAGGCGACAAACTGAATGAAATATAGATTAAATAAAGCATAAAAAAGTTACCTTGAGCTTTGTTTCAGGAAGGGAACTTGATGAAAAAGGAGAAGGAAGATGAAGAATGGAAGGAGGAGGAAAGAATTTTGTGAAAGTGGAGGAAGATGGAAAATGTCTTACAGAAATAAAATCGGTAAGATATTTTCCCTAAAAATCCATCTCATTTACCCGTGTTTTTGAAAATGTTTTCCCAATGTAATTTATTTTCAATCAAACAAACACCGTAATCCTAGCAAATAAATGGACCCTAAATCATTGTAATATATGTAAAAACAATTTAAAATATAATTTATTATATATATATATATATATATATATATATAATAAACTCAATTAAACAATGAAAAGATAATAAATTCTTAAATATATATTTGTTTAATTTAAAATAGCTTTTATGAAATATTTTCAGAATATCTGCCAAACAACAGAAAATATTTTACAGAGATTCATCCAAACACCAGAAAAGTAAATCATTTCTAGAAAAGTAAATCATTTTCCGAAAATTATTTTCTAGAAAATATTTTACTGGTAAACAAACGGAACCTAAATTTAATTGCTATCTTATTTGCTATAAATTTTAAAATTGGATTTTAATCTTTTTATCTTTTAGATCCCCACTAATCTTTACTTTGCTTGTTTTATTTAACAAATTAAGTAATTACCCTTTCTTTTTTTTTTTTTAATATGATCTTATTCACTACTATTTAATATTATTATATATTTCAATTAAATTATCGAAGTCAATATTTTTCAAAGACATTACAACAAAATTTATTTATCATGATAAATATGAAATGATATACTTAAGAAAAATCCCAATCAATAATTTTTACTATTATTTTTTTAATATTTTTCATGTCTGTTTTACTGTACATATTTCGAGTTTGTAATTATTCATTCTAATAATGCCGTCTCTAAACTTCTAATTTATTGAAAATGCAATGTGTACACTGCACCCAACACTTCTTAATTCTTCACAAAATTGAGATGTAGGCACGTGAGAGCAACAGGTGTTTGCATGGCCAACCCAACGTGTCAGCCATGGGAGAACTAACATTTCGGTACTTTTGCCTTCTCATTTCCTTGATATCGAATATTCAAAAGCCATAGCCTTTTAATTTCTTTTTCATTTTCTTTTTGATGATCATAGCAAAACAGCAAGATAATTAAGAAAGTTGAAGAAGATAATGATGGAGAGGAAGCATCTTTCTTCTATCGCCAACCATGTTCTTCAACGAAGTGCAGAGTAAGATATATACTTCTTTTCTTAAATAATATGTTTTCCATAGTGTTATCACAGTAGATTTATTCTTTCGTTGTGATATGGGATCTCTTTGGAGATTAAAAAATCAATGAGAAAACATAAAATTCAAGATCAAACAAGATTAAATTTCAAAGCTTATGGGTATATGTATATATTATCTTGGAAGTTGGTTTTCATATTTTTTTCCTTGTTCTACGTATCTGAGTGTTATCAAATTTGTTTCATATTTAAATATTCATATAGAGATGGGTGATCATACAGTTGAAAAGCATTTATCCCTGTCAGATGTTTGATAATATTACTAGTCAATTATTATGGGTGTTTTTTATGTGTGTTTTGCATATTTAATTGAATAATACTCGATACATGTTACATATACAGCATATTGAAGAGCTTTAAATATGCTAATTTTGCACAGGGAACTTGGTTCTTCAGTGGATCATTTGGTAAAAGAATTTGAAGCTAAATGGACACCTGAAGTAGGCGATTATTCGAAGAAATTAGTGGAATTTTGCAGCTCAAAGGCCCTCATTAAATTTTGTCAAAATATAAAAGAAAAGATAAGCGATGGATCATATAGCCGCTTCACATATGATATGATGCTTGCCTGGGACAACCCCAGAGCTGTGGACGAAGAGTCTTCAACTGTGAGAATATATTAACTTCTCTCAATCATAGTCAAAGCTTGGAATTTACTTCAATTCTGAATTGCAATCTTTTGGCTGAATAGTCACATTTCGATGAAATATTTAGTGAAATTATGGTTTTCATTTTCCTTGTAATATTTGCCTTACTAGTTTGTCAGAATTTATGTGTTGATGACTTCCTCCACCTACATTGTTACTGTTTCTATCATGCGAGTTAGGAGGAGAGCCTTGGGAAGGAGAAAGAAGATAAAAAAATACAAGTAATAGAGCCGACCGACCAGGATGATATCTCTCTTTTCTATTCAGACCAGATGCCACTCCTTGTAAGAAACTTTTCAGATTTTATCCAAGACATTTTATTCTGGAAAGAGTGGATTGAAGAAACTGTTGATTGTACTATATATAAATATATTTATGTTTATCAAGCGTGGCCATTGATTTGTGCACTTTCTTGATAGGTTAATCATGAACCAAGTGTTGAAGAAGATGCTTTCATGTGGTTAAGTTCATTAGTTCCATTAGCTGCTGATATCGTTAACCGAAGATTCACATTCGAAACTCTTACTGCACCTACAGGGAAACGGCTTTTTTACCCTGCATATGATCGATTCCTAAAAGAAATTGACAAGTAAGTATTCGAAACTCTACTTGAAAGAGATAGTAATCCAATAGCTAGCATTGATGAGTGAAAAAACTTAAAACTCATGTTAGATAGCTCTGACATTGGCAGAATCTAGTTAATATCTAACACAAGCTGTTTCCCATCTCACCATGTTTTCATACCTAAATTCTTTTTTCTCTCTTTATGTAAACAAAATTGGAAGTTAATTGCTTACATGTAAATGTCATAGGTTGCACTTTGGGTTGTCGATTTGCCTCCATGTAGTCCCGATTTTATCTCATCTGCATAAACATCAATGATTATATAGTAATAAACTGGCACTATTGGTGAGACTTGGACAAACTGACCATCACAACTCTGTTAAATATTAGAACAAAATACTGCCCGTGGTAGAATCCAACACTTGAACTTTATTTTGTTGTAACTGCAATATTGCAAGTGTTTAATATCCCTTGTCCGAAAATCATTGGTCAACAGTTGCATGAGGCATTTACAGAAACAAGCAAAACCGAAGGGTATAGAGTTGGCTGATGATGAATTTATATTGCATGTTGAGGGAACAGCTACCTCACAAAGAGTGGTGCGCCATATCGGAGGCTCAAGTTGGCCCGGTCAGTTTTCTATTTCTTTTTCCCTTAGTAAAAGAAGTGCAGGCAATCAAATGAATACCTTATCTTTCAATCATTTAAGTGATTGCTGATTTGGAATTACTCACTGTGGAGGGTACTTTTCTAGGTAGGCTTACACTGACTAATTACGCACTCTACTTCGAGGCTTCTGGGGTGATAAATTATGAAAATGCACTTAAGATAGATCTTTCGAGGAAAATTGATCACAGTGTTAAACCAGTTGCAACAGGTCCATGGGGTGCTCCACTTTTTGACAAAGCCATAATCTACGAGTCCCCTGACTTGTAAGTATATACTTGCAAAGAATCCTATCTAATATTTGCCCTTATGAATTATTGATATTCGAAGTCTAAAGCTTAATGATGGTATACGTTCTTTTGCTTAGACATGGATGTACCACTTCTCAGACACCTCGACCACTATATTTCAAGTCAACAATGTTTTAGAAGACAGTAATCAATAATTCAATGTTTTTCATTTCCAATTTTCCGTGCTCTAGTAAGAGATCTGCCAGAGAGTTATTGGATATTTTTTGACTGTTTGTTAATTGGAATGATTGCCAGTTTGATGATGACTTTTAAAGCTTTGTCTAGCTAAATGTTACTGAGATTTCAAAGTAATGTTTTACCTTTTACTGACAAATGAGAAAAGCTTGTTATTTCTGAGTTTAGCTTCCAAATTTTTCTAGACAGGAAGGAGTTCTGCTGGAATTTCCTGAGATAACAAGCTCCACAAGGCGCGACCATTGGCTAGCACTCATAAAGGAGATTCTGCTAATGCACAACTTTTTGTCGGATTTTAAGGTGGAGTGTCCAATACAAGCATGGGAGATGCATGCAAGGACCATTTTGAGCATAATAAGGCTCCATGCAGCAAGAGAAATGCTAAGAATTGCTCCCCCAAGTCCCACAGAATTCTTGATTTTCTCTTTGTATGAAGAATTACCCAAGGGGGACTATGTACTTGAACAACTTGCTCAGAGCTTAAAGAGGGTAAATAGTGGGCAACCATGTAGTGCAAGCTCGATATTGAGGAAATTGAACCTTCCAGAGCCTAATGTTTTGAGTTTGGAAGCGAAAATAGAGAGTGAAGTGAGTGAAACTATTGCAGTTGGCAAGGATGATGATAATAAGACCTCACTCGAGACTGCCATTAATCAAGCGCGAAAGGAAGGAAGAGGAGTTGCCAAAGCTAGAGCTGTGATGGAGGGGCTGAAAGAGGAAGGCATTGGTGAAAATGCTACCATTCTTGCGGTAATTACTCACAATGTCCATCATTTAGTTTGCAGAGTAAGCAATACATGCTCCTTCTGAATCATTGGTAGAGGGTGCACATCATATCATGACTGGAATTCTGTAGTTTTGATTTAAGAAAACTGGTGCTCAAACAAATCGTCTCTCACTAAGGCAATGAAACTTTTCATAGAGATGTAAGAACTTATGAGTGGCACTATTTTTTTTTCCTTCTTTGGCATATGTAGGAGCTACTGAAGCCACTAAGAAGTGTATTCCCTTGGTTCCGTGAAATCCTTTCATGGGAAAGACCTGCAACTACTCTTCTGGTATTTGCTGCAATTATACTTACGGTATACAAGTAAGTTGTTTTCGATCTTCTGTCTTTTTTTCTTTTATGATGCAAATTCAAGTCAGAAGGATAGTAAAGCAACTAGGAATCATGTTGTAGGGAATGGATTGGCAAGGCGTTATCTGCAGGCTTGCTTCTGGTCGTAGCAAATATGATACGAGCTAGACAAGAAAGGCTCAAGGACAAACAAAAGGAGATAGTTGTGTGCACAGGTTCCGACCATACTCCGAGTACGAGAGAGAACATAGTTTCAGCTCAATATGGATTTTTGACGGTTCGTGAGATAATAAAGGAAGCGAATGTAACAATACTGAAATTGCATTCGGTTCTGGTTTCAAGGGCACACAAGGTATGCATGCAACTACATATTCTTTCAGTTTGGAAATTTTAAGATTAAGCAAACCTAAATGTATTTTTCAGCAAGATTTATGGAAAAAGTTGAGATAATATACTATCCTTTATACTCTCATACTCCATTGAAATTAACACACTTGTATCTTTCAGCATGCAAACACGGTGATGCTCGTAATGATCGGATTGGCAATAACGTTTGCAGTGATTCCTTTCAAGTATCTCATAATTGCTGTTGTGTTTCATTCCATGATCACAACATCACCGCTAGCAAAGCATATGGTAAACAACCAAGGAGGAGATCGTGATCGACGATTGAAAGAGTGGTGGGAATCGATCCCGCCTACCCCTATTCGGGTTATTAACGAAGCCCCTGTCAGTCCGAAATAGTCGTGCATTTTTGGTGTAAAATGCTCAGAATCTGGTCTATCTATCTATCTGGTTTTTAGTTTTTACACTTGTTTGCCAAAAACTATAGCTGAATGTTTGTTTGAAATATACGTATTCATCACAGGTTAGATTTTGTTTTACCATGATGGGCACTGCGCATGGTACATGTATGTATATTTATAAGAGAATAAATAATAAATAAATTGAAAAAGAAATGAATGAAAGAAGGGTCCGGTCCAGTAGAGTAGATTAAAATCGACCCACAATCAAGAACCATTAATTTCTGATACCCTTCACCTGAAATAGCAGCTTCCATGACTGATCCCCGTCTTCAACTAAGAATATATTTATGATCAATTTCTTGGAAAACCCATCAAATACTGTCTCTCCCTTCCGAGCTTCAATTTGTGGTACAGTCACGGAATCTCTCAGATTCCACAATAAGATAATTTGTGGGATTACATCTCCATACCTTTTCTCTGTGAGTTTCCTCACTATAACTTGATATAAAAAGTTAACAATGATAGCATACAAGTCTTAAAATTTTAAGTAAAAGTAGGTCTTAAAAGCATAATAAAAGCAGCTAAAAAATGGTTTCCAAAAAAAAAAAAATACAGCCTGAAAATCTAACAATAGCGGAACAAAAATCTTCGTAACGGATAAAATATCCAAAAATACCTAAAAAATTATTTAATTACGGAAAAGGGCCTGTTTGAAAAATATTTACGGAAAAGGGCCGTTTCATCCCAAAACGCGTCCGCGTCAGCGCGTTTTGGGGGGAAACGACAGCAAAGCGTGTCCCCAGAGGCGCGCTTTGCTGCTGAATCACCAGGAAAACGCGCTGACGTGAAAGCGCTTTACTCTGCCCCCGGGTCTAATTACAGTATGATATTCTAAGGTTTTTGGGATAGGGTAAAAATATATTTAGGGTTTTGGGCAAAATATATTAGCCAAAAAAATTAATTGAATTTTGTGACAGTTGTATCTGGCAAAATAATTTTGAGAAGACGTTTCTGAACAAACAGTGACCAAAAACGCTTCAGGAAGGATGCACTGTCAGCAGGAGTACTGAAAAGAGCTCCCACGTGGACGCTCTTTTGCTACAGTAGTCTCCGGCAAAATTAATTTGAGAAGACGTTTTTGAACAAACAGTGGCAAAAACGCTTCCAGCAGGGTGCACTGTCAGCAGGAGTACTGAAAAGAGCTCCCACGTGGACGCTCTTTTGCTACAGTAGTCTCCGGCAAAATTATTTTGAGAAGACGTTTCTGAACAAACAGTGGCAAAAACGCTTCCAGCAGGGTGCAGTGTCAGCAGGAGTACTCAAAAGAGCTCCCACGTGGACGCTCTTTTGCTACAGTAGTCTCCGGTAAAATTATTTTGAGATGACGTTTCTGAACAAACAGTGGCAAAAACGCTTCCAGCAGGGTGCACTGTCAGCAGGAGTATTGAAAAGAGCTCCCATGTGGACGCTCTTTTGCTACAGTAGTCTCCGGCAAAATTAGACTATATAAATCAGCTAAATTTCATTCTCAGGTTACATAAGGGAAACTGAGGCAAAAGAAAAAAAAACTGAAAATGAGTGAACGTATTAATGTTGTTATTTACTACGATGGTTAGGTTTGTGACACCGAAAATGGTGTTGTTTTCTTATCGGAGAACACAGCGCGACTGAGTTTTAATCGGAACGTCTATTTGGTAGAACTTCGCAAAAGAATTAGGCGTAAAATATTCAGAACAATGCCAATGAAAGTTCAGTCTATTAAGTATAGATTTTGCGCTTCGGTTGATCCGGTGAGATATGACTCATTCGACATCAAAGGTCCTCGGAGCTTTGAGGCAATGGTGGAGACTCATTTTGCCAGTAGATCACCCTATCTCGAGGTATATGTACAATTTTTATCTCCAAGTGATCTTTTTGCGACCTCAACATCTACTGCTGTTCGAGGGGAATACATGACCCCAAGCCGACACTCTGTTAGTGAGAGGCAAAACACGGAAGTGCTCGTGTTCGGTGGTAGTATGGAAAATATAACCCCTGCACGACACTCGGTTGGTGGATGGGACATGCATAACCGTCCTTCGACATCCGATGATAGAAATACGTATTGGGGGACGTCATCAACTTCTAGTGGTTGGCAATCCACATATGATTGGGAACGTTACGAAAGATGTTTAAGGAGGGATAATGTACTCCCCACGACATCTACCGGCGAGGGGGCCTCGTTTGTTACAGGTTATGGAGGGTCGGACGATGAATCCGATATGGATCCACCTCGGGAGCCCGGGCCCGATGGTGCAGAAGTTGGATTATTTTCTGAACCGAAGCCTTTTCCAATTGTACCTGAAGATGTTGAGGGCGGTTTAGACAAAGAAGAAGAAGATCCGCTATTCAGGGCGTACTCGCCTCCAGCCCACATGCATAATGTCGATCTATCTCAAGATGATGCATTGGAGTTTCCTGAACTACCACACCGGACGCGTGACCGCACAACTTCTTCGTTGGATTCAGACCAATTAGAAGTTGGTAACTAGTTTTCCAACAAGAATACTTTTCTTGCTGCATTGAAACAATACAGCATCAGGAACGGGGTTAACTACAACATGGTTAAATCCAAGCTCGATAAGTACGAGGCGAAGTGTGCAGTGCAAGACGGTACATGTTCATGGAAAATCATGGCGTCGTTGAGGAAAAGGACAGGCTTATAGGAGATCAAAAAGTACAAAGGTCCACATACATGTCTTGCCGGTACAATACCACTATGTGTTCAATGTTTTTGAATAATACTAATATTATGTAATGTTGCATTATTTAACGTACTTCGTTGACAGGTGTTACACAAGATCATCCGAAGATGAATTCAGACATGTTGGCTGACTTAATAATCCCGACGGTGAAGGCCGATCCCAAGACTACAGTGCCGGCCTTAATTGGCAATATTCGTAGCCAATTGGGGTACACGCCCTCTTACAGAAAGGCTTGGATAGCCAAGCAGAAGGCGTTAGAAAAATTGCATGACCGGTGGAACGCTTCATATAATGAAGTGTGGCAGTGGTGTCAGGTGCTGGAGATATATGTCCCAGGCAGCATAACAGACCTTGAAACGGAACCGGCGTACTACAACGATCGTTAGCTCCGTGGATGCGCAGTGTTCAAGCGTCTGTTCTAGACATTTAAGCAATGCCGAGATGCCTTTATATACTGCAAGCCATTGGTACAAACTGACAGTACCTTTATGTATGGTAGATATACGCATCGGCTATTGCTAGCTGTAGCACAAGATGGCTGTGGGAGAATCCTTCCGATTGCGTTCGCAATAACACCGGGGGAGTCAGCTGATGACTGGGACTTCTTCCTATCTAGGTTAAGGAGGCATGTCTGCCCCCAACCTGATATATGCGTTATATCGGATCGGGGCACTGGAATACTAGCCGCAATAGAACGCCAGGGAAGCATGTGGCATCGCACACACCATCGATATTGCCTAAGGCATGTTGCATCCAACTACTATGGGCAACATCGATCTAAAAGTCAGCGACGGCAAGTGACCAATATGGGTATGAAATATCTATTAATATAATTTCGTTTGTAATATTCAATTTATTCTCAATTGAAAAGTGGTATGTAATATTCGCTATCAATGTATATTGGTAGGGTACGAGATCAATAAGGACCGTTTTCAGGAGATGTTAGCGAGTTTACGCTCAGATAACAATGAAGGCGCAAACTACCTGTGCAATATTCCTTTCGAACAGTGGACACAAGCATACGACGGCAGCCTACGATATGGTCATATGACCACAAACCTGGCCGAATGCATAAATTCTGTTCTAAAAGGAACCCGTCATCTATCGATTACATCGGTTGTGCGAGAGATATATTTTCATTTAGCGGCACTATTTCCGAAGCGAGCAACGAGTTATAGAGGGCAGATGCAAGGAAGCTATGTATGGAGCCCGAAGGTCTTGTAAGAAATAAACAGGGGGAAGGCACAGGCCAACACGATGCAGACAGTGTGTCACGATCGCGGCAACCTATAGTTTCGTGTCACGGAGTTTGACAGACCGAACCAAGGTATTGTTGGCGGGCAGTATCGTGTACACTTGACAAATAGGACCTGCGACTGTGGGAGATTTGATGCACTTCGTTACCCATGCGCTCATGTACTTGCGGCTTGTCAGAATCTCCGTCTTGATCCCATGAGCTATGTCGACGAAGTGTATAAATTAGAAAACATGTACAACGTGTGGAGACACGTATTCCCACCAGTCCCAGATGAACGTAAGTGGCCGTCGGTATCGCTTGCACCGTATAAGCTGTTACGAGATAGGCAATTGAGGCGCAAACCAAAAGGTCGACCTTACTCGAGTAGAATACGCAACAATATGGATATCCGAGAAACGAGCAACCAAAGTAGGCTGTGCGGATGGTGTAGGAACCCGGGGCATACATCTCGCTCGTGTCCAAATCGGAATAGTTGACCGTGTTCTTAGCTTTTTTGTCTCTTGGTGGCTATGTAATTACATTATCTTTTTTTATGAAAGTGGTGAACTTTTCTACAAGAACTTTTATTTTATTTAAGTTATTAAAATTAAATTACAAAATTACAAAAAATTAAATTACAATTAAAAAATAAAAATTAAATTACAATTAAAAATTAAAAAACTTTTATTCTATTAAATATATTAAAACTAAATTACAATAAAAAAATTAAACCATTTCTATTTTATTAAAGATATTAAAATTAAATTACACTAAAAAAATAAAAATTAAATTACAATAAAATAAATAAAAAACTTTTTATTTTATTAAAAAATTAAAATTAAATTACATATAAAAATAAACAACTTCTATTTTATTGAAGATATTAAAATTAAATTACAAACACAAATAAAAAATAACTTTTATTTTATTAAAAAAATTAAAAAAATTATATTACAATCAAAAAATACAAAAGCCGCTCTGAATCAGTGTTGATGACGGTCGGAATCAGTGCCACACAGGGGTGGTCGGCAGTTACGCCCTGGATTCCTCCTTCTTCTAGCTTCCGGCGGGGGTCGTGGAACCTCGGGCGGGGATTCGGGTTCCTCCGGCAGTGGGTCTGGTTGTGGGTGTTGCGAGGATGACCCACCTTGATAAAATAACGACTCCGGAGGTGTTTTCATAAACCACGACGGGGGTGTCTGAATCCCGTATGGCGAAGGAGGCTGGTAAAAGGAAGTGCTCCCCAGCGGCACCTCCTGTGATCCCTCACGCGACGACGGCCTCAAGATCGGCTGCCCAGTCGGAGTAGTCGGGAATAGACTCGAACCCGGCCATGCATTCCAACCTGGGGTGGGACTGGGAAAAGGAAACATATACGGGTTAGGATACATATAAGGGGTAGGGTACGCACCTGGCATAAAGGGTAAAGGTTGTGATGTCGGTGTCGTCGGCTGAACTGATGGGCCCGGTGACTGTGTCGGCGCTGTTGATGGCCCCGTCTCATCACCCCTTCTCCTTGGATTTAAAGGGCCCCGACGTTCCCTTCGTTCACGAAGTTGCCGTCGCCTCTCTTCTTCCGACAACAGATACGACTTACCATGGATCCTAAACCATGGCATGTATTCCGGCACGCACGCTAACTCAGGAACGAGGATCAGTTCCCTGATAGGTAAATAGTCATACTGGTTCTCCCACGTCTCGATATGTGCTGACCAAAATCTTGGCCAATCCGTGTGCAGCTGCCGTAAGTCCACTTTGTGCTCATCATCGAGCACCTCAGGTGACACGGGAATCGGTTGCCAAAATTCAAATTGTCGCAGAACCCGATCTGACTGGTGCATCTCCACGGTCGCATAGGTGATCAATGGGACCTTCACGTGCCAACTGTTCAGATTTTGGAACAACTCCTCCGGAATTACTGCCCGAATTTCCAGATCCTCGTACGGTGTCCATTGAAACTATATTAACATTACCAAAATATTAATTATATTCATAATAGTAGACACTAAATACGAAATACTAAATTATAAATACGAAATTCGAAACTTACTTGTGATTCCAACCGTTGGTCCAATAGAAGCCGTATATCTTCAAGCGAGGTAGGTATTCCAACATGACTCGCCGAATGGTTCCACCTAATTAAATAAATTTTTAGCATACAATTATACTATAAATCTACGAAATAATTGTAAAATATAACATTAAATTTACCTCGTTATCAGTGGGAATGAATATGGGTGGTCGAGTCGAGGACGTAAAAATGGAAATCGATACCATGCCCATGACTGCAGTAGTGATAGGCAACCTCCGATTTTTGCTTTACTCGGCCGTGTCGCCCCGCACATCTCCCGATACAACCTCGATAGCACGGCTGACCCCCAACTCAATTCACCGGCTGCTCTGAAATCAACAAGTTTCAGCAACCATCTCAGGTGTACGAGGTTTCTAGAAAGGTCCGGCATCAGATAGCCTCCAATTATCTGAAGAATGTATGCTCGAGCATACCATATTCTTTCTATTTCGGTCGACACCTCCTGTGGCTCCGGGAATGTGTCTCGTAACCAGGCCATATCGATCCGAGCTCCTTGAATTTTATCCGGAATGACACCTAGAAGCTTGTAGCATATGACTCCCCAATCACCAGAAGTTGCGGACCCGATGACTACTGACCCGTCCACCGGCAATCCCAACTGCAACTGCACATCTTCTAAAGTGATGGTACACTCTCCACATGGAAGATGGAAAGTGTGCGTCTCGGGTCTCCACCTCTCTATCAACGCACTAATCAAAGGCGGCTCCAACTTGAACCCCCGGCCTATCGTGGCCACGTGCCAAAAACCCACTTCCCGTAGGTAATTCTCAATCAACGGCGATGGGGGACCATGCATGTTGCGAATATAACATTCCAACACCCGATCTACAGACTGTTTAAAAAAATTATAAAATAAAAATTAATTAAAATTGCATAAACCTAAAAAGTATTAAATAAATATTGAAAAATTAAAATTAAAAACTTACCATTTTCAATTACTCGACGGAGATGTGCTTGCTGTCTAGACGAAGTAATTCCCCGGCCATTTGTAATACAATAAAAAATTTTAAAAGTTTAAAAAAATATATTAAAAAATTAAAAAGGGCTTTTTTGTAAATATTAAAGGACTATTTCAAAATTTTAGAGGAAGTTTGAAGGACTTAAAGAGAATTTTGAGAGGAATTTGAGAAAAGAATGAATAAGGATTAAAGTGTGAAAAAAATAAAAGGGTTGGGGGTTTTTATAGTTTTTTTTTTACCGTTGGGCCCCCAACGGTCAAAAAAAAAATTGGCCGTTTTTTCTGACCGTTGCAGGCTAAAGCGCGTCCCCAGGGGCGCGCTTTGCTGTCGTTTTCCCCCAAAACGCGCTAACGTGGACGCGTTTTGGGGTGAAACGACCCTTTTTCCGTAAATATTTTTCAAACCGACCCTTTTCCGTAATTAAATAATTTTTTTAGGTATTTTTGGGTATTTTACCCCTTCGTAACTTCTTAATTTATTTCTATTTTGGGAGTATTTCGAAATAATAAATAATTTTATGTGTCAATTTGAATCATATTGTCTTAAGTTTTATATTTTTGTTTATTTTTCATTATTTAGTAAGTTTTTAGTTTTAAAAATTTTTGTTTGTTCTTGTAACACTTTTTAATTAGTCTTACTTATGTGTGTAATCTTAGATTTACAAGTGATTTTAGGGATGATTTTGTTGTCGTCCTCTCTAGTTTGGTGAATGCTTAATTCTTTTGTCGATTTTTGCTCGCATATTTGAATCATCCGAGGTTGATTTTCTTATCAAAATTAAGTGCTTATAATCACTCTAAGTATGTTGTACTTGAGTTGTGATAAAGCCAATTGTCAACTTGTCATAATGTTCTATTGATGCTAAGGTTAAAATCTTTGTTGTGTTGATGGAGCTTATCGTTCACCATGTACAACAAGTATTTACTATTTTTTATTTATGAATTATATGGTTCCACTCATTGAATGAATTAATAAATTTGCCTTTAAAAAAACGTCTTTAAAAGCAGCTCAAAATAAGTTACAAAGGCAACACATAACTAAAACATAGTAGTTTTTAATATTATTCGTTTGCATCTATTTTTTCACATTAAAATATCTTCATTTGTATTATATCTACAAAATATGTACAAAAAAAAAGCATATAATAGAAATATATGCAGTTAAAAAAACCAAATTATATAAATAAATGGATCGATTGTAAGTTAACAAGAATAACATAACAGGCATACCCTTCAACTTACGAAAGCTCTTGAATTTATGATAGGCTCTAAAGCATTTCAAGAAAAGTCTAAACATTAAAATGATTAAATAAATGTATCATTTTCAATCTTGTCAAGCTGTTGAATTTGTTATTCAATCTTCTTGATGTCTTCTTATGATGATGATTTTTTAATCCAATCTTGAGTACACACAAGAGCTTATATAATTTTAGGAGTTAAAGAGCTCCTAAATTGATCAACTGCACGCCCTTCGTAGCTAAATGTAGACTTTAAAGCAACCGTAGAAACTGGTATAGCTAACACATCTCTATCTATCTTTGAAAAAGTAGGATATATAGGGTTATTCACTTTTCACCACAATAAAATATCAAAATATTCAACAAAATTATCATTAGCCTCAGCTAAATATTTATCCAATTTAGACGTTTTGTCTTCACCATCATTTTCTCACTCACGCTTTTTATACAAAACTTGCATACGCCTTTTTCATTTTTTGTTGTGGTTCACCTAGAGAAAAATGTGCTACTAATCTTGATTGGCTACAAACACTATGAAGTGGAGGCTTATACTCATCAAACAATTAATACAAAGCTTCTGTAAACTTTTGCATCATTTCATAAGCTTTTTCAACATTAAACATTTCACTAAGTGCAAATTCAAGATACTTCAGTTTTTGTCTAAGATCTAAAACACAAATAAATTCATCTTATCAATATCACCTAAATACTTATCATAGTTATCTTTCATCTTCATAGTCATATCACAAATTCAACATCAATATTTAATTGAACATCTCATAAAAGGATATCAATTTCAGAAAGCTTATCAAAAAATTATTGGATGTGACATATGAAGTGTAAGAAACACGCAAAGTGACTTCATAAAAGTATTTCAAGAAATCCCTCAAATTTCAAACACTTGCCCAATCATTCACACTAAGCCAACCCTACCTCTTTTCAAGTTTAGCCCTAAAGCTTATATCTTGCTCCTCAAATCTCTCAAATTTCTGAGTAGTGTCTAACATTAAGTAGGTCAAGTCCCACCTAGTACAAACATCATGATACAACATCTTCTTGCACTATCTTTTCCACCACAACACACTTCTTATACTTTTGTAATCTAGTTGGAGATTGCTTCACATATCTAACAACCCACTAACACATTTAACAAATTTATTCATTTCCTTTAAGCCTTCAACAATAATCAAATTCACAATGTGTATTATGCATCTCATGTGAAGATATTTACTATTTTGAACTAAACTCTCTCGAGGGCTAAATTTCTTTCTCAAATAACCAATAGCAACATCATTTGAACTTGCATTATCAACAGTGACAGTAAAAAACTTATCAATCCCCCAATTCAACTAGCATTTCTCAATCAACAACCCAATGGACTCACCCTAATACTAAAAATTAGACAAAAATTTTAAATCTTTTTATTCAATTTCCAATCTTCATCACTAAAGTGAGCAGTGATACATAAATAATTAACTCTTTGCAAAGAAGTCCTTGTGCCAATAGTTAAGTAAACTCTAGATCAAGAATTTCTCAAAAGTTGTTTTAGCTTAGCCCTTTCATCTAAATACAATTGATAAATATCCCTAGTCATAGTAATTCATGAAGGAACATGAAACCTAGGACATGTCATGGATATAAATCTCCTAAAACCTCCACTTTCAACAAACTTGAAGGTAATACATCAATCACAATCATTTGTGCTAACCCTTTCCTACATACGTATTAATCAAATCTCCAAGTTGAAAGATACCATCCCCCCCCCCCCTTTAACTCCTTTACTAGGAAAAACTAGTTGTCTTTTTCGAGTGTCAACAATATTACTAGGATTTTTCTTACATGAACCGATATGATATTTTAATGACCCCGTACCACTTTTTCCCATCACAACAAAATTCATTTTCGCAATAATTACATTTAGCTTTACTTGCACTCTCACTATTAATAATCTTAATAAAGTGAGACCAAATTCCTGACCTTAGAGGGATGATTTTTCTTTTCCGGGCAATACCCTTTGTTTGGCTTGAAGCTTCATCTACTGAAATTTCAGAATCTGTCGAAGTAGGAGGTGTAACGCTACCCTCAACAAATATTGGTTCTGTGGACATTCTGCAAGAATAAAAATTATACAATAGATTAAAATACATTTATATACAATATATAAATGGATTAAAATGTATACATATTTATATACATTTACATACATTCTGCCCAATGCATGGCAAATGACAACCCTTTAATAATTAAATATACAGATTAATTTACACAAATCAAAATAACTGAACCATAACATTTGAAAAATGAAGGGATTAAATGGCCTTTTCGTTGAACAAAGACTCAATTACAACTGTGTGGAATGAACTTAGGCCAAGGACCGATAAAGTGCAATAGCATCGAGTACTTTGATCCAAATTCCATATACTTAGTAGGTAACAATTTGGAAACAAAAGGTGTATTTTTTTAGATTGCATAACTTTAGAGATATCCAGTTTGTGAAATAATGTTTAGTTGCTTTGCAAAACCCATATTTTAATTTTCAAATGGTAGCAAAGGAAATGTTTTTAGAGAGATGATTGTGTGTTTTGTTATTTAAGATTATGTCTGTTTTATTTTCAGGTTGTGAGGTTAACAAATATAATAATTCAAATATGTTTTAGGGTAAGCTTAGATGAGCGGTACATTTATTTATTATGGTTAGTGTAAAAACAGTGATGGTGGGTGAGATTAAATACTGTAACAATATTGTACCGTGAGATAAGAAGTAAACTAAACGCACCACACCGTACCCCACCCCACCGTCCATCCAAACCCACCCTTAAAGTAACTAAGAATCATTCAAATATTGCTTATAGCAACTAAGAATCTATAAAGCATTGCATTGCATGATAAATACAATAGGTAGTATATAGGTAAAAAAACTTGCAGTTGATTACTTTCATATATTTGACTATCTTAATTATTTATACACTCGAGGTGAGCTATATATATTATTTATTTCTCTTAATTGGTTAATATGGTTAATTATCTTATTTCAAATTAAATTAATCAATAACTGAATTTTCAAAAAACATTAATTGACTTTCGATCGAATTAAATTCGGCCACTGACTGATTAACCAAATTAGATCAGTTTGATCGATTAATTCAATTTTAACCAAACTATGAACACCCCTACACAATACCGTATTGGTGGGCATATTGTTTTTGTCTTGGTACTGGTACATATTGGTACCAGTATGTTTTGGTATACCGTTTTGGGTTTATTGATACTTTTAAATATTTTTCGCATATACATATTTATAATCTAATTTTTAATTTCTTGATAAATTATATATACATTTAAATATTTTTCACATATATATTTATAGCATAAGTTTTAGTTTCTTCAAAAATTATATTTTTTTTGTCAAAAAATAAATTATACATTTTATATACATGTAAATATATCTCAATTACATTCATATATATATATATATATACATAAATATAAATTTTAAAATTATTAATTAGGCTGAATAATTCAATTTAGTAATTTTTATTTTTAAAAATAATTATGGAAAAATAAAATGGGTAAAATAAAAATATTAAAAATTGGTTTGAAATGTCAAAATTTTGTACCAACCCAAATAAATACAAGTTGATATTGACTAAAATTGAGTGAAATACACTGAAATGACCAAAATGCACCGAAATTGCGATCGAAACGGAACATATAATACTTGGTATTGGTTTAAGACTGAAACAGTACCAACCAATATTAGTACGATATTTGACTACCATGATCAAAAGTGAAAGACAATTATAAAAAAAAAAGGCTAACTCAGGCCCTATTTGATAAGCTGTTAAAAATAACCTAATTGAAATTAATATTTTCAATCGTTTAATTTTTTTAAAACAAGTTACTCACAATAAAAATTAGTAGATAATTGGGTTATGACGTCTGCCGTCTTTGGCACGTTTTCTCTCTGCCGCTCTTGGCACATTTTAGGTTTTTAGGGTTTTCCTAGTTTTTTCAAAAAATTTATTCGTCCTTGCTTGTGAATCTCTGATTACAGTTTTTGTGGTGTGGGAAAGGTTCTGTCTTATTAAGTAATGGAGAGGGGTATTGAAGATCTAAATTTGGAAGAGGGAGAAGATGACACATTTTCATTGCCAGAGGAAATTGAAGAACAACTTTCTGCGAATAATTTATGTTTGGTGGGATGTTTTCTTACAGCCAGTGTGGTTCACTTTCCAGCCATGAGGAATACTTTGGCAAACATTTGGCATCCCCTGGAAGGAGTGCAAATATCAGATCTGGGAGAAAGACGGTTTCTGTTTAAATTTTTTAATGAAATAGATATTACTCGGGTGATCACAGGGGCTCTTTGGAATTTTAATAATCATCTTTTAATTTTCAAACGAGTACAGGAGAATGAAGATCCGATGTCTATCTCGCTCATGTGTGCTGACTGGTGGGTCCAAATTCATGATTTACCTTCAGGATTTTTTAGGGAGACAATGGCAGTTCAGTTTGGAAACTTTCTAGGTAAATTTTTAGAATATGATAAGAAGCAGATTATTAATGGATACAGGAACTTTATGCGTATTCGTGTACAGTTGGATGTCCGAAAGCCTTTGAAGAGAAGGAAAAAAGTGATGATCTCTAAAACAAAGTTCTCATATGCAATATTTAGGTATGAAAAATTAACATTGTTTTGTTTTTTA
Organism: Gossypium australe; assembly: GCA_005393395.2. Lineage (NCBI taxonomy): Eukaryota > Viridiplantae > Streptophyta > Magnoliopsida > Malvales > Malvaceae > Gossypium > Gossypium australe. The sequence continues at coordinate 102,371,756 of CM016624.1, forward strand.
TATGGATGTTTGGGACATGGTGAGAATTTTTGCCCGGTTAGATTACGAATTGTAATACGGGAGGTAGAGTTTGGATGGGACTTGTCACTGAGGGCATCGTCGAGAAGGGCCTCCACGGCAAACAGCTTATGGTTAAGAGATGTGGGAGACAGCGGTCCTGTTGGAGAGGCTTGGATAGGAGAGCAACGTAGTCTGGGGATAAATCTGGAAGGATACAAATCTATGGAGGAGTCACATGTTAATCAGGAAGGGAAGCAATTTTGTCATGTAGTGGGAAAAAGGGTGGAAAATAGGGCGGGTCAAATGATAGGATCAACGCAGTTTAACAAAGTTATCAGAAATGTTTCGGTGAGTAAGGGGAAAACAAATGAAATGGAGTTGTCAAATATGGAATGTGACTTAGAGGGCGATCCAATCAGTAATGAAAAGGGAAATAAAAGACAACGATCTGATTCTTTAACTTTCAAGGTTTCTAAGGAACAAGATTCGGTGGAGGTTGGTGTGGGGCCTTTTGGCCACAATTATCAAGTATCGGCGGCTGCCTCGGGGCAAGCTGACCGGGAGCAATAAAGATTCTTTGCTGGAATGTTCGTGGATTAGGAAGTCCGCGAGCAGTTAGAAGACTTCAACACATGTTGAAATTTTATCATCCCCATATTGTCTTCTTCATAGAGACAAAATTGAATGCTAATAGAATGGAAAGAGTTAGGACACGATGTGGTTTTTTCAATGGTATTGATGTGGCAGCTGAAGGTTCTCGTGGAGGGTTAAGCTTAGGATGGAATAGAGGCCAGTTAGTCAACTTGAAGAGTTTTTCAAAAAGTCACATTGATGTGGAGATTCAAGAAGAAGAAAACCCTCAATGGAGGTTCACGGGTTTCTACGGGAGTCCGGAGGTTAGGAATAAAGCGGAAACATGGGATCAACTTAGACAGTTGGGGGGAACAACAGGTTACCTTGGCTGGTTGGAGGTGATTTTAATGATATCCTTTTTGCTCATGAGAAAAAAGGAGGGAATCCAAGGGAGGAGGCTAGGATAGAGGCTTTTTGTAGAACGTTGGAGGATTGTTCGTTATGTGATATCGGTTTTTCGGGTACCTAGTTCACTTGGGAGAGAGGACGAATTCTGGAGCGGAATATTAGGGAAAGAATTGATAGAGGGGTTGCGACAAATTCTTGGCTTCAAAATTTTCTAAATTATTTGCTGAGGCATCTCCCACATTCTTTTTCGGATCATTGTCCTTTGCTTATAGAAATGGAGGTAGAAAGGAAAGGGAGAATATCTAGTCGCTTTCGTTTTGAATCATGGTGGGTCCTTGAGGAAACGTGTGAGGAAGAAATACGGAAGCTTTGGGAGGAAAGCTCTGGACCATATTTGAATCATATGAGATACCTAGCAACTAGATTGAAAGCTTGGGGAAAAAATTACAGTTCAAACACAAGGGTGAAATACAAAGGTTAAATAGAAGAATTGAAGAATTGAACGATGAAGAGATCTCAGAAGAAACGCTAGCGGAAATCTTGGAGGTGAAACTTCACTTAAATATGGAAATGGACAAGGAGGAAAGATACTGGAAACAATGTGCAAGAGTTAATTGGTTACAAATGGGGGATAAGAACACTTATTTCTTTCATAAGAGTGCCTCACAAAGAAGGCGTATTAATCGAATCAGAAGATTACAAAGAACTGATGGGTCTGTTGTGACAAATGAGAAAGAGATTGAGGAGATTGCACGGAAATATTTCGCTAATTTATTTGAATCAAGGGGAGTTGGTGATGTAATACACATTTTATCAGGAGTACAACCTTGTATATCAGAAAGTATGAATCAAGAATTGCTGGCACCTTTCACGAAGACAGAGATTATTGAGGCACTGAAAGGAATGGGACCGACAAAGGCTGCTGGTTTTAATGGTTTTCCGGCGATCTTTTATAAAAAATTTTGGCACATTTTAGGCAGGGACACCAGCGATTTTTGCTTGGAGGTGCTGAATAATGGGATTTCGCTAGATGAGATCAATAGAACAATGGTGGTGTTGATCCCGAAAATCGCGTCTCCAACAAATCTGAAGAATTTTCGTCCTATAAGCCTATGTACAGTGATATATAAAATCATTACAAAGTCTGTCGCTAATCGGTTAAAAAAGGTATTAGAAGTATGTATTGACAATTATCAAAGCGCATTTGTTCCTGGAAGACTCATTACTGACAATGTGTTGCTAGCTTACGAGGTACTTCATTCTCTTAAGAACAAAAGATCAGGGAGGAAAGGTCTTATGGCGTTAAAGCTTGACATGAGCAAGGCCTATGATTGAGTGGAATGGCCTTTTATAGAATGAGTAATGTACAAGTTAGGTTTTAAAGAAAATTTTATTGAACTCATTAAACGCTGCCTTAATTCTGTCCGGTACTCCATTTTAATTAACGGGAAAGAGGGCTCGAGTTTTAGGTCCTCGAGAGGTTTACGTCAAGGAGATCCATTAAGTCCCTATCTATTTTTGTTTTGTGGAGAAGGATTATCAGCACTAATGAGATTGGCTTGTCAAGAGAAAAAGATCAGTGGCGCAAAAGTATGTAGAGGTTCTCCAACAATTACTCATCTTATGTTTGCATATGACTGCATCCTTTTTGGGGAAGTTTCGAATAGAGGAGTTAACGTATTCAAAGATATTCTCTCGGAATATGAAGCATGTTCGGGGCAGTGTGTTAATTTCAAAAAATCGAAGGTTTTCTTCAGCCCGAATGTAACTGACCAGGATAGGAGTTTGGTGGTTCAGGTTCTTGGGGTTCGATGTTCGAATGATCCTGAGAGATATTTAGGCCTTCCAAACATGGTGGGACGTAAAAGAAAATTGGCTTTCCAAGTTTTAAAGATAGGATGAAACAGAGAATTAACAACTGGAGTACCAAGTATATCTCACAAGGAGGTAAGGAAGTTTTTATAAAAGCTGTTTTGTAAGCTATTCCTACATACGCGATGTCTTGTTTTCTTTTGCCAAAATTTTTGTGTTCAGAATTAGAACAAAAGCAATGGAAAGAGAGGAATGCATTGGTGTACTTGGAAAGCGCTGAGTGTGTCTAAGGAAGTAGGTGGAATGGGTTTTCGTAATTTAAATTCGTTTAATGTTGCTTTGCTTGCCAAACAGGGTTGGCGTTTATTGTGAAACCCTAATTCATTACTAGTGCGAACTTTGAAGGCAAAATATTACAAAGACTCAGATTTCCTCAAATCTGCCTTGGATAACTTACCTTCTCTTACCTGGAAGAGCTTGTGGGTGGCAAAGGGCCTTCTGTTGCAAGGGATGGGCTGGAGGATTGGAGATGGAAATAAGGTCTCTATTTGGGAGGACAAATGGATCTCTGGAAATGAAGTGATCAGTGGTTAGAACTCAAGCATGATTTCAAGTCTAGAAAAAGTTACAGATCTGTTAGAATCGAACACAAGGAAATGGAATGAAGACTTGGTATGTAATACCTTTACTGAAAGAGATGTTGAGAAGATCTTATGTATTCCGTTGTCCAGGACTCCACATGAAGACCTTGTTATTTGGCGAGAAGAACCAACTGGAGAGTTCTCAGTTCGAAGTGGACATTGACTTCTTACATAAAATGGACAGACTCAAATACAGGACAATTTCAACAAATTTTACAAACGCTTGTGGAACCTAGATCTACCAGCTAAAATTAAGATTACAGTTTGGCGAAGCTCTTGTAACTATTTGCCTAAGTATAGTAATTTATATTATAGAAGGTTAATGTGAGCTGTCAACTGCCGCAGATGCCATATGGAAGCGGAGACGAGGGAGCATTTATTCAGGAACTGTCCTGTTACAAAGGAAACATGGGAAAGCTTAGATATTGGTGGGCCTATTTCAGAAGAAAACATGGAGTTTAATGAATGGTTACGGAATTTTTTTGAAGTAAACTCGCTAAACAAGTGCAGAAAATTTGTATGTGTATTATGGGGGATTTGGACTTTCAGGAACAAACTCATTCATGAGAATGAAATAAAAATCGGGATCCAAATTGCAGAGTTCGTTTCAAACTACTTAAGGGAGCTTGATGGGGTAAAGTAGATCTTACCTGGTAGAAGCGCATACACAAGCATTTGGAAAGCTTCGGATGGGATGTGCTTGCGGATTAATTTTGATGCAACTTTTGACAGACAAAGAAACGAATCATGCTCTGGGTTAGTGATTAGAAATGAAAGAGCAGAAGTTTTGTGTTCAAAGTCCATTATAAATAAGAGTATACCGTCTGTGTTTGTTGCCGAGGCGTTAGCATGTTATCAGGCCATCAAATTGGGACTCCAACTTGGGCTACGAGAGGTGGAAATCGAGGGAGATGCCAGGACAATGATCAGGAAACTGCAAGGAAAAGAGGAAGACAGATCGAAAATCGCGGCATATATAAAAGATTCGAAGGAAATGGCTTTGCAGTTCAGAAATTGTGTTTTTCTATTTCTAAATAGGGAAGCAAATGAGGTTGCGCATAAAATTGCCTCAGAGGGCTTAAAGAGGAGGGAAAGTACTTAGCTGCCAAGAAGGGTTCCGACTGGTGTTGAATCGGCAGTGATGGAAGATCGCAGGCGAACGGAAAAGGAGTAAGAGGCAACAAGGCGAAGATGTTTGAAGACGAAGATGAACGGTTTTTTTGAGAGGTACTGATGGTGTTTGGGAGTTTTCCTCTGCTGAAAAGTTTTGAAAGTTTTCGAAAAGAGACTGTGAAATTTGGGGGTTTCTTTTTGGAAATGATGAAAGCCATTAAATGTGGTGCTGATAACTTCTCCAACACTCTTTGTGAGTTTCAAGATAGGGTTAATGTGGACAACAGCTGGGACGCAAATTCCCTATAGCATTCCCATCGTTATCTGGTGCTGGTCTTTGTGGGTATTGGGCCGAATTTTCTTTTTTAGTTTGTTTGGTCTTTTAAATTTTGTTTTTGTCGTTTTTTGATTTTAGGCTTAGGAGATTTAGTTCTCGGTTAGTTTTGTTTTAATTTCGTTTCTGTCTTGAATTTTGTTTTGACTTTAAAGTTTTGGCCTATATTTATGAAAATCCAGTAATTTATTTAAAAAAAATAGTAGATAATTTTTTTTGCAAAAAATAGAACCTGCTTATCCTTAATAAAATACATTACATTCTTTTATTTTATTTTAAAAAAAATTATATTATCCCCTTGTTCTGTATTTAATTTTAAATAATATTAAACATGTTTTATAAGAACACTTAATTTTATGATATTTAATAATATAATAAACATGTTTTATAACAACCCTTAATTTTTCGATATTTTTTCCCAAACATGTTTTATAACTTGAATTATCACTTAAAATTTTTTATATTTAATTTTTTAGCAATTAATTTTTCTGTTTTTCAAATAGAGGGTTATATTTTATTGATTAAACTAATTTTCTTTGAACAAATATGAAAAAATGTAAAATTATTTCCCTAATTAAATTCATGTATTTTTACAAAAGCTGTGGATTTAATTTTTGTACTAGAATTTGGTAATTTTTAGTTTTTATACTTTTTAAATTTTAAAATTTTAGTCCTCTCTAAATGATAACTGTTAAATTCATTAAGTTAAGTTCTACTATTTCTAAAATATGATTCACCAAACATATTATTATATGTGTAATGTCATGTTAACTTGTTATTTTCACATATTATTTGCTAAAAATCATGTTAATGGATTAACGATTGTAATTTTGTGAATACTGAAATTTCAAATTTTGATAAGTATAGGGACTTAGAATGACTTAGTTGGAATATATGAACTAAATTTACAAGTGCATGCATATTATAAAACTTATAATTGTGTTTAACCAAACAAATTTAATTGCTGTTGTTTGGTTCAGGACTAAATTTTCAAACTTTGAATATTGTAATGACTAAAATTTACCAATTTAAAAAGTATAAGGACTAAAATTGATCAAAGTAAAGTATAAAAACAAAATCCACAATTTTCATAAAGTGTAAAGACTAATAGCAGAATTTAACCCAAAGAAAACCAAAAATCTCTAAAACCCTTGTATGCTTTTTCTACCCTAAAACCCTAAAACAACGATGAACGACTACGACGATCAGATAACAATGGAAGCCCAATCTCATCCTTCAGAAAATTCTCAAATTCTTCAAACGTTAGCTCTAGGTCCTCTCTCTTCTTCTCTTTCTTCACTCTCTTCCTCTTCTCCAACCCTCCCTTCCAATCAAGACTTTCATTTCTTCAACAACTTCTCCGATTTCAAGCTTCCCATCGATCAAATCGCCAAAACATCCGATTCTTTGCTTGAATCCATTGGCGCTTCGGCTAAAACCTGGGGCGCCAACAAGGCCATCAATTTCCCTAGCAACCTTGACAGCATAGCCGATGATGAAGCTTATGATTGGCTCGTTGATATCAACGACGAACTTTTGGAACGATTTGACGTTTCCATCGACGAATTCCATAAGATTCGAAAGAAAGAAGAGGAAACGGGTCGGTTTATTGGGTCGGATCCTGACAATAATGGGTTTCAGTTGGTTTACGGGAAGAAAAAGAAGAAAATTAACGGTGGTTTAGTGCGTGACTCGGTTGGTGTGTCAGTGAGTGGGAAGGAAGGTGGGTTTTTGGGTTCTTCTGGAGTGAAGGTGAAGAAAGAGGCATTGGCTACGGGGATGACTGGGAAAGCGAAGGTGCCATTTCATATACCAACGATACGGAAGCCTCAGGAAGAGTATAATATACTTGTGAATAATTCGAATCAGCCTTTTGAACATGTTTGGTTGCAGAGGAGTGAGGATGGGCAGCGTTTTGTTCATCCACTGGTTGGTCTTTGTTTCCCCGTTTAATCCGTCTTTTATGGAGTTCTGTCTTTTCTTTTCTTTTGGGGTTAATCACTATGTTATAACTGTTTCCTAAATGCTTTCACAACGTTTCTGCTTTTAGTTGGTTACGTATGTTATAGGATAACCTCACAGTGTTTCATTTTTGTTTGGTTTGTTCAATGAGTGTTGAGTTTCGTATGTTGTCGGATAACTTCATAATTTTTCTGTACCGAGGTGCAAAGGGCAAAAAACCGCTTCCTTGAGTAAACTGAGGAATATGTCTATGTATGTGTTTTGTGTATCTTTGTCCATATGAAAAAAATAAGCTTAAGATATTCTGATAATGAACTCAAAAGGTGGTCCAATTTATCTTAGAAAAATGCTGCTTCTTTTTTTGACCAATATGCATGTTTCTTGCGGTCTCATGTTTGTTGTTGATTTTTTTTGTTCATTGTTTGTTGTTGAATATTTATACATTAAGATGTAGAATTTTGATATTGTCTCATCTTTACTATCAAAGAAATTAGAGAGAATTTCAATGAGGCAGGGTTTCATGCATTAACCGCTTTACAAAAAGGTGTCCCTAGTCCCTACACTCACCAAGTGTGCTTCTGATCAATGAGCCTTGGCCTAAATGGCCTCTACCACATTTTCACCTGATGCAAAGTCACAGCACCTAAGCACATACCTTAATGACACTGGTTTGGGAGTTTTGATGCTTGTGATCAGGATTAGAATAGTCGGACATAAGTGAAATGCTTTTATTAGGATTGCTGGGGCATTAAGTTTGGTGCGTTTATTTTCTTTGAGTGATACAACACTTGTATACTTTCCAGGGCATGAATTTCTGTACAAGAAGTAGCAAGAGTGATGAATATGGTTGTTTTGAATGATCTCATAGCTCTGAAATCATTCCCATGGAGACAGCAAAGATGAATAAGGAGAATATAATTCCCATGGAGACAGCAAAGATGAATAAGGAGAATATAACTGTCTTTTAAAGTTTTCTAGGCACCTTGTATAGTTGAAAGGAAAAGAAAAAAAAATGAATTTCTGTACAAGAAGTAGTAAGAGTGATTAATATAATTATTTTGAACGTTTCATAGCTCAGAAATCTTTCCCATGGAGACAAAAAAGATGAATAAGGAGAATTAACTGTATTTTTTCAAGTTCTCCAGAGTTAAAGGCACCTTGCATGGTTAAAAGGAAAAGAGAAAAAATGAATTTCAGTAAAATAGTTCATTGAAGTGATAGTATTTCTGATTTACATTGGTTTGTAGGAAGGTATCTTGTAATCAAGGTCGTCTTTCTTATGTTCTTATTGGGGTAAATTGTGATGTTGCTAATAGTAATTAGAAGATGGGAAAGGCTGCAATTGTTTTTAAGAATGTTACCATGTTCTTGAGAGATACCTTAGTAATAATATTTACATATGGATGTGATAAAATTTTCACTTTTTGTATTGTTCTTATACCTCAAAATCTCACACACATCCAACTATGTTCAACAATAGCTTCTAAAACTTTCTGGTTTCTCTCCTGTTAAATGTTTATTTGTGTTGCTTGCTGAAATAAGAGAAAAAACATTTCTATTGCCCTTTTACAGGAGAACCTCTCTGTTATGGATTTTGTGGAAAAAGATATTGCAGATATTCAGCCCATCAAACCCCCATCAATTGAGTCTACCTCATTTAAGCTGGTTGAGGAAGTAAAAGATTTGAAGGATTTAGCCACTAAGTTAAGCGGTGTGGAAGAGTTTGCGGTAAAAATTCAACTTATAATATGACTTTATGTGATGATGCATGTTTTGCTCTAGCTTCGTAGTAAGATATAGAATGTTCACCTGGTCTGAAGAAGGGTGTATGCATCTCTGGTTTCAGGGGTACCAGTTACACTGGACTTTGTATGCATCAAATATACGATTAGTTTTCTGTATTCTCATAATATGTTACCTCTTTGCCTGTCGTTCATTTTCTCTGTAATTATTCTCAGGTTGATTTGGAGCATAACCAATATCGATCTTTTCAAGGACTAACTTGCTTGATGCAAATTTCTACTAGAACTGAGGATTTTATTGTAGATACTTTGAAGCTTCGAATTCATGTTGGCCCATATCTTAGGGAAGTTTTCAAGGATCCCGCCAAGAAAAAGGTTGGCCCCCTTGATAGTTTTTTTTTTTTTAGCTTATTGCATGGTTTGATATCCTTAATTCACATAGGTTATGCATGGAGCAGACAGGGATATTGTGTGGCTTCAACGAGACTTTGGCATATATGTGTGCAATCTCTTTGACACTGGACAGGTTTCTACTTCTATGAACTTGAGGGTTTAATTTGAGAATTTTCTGTTAGATTCTTGGTTTTATTGGTATATTTTACGAAGTTAAGTTTATGTGGGCCTTGTCAACAGTTCACTTTTTATGAACTTATTTGTTAGTTCTTAGCAGTGTGACAATGACTTAGGGGAAAGGAAATTGGTACAAAGACCATACATGAAAACTCTTTACATGTGGTTTAAATGATTGAACTAACTTAACTAGTTTTATGGATGATGACAATGGTGCTCAGCTTATAAGAACTTATTGATAAAGTTACCACCTACTATCTTAACCATTTTAGATGTTATAGCCTTAGAAATATTATCACCCACACAGATTTGTTGAGCCTAATTGACATTCTTAAAGTGCCATGTCTTGATTATATATGCTTAGGCTTAGTTTTGAGTGCAATTAATAAATACATGATTCGATTTTTTTTATTTTGAGTTAAATGTTGTGTTGGGCTCCTACCAATATGTAGTTTGCGTGTTTCTCAGGCCTCAAGAGTCTTGAAATTGGAAAGAAATAGTTTGGAGCATCTTCTGCAACATTTTTGTGGAGTTACAGCCAACAAAGAGTGGGTTTTTATTTAAATTCATTTGATTGTCTTCCTTATACTTGCTAGTTCTCTCCTCTTTGATCATCATCTATCCTATCTCCTTAAGGTTGATTAGTTGACTCAATGCAGGTACCAGAATGCAGATTGGAGATTGCGTCCTCTTCCTGATGAAATGCTCAGGTAACGTTGCTTTTTTACCTTTCAGCTGCCTGACTCTCTCTTGCTAGTTAAATAATGTCTAATTACTGCACTTGCATATGTCATTAAAGCTAATGATTGATTGCTATTGACCACTTCCTTTTTAAAAAAAGAATTATAGAAAGAGAAAAAAATAAAGTGTTACTTCAACTGTAAATTTGACATAGTTTTATGACAAACTGTTGTTTCTTAGTTTTGCCTGCAACATCATTTCTTTTGAACAATTTTATGCAAACTGTGTCATCTTTATTTTTCCTGTGCTCAAAGTAGTGCTCACTTAACCCCATCAAACTTATCAGAAAGGGAAAAAAATTAACCATAAAATCTGTAAGACCACCATTACTGATATTTTATAAGTTTTTTTATGAGAAGAAATTCAAACACAAAGATGTGAATATTCGTTAATTTTGACTTTTTAATCAATATGAAGTAAAAACACATTGCTTTTTATTTATGTTTTGAACTAACATATTACTCTGAAGAAAATTTCAAGGTTCTGTCACTCTGATTGCAATTATTGAAGAGGAAACTTTGATTGTTATCTGTCTATTAATTTTTTCTGTTTATTACCATTTTTATGCCAGATATGCTAGAGAAGACACACACTACTTACTGTACATTTATGATTTAATGAGAATCAAATTGCTATCAATGCCCCAGGAAGATGAACATTTGGATGCTCCTTTGGTAGAGGTATGATGCTGTAAATGATAGCTCACAGCATTTTCTACATTTATAACAGCATGCCATATCATATGCTAACACTTCTAGATTAACAGAAGCTTAGAGATTTGGTAGTCTTAATCTTAGTTACATTCATGTGAGAGCTGTGTTCCTTTCCACATTCTACTGGCTTCTGACCTTCTATTTAATTCGATCTTCAGTGTATAACCTACAACTGAGGCTAGGTGTTGAAAATTTATTTGTTGATCAACTATCCATATCAATATAATGCGATTCTTTGGATACCTTCATTGGTTTCATCGAGTAAAATGCATACAGTGTACATGTTTTGTTACTTTTCTTGCCCATTTCATCTTCCTTCAAAATTAGTTTACGTGGATGCATGAATTTGTGAACTTTGTTGCTTTCTGTTTTTTGTTATTGACCGTCATCGTAGTAGCAAATGTTCTCTTGCTAGCAGATCTACAAGCGAAGTTCTGATGTATGTACACAACTGTATGAGAAAGAGCTCCTGACAGAGAATTCATATCTCCATATACATGGGTTTGTTACTTGCTAAGGCTACATGATTTAAATATATATTACATAATTTCTAAATAACTTTGTTTTTTCTTCTATTTAATATAGGTTGCAGGTGGCTGGTTTCAATGCTGAGCAGCTAGCAGTTGTTGCTGTAAGTTTTTGTTGATTTCATATCTACTTGGCCCTTTGTTTACTTTTAAGATAACACACGGATTGGTTGGTAAATCATAAGAAATGTCTATTTTAATTCAGAGAACATATTTGATATACAATAGCCTTACTAGTAAAAAATAGATGGTATCCCCTAATCTTGCGTCTCCCCTAAATGGTTTATAGGGGCTTTGTGAATGGCGAGACATTATTGCTCGCGCTGAGGATGAAAGTACTGGTTATGTATTGCCAAACAAAACGCTTCTTGAAATCGGTAGGAACTTTCTTGTTTTTATCAATTTCCAGTATATTTATCTTCTTTTTATATACTGCTTGTTGGTATATTTCCTGAAGCACTTTTGGTTTTTCTTACTGCTAAAAGCCAAGCAGATGCCTGTAGCTGCTCACAAGTTACGTCAATTGTTGAAATCTAGACACCCATATGTGGAGCGAAATCTTGGTGCAGTTGTTAGCATCATCAGGCAGGCTATGCAGAATGCTGTTGCATTTGAAGCTGCTGCTCAACAACTTAAAATGGGATATATGCTAAATGTAAGATTAATTACACTGTTTTGACAACCCTGATCGTATTGTTATAATGTATTTTGTTAAATCTGTTCTATGTGTTATTATCTCATTTTTCTTTTAGTCATCAAATGGGTTGTGAATTGTGATCATTGTCCAGAAGTAAAAATGAAAGCATTTTGAGTTGTAGTAGGCTGTTTGTATGACTTATAAAACAAAATCAATCAAGTGAATCATAATGTTAACATAGGAAAGCTACAAACATGAATTGTGCTAATTGATTGATTCAGTTACATGAGGTCTGATAAAATGTCATCGAATAAGCCTTAGAAACTTTATCTTAGTCCCGAGAATGGGTTGATGATTACCATTCTTTGTGCTACTTCCTCATTACTGTTTATTTCATTGAACTTACAATTGATTGGAATATGTTGATTTTATAATTACTATCTGTTAAGATGACTGTAAGGTTTCTACTGTGCAGGCATCAGAACAACATATAGCAGCTAAAGAGGGAGCTGAGGTCTTAATTCCTGTGACTCCTACAGACTTGAAAACTGCAAATGATAGAACAAGAATCATAGATGATGCTGTAGTAGGACCTGATGGGATAAGTGCACAATCTGCTTCTCTACAACTTAAACACGAATCGATCAAGATTGGAAGCAGTATTACTGAACTTGACAGAGACAAAAAACAAGAAGGATTCTCTTTTGAGCCACATGTGAATGGTAGCTCAATGTATGCGAGAGAAAATCTTGTCATCTCGGGAAAGAGTGGAGATGCAAATGCCCATACAGTTATTCCACCTTCAGCAAAGATGGTAAGTTGTTAATACTTTTGTAGATGGTGATCTTTTTTTCCTGACGAGTAGCCGGTGGATAAAATACCTATTACCTGTAGGCAACTGGAGCAACTATTCAGGTTCTAAAGAAACCAAGCCGTGGTTTTGGAGCACTTCTGGGGAATGCTTCCACGAAGAAGAAATTTGATATGGAGAAAAGGGTGAGTCAAGTTATTCCTCTATTTTGCTGTTGTGGCTTTTGATTTTGTTGCGGTATTGGAACCAGTGTAAATGCTCCATCACAGTCCATGACAGTCGCATTTGTCTATCATTGCGATTACTTTAGTTTTGATTCCTTTGTGCATATTGTGGAAAGTAATTCATTGCTAACTTGTTTATTGTCGTCATCTAGGAGAAGGAAGATAGTAAGTTGGCGCAGATCAGATCTTCAGTAAATCTTTCATTTCACTCATTCTCAGGCACAGCAGAGCAGTCAAAACCTCCTGTTAACGAGCCAACTAAATTTCCAGAAGCTCCACAGCCCAAAGAACCTCCTGCTGTGGTAGCTACTGAGTCGTCGACAATAGAAGATATTATCATGTTAGAAGATAATTCAAAAAAGGATGAACAAGTTGATGGTGGTGGTAGTCCGGAAGTAAATGATACGCCTGGGAAGGAGAGTTGTATGGCACCTTACTCTGAAACGGAGAAAGAAGATGAGACCATGTCTTTATCCGATTTATCTACCAGCTTCCAACAGTGCTTCGAGTCTATGAATCAAAACAGAAAAGCAGTTAAAGTGAAGAAATCAAAAGAAGCTAGTGGTGTTTTGCAAATAAAGCCATTTGATTATGAAGCAGCCAGGAAAGAGATTAAGTTTGGAGAAGATGCAGAGACAGAATCAGGAAGCCATGCAAAGTCTGGTGGTAAGAAGAAAAGTTCAGCAATGGGGCGACTGCAAATAGACGATGGGTCTAAACAATTTCCTCAACAATTTCCTCAAGCTAGGCGACGACAAGCTTTTCCTGCATCTGGGAACAGAAGTGCAACTTTCCGATGATCCTTGGATCAGGCACCATAATCCTGTAAGACAAATGAGAAACAAGTGTGCATTTGAAGTGTTAATCCTAATCAATATAAAAAGATGATATCTTGCTAGACTGCCATCCGTTTACACCCCCAACTTGAGTAGAGCTTAAAAACAAAGCAATACATATACGTGCTAAAACCAATACCAAGTTAAGATTTTAGGATCTGCTTTTTAATTTTACACCATCTTAGTACTATCTGTGTTTTTCTTTAAGAAAATGCTTGCTTGTGATAGCATAAATTATTCAACAAATATGAGTAAAAAGATAAATGAATATGCTCCTGGAGAAGCTCTAATAGATTAGGCTGTGTGCGATCTCGTCGGCCGTACTTAAAAATCACGTAATCACAACCATCATCTTCATAGCACATTCTAGCATTTGCTCTCTTCTATTATTTCCATTTTTTTAACCTTGAATCATGTAAAATTCTCGTGACTTCAATTAGGCAGGGATTTTACTAATGATTTTTAACTCATGTACTAGAAAATATATTATAATTTACTCGTAAGGACATATCTATGACATGAGTTACAAAATTATGCAACAAATATATTTTGTTAGAAAGTCACATAAAAATTAATTTATATTTTAATTATAATGGTAAAATTAATTGTTTATCATGCATAGTGTTTTGGGAGTAATTTTATTATGATTATTTTAATTGATTTATTATATGAAAAGACAAAAACACCCTCATAAAAATATAAATTAATTTGTATAGAGTATATTTTAGTAATTTTATAACTACATTAGTATGCGATTGACTTATGACATCAACTTAATATAACACTTAATGTATACTAAAAATCATATCAAATGTGTATGCGTGTGGAAATCACGTATTTAGAACACGTGTGAATGTTTAAAAATAATTTACAATAAATAATGAAAGGTATGACTTGAAACTAATTAATAATAATTACACATAAAATATGTGCGCTATTAAAATTAAAAAAAGATTAGATTTAATTGTTTAACAGTGTGTTGTTATCAATTTTGAGTCGGTGTCGAGTTAACTTGTGATAGTAACTCAATCAAATATATTGTTAGTACTAAAAATCTTATGACACACGTACACATGTGGAAACCACATATTTGAAACATAGATGCCCATTTGAAGCTAACATACAATAAACAATGAAATGTATGGTTTGAAACTAATTAATAATATTAAACAAATAGATTAAATTATGAGTAAAGTAAAATTTAAATACATAAATACATCAGATAAATAATATTAAATGCACTATAATTGTTTATCAAAGTTTTATCATTAATTATAAGTTAGTATCGAGTTGACTTGTGAGACCCATTCAATGAACAATATTATTAGTATATATATAATTGATGGAGATAATAAATTATGTATATTAAAACAAATATATATAGAATATATTAAAATGAAATTTTGGTTAAGTAGTAAATTTACTAGATTAGTAATCTAATTGGTGCAGGTTGAAATCCTACCATATAATATTTTAATTAGTTTTGTTAAAATGAAAAAGTCAAAATACTTCCAAATAATATAAATTTTCTAATTATAGATGGACATTTTTATAATTTGCTGATCGAAATAATGACTCGATTGAGAATGATACTAATTTAGTAATACACTTAATAAATACTATATGTAAAGATAGATAGATATATAGTTAACATAATATAAAAACAGCCCGATTGCTTAATATGCTTCAATTGAGAATTCTGTAGGCAGGTAAACAATGAAAATTTGTTATTGTGGAAGGTTAATTTCATCTTTTAAGGGGAAAAAAAGGGAAAATAATTTATTTTTAATATTGTTTTTAATATATTTAAAGTATTATAAATTTATATACTTTTTAATGCTGATTATTGATACACAGTATCAACAGAGGTCAATAAAGAGGGCGATAGTGTCCTGGTCAAGTAGCAGGGAAGAAAATGAAAAATGGAGTACTGTCCCTCAAAGAGTCTTTAAATATATATATATATATATATATATATATATAGAGAGAGAGAGAGGGAGGTTAATCAGGTCAGATTTCAAGTCGAACTTCGAGCTAGGTTATTATATTTTATTATAATTGTATAACAATTTGTCTCTTATCTTGTCGAAAAACTTCTAAACAAACTTAGACGCATGGAACGTGTAATTGGAGGCTTATTACCTTAGTTTTAACTCGGAACACTACTGAGTAGGTTCCGTTGTCTGACGGTGTGGTACAAAAGTTAGGTTATTTGAGAAATAGTTTTAAGGAAACAAACTATGTTGTAGAATACTGCAAACTTTATTTCCCGTAAGTAAAAATTTGTCCCTTACCTTGAAGAAATTAGCGAGCTTTAAAAACGATAATCATAATCATGAATTAGCGAACTGTTAGAAAACTGAAAGTCACGATATTAAATCAGCGGACTATAAAAATGACCGTCGCAATATTAAATCATCTGAATTGTTAGAAAACTGATGGTGCGATCTTAAATCGAGTGAACCGTAAAAATGACAGCCGCGATATTAAATCGAGCGAACCGTAAAAATGAAAACCGCAATATTAAATCAAGTGAATATTAGAACATCAAAAGTCATGATCTTAAATAGAGTGAATTTTAAAAATGATAACCGCAATATTAAATCAAGCGAACTGTTAGAATATCGAAGGTCGCAATCTTAAATCGAGCAAACTGTAAAAAATGATAGTCGCGATATTAAATCAAGCGAACTATTAGAATATCGAAGGTCGCGATCTTAAATCGAGCGAACAGTAAAAATAACAGCCGCGATATTAAATCAAGCGAATTGTTAGAATATCGAAGGTTGCGATATTAAATCGAGCGAACCATAAAAATGACAGCTGTGATATTAAATCAAACAAATTATTAAAAAATCGAAGGTCGCGATATTAAATCAGCGAATCGTAAAAATGACAGTCGAACTAAATCTCGAGGCATCGCGCCTAAAAAAGTTATTATTAGAAAGCGAGAGGTACCTTATCTCATTCATGTCTCAAATATATGTGACCTCGCAATCTGCTTCCACTGAGGTTAAGCTTAAGCAGAGAAACCATGTCAGTGAATGATGTAGGAATTGAGCCAACAAATTCATCGCTCGCTAGACTAAAAATTTTCAAGCATTTGCAAGTGTGATCCATGTTTAAAGGAAGTTCACCTACGATTTTGTTGTTGCTAGCATCAAATATCAAACCATCTAACCTTAGACAAGGATCAAAAAGTTATACAGAAAACATAATTCAACTTAGCAGATAAAGTATATAAAGAAATAATAAAGGGAGGAACTGAGCCAGTGAACTGATTCCTGCCAAAAACATGTAATACAACGAATTCACTCAACGAAAATGGGGAAGGACCAGAACCAACATTTATGAGAGCATTCCTATAAAAGAAAGAAGAGTACAATCCAACCAGATCCATATATTGGACGAAATTGAATCTGAAAATCCATTACTTGCAAGATGGAGATGCATTAGACTCCCACAATTTTCGCCTAACTCATTTGGAATTTCACCACTGAACTTACTGAAAGAAAAGTCAACAACTTGCAAACTTGGAATCCGCCCAAAAATTGCAGGAATGGTTCCATTCAATTGAGTCCTCTAACTTTATCACTTTCCACTGTTGTTTTCGGTGCAGAGAATCGAAGTACAGAACATGTAGAATTGACGTTAGGAACACTTTTCACTGCTATTTTCACTACTGTTTTTGATGCATTGATTCCTCTTTCAAAGCTAAAATCGCTTTCACTTTACAAGCATCGAACGATGGAAAAATCAATAGATGAAACCATGATATTTTCCCAAGAAAGCATTACCAGAGGTAAATATGACATTTTCCCAAACTTGGAATTGAAGTGATCAAGAAAATTGCAGACGACATTTGCGAAGCATGAAAAATGGGATTGACAAGCAGAATTGAAATACAAAAAGAAATGATCGAATTCCAATCTCAGTAACTAAAATCTAACATTTCTCACTAAAAATAAGCAAGAAATGGAATTATTGGATAAAATTGAATCAAGAAAAAAAATGACTTAATTGAAGTGATAAAAAGCAGATTCAATCATTACAAACTAATTGAACAGAATAAAACTAAACAGCATAGCTGGAAAAAAAAATTAAACAAAAAGAAATGAATGCAAAAATGATACGCATATGATCAGAGGAAATGGAAGAGCAGACGTACCTGCGAACGAATAATACCGCTCCTAAGATCATCACCATGTCTCTTTTTTTTTTTTTTTTTTTTTTTTTTTTTGTTTCCGAGATCAGGTAAGTTGCTCTCAATCCGCGTTTTCTTGCCTTTTTCAATTTTATTTTCCATCTACTATGTCCATATTCTTAAAGCAGTTCTTTCGAAGAATAACATTCAAATATTTAAAAAGGAAATGAAACAAGTGAAGTTATCCATCTATTATCAGATTCTTTTGTATGTTGATTTTGGCTTCAGTTAGTTACAAAGAATTATTTCAGCTTCCAAGAAACAAGAAGAGAACGCACCTAACCCATTGCATGCACTGATATCAGAAATACCCTAATTGGGTTTATAAGATTTGGGTGTAAAGTTGAGTT
Organism: Gossypium australe; assembly: GCA_005393395.2. Classification (NCBI taxonomy): domain Eukaryota; kingdom Viridiplantae; phylum Streptophyta; class Magnoliopsida; order Malvales; family Malvaceae; genus Gossypium; species Gossypium australe. Next base: position 102,389,954 of record CM016624.1, read on the forward strand.
TGGAGACCTTTTAGAAATTCCTTTGAAAATCACCAAATTAGTCTCATCTTTCTCTTCGTCTATCACCATCACCACCACTTTGTCGTGTATTGAAACGAAACCCCCCATTATGTCACAGTTTCAGATCCCTATAGGGTTTCAATTTCTCCCCACCAAAGAAGAAATCCTTTTTTGTTACCTTAAACCAATCACCAACGGCGATTCCATCGCGTGCAATATTTATGGTGCAAATTGGGAGCCCTGGAAAATTTTCGACAAAGATTCTGCAGATGATTCCATCGCTGCTTTCTTCATTTTCTAAAAGTGATTTATTGTCTCTCTAAAATTCACGAATTCCTTAATATTCTTCACGAGTTCGTTCCGCGATCATCGCAGCATTGTATTATACACAGTATCAACAGAGGTAAAAAATGAAGAGAGATGGTGTCCCGGTCATGGAACAGAGAAGAAGATGAAAGGTCAATTATATTTTATTATAATTAAATAAAACTAATAATTTGTTTTATGTATATAGTAATGCTTGTATTATTTATGTTATTTTTTGCATTAAGTTTTCATTCTTTTTCGGATCATTTCATAATATTATTTTCAATACCAACCAAACACAATTAGAGGAAAATTGTGTAATTTTTTGTGAGATATTTACTTAGGGTTTGTAAGCATAAATATAGTGCAATTTTAGGTATAATACAATTGTAGCAATTATAAAATAATATTAAATTAATGTAAAATTCTGAACTGACTTATAATTAAACAAAATCTACACATAGCAAAACTCGTAATCCATATAATACAATTACACATTATGAAACTTGAACTTGGATGCTAAAGGACTCAAGACCTCTTTGCCTTTACCAATAATGCCAAAGACTAATTAACCATTTCAACTATTTTCTCTTATCATATTTATATATTACATGATTTATCTATTTCATTTATTTAAAATTGATATTGTTTCATATTATTTTTAAAAACTCAAATTCTGAGAGTATTTTCAAATATCTTTACCGACTGAGTGAGTTAGTGTCACGAGTTAATTCAACACATATTCAATTGAAAAAAAAGTATAAAACATCGTTATTTAATAAAACAGACAAAAATATTGTGTGAAAAAAACAGCTTAAAATTGCTAGTTAGATTTGATTTTATATAATAACATTTCATATAATTGTTCCTTAAGTTATTAGAAAATACTTTAAAGTCCAAAATAAACTCAATAACACTTGTTTAAATTGATATTGGTGGTATATTCTGTTGTTGAGTTAATTTCATTCTAGGCATTTTAGTATAGAGGAATCCATCTAGGCAAAATGTTTTAGGGGGATCAATGCCTCCCCAGTGTAATGACTATATTTGTTTTCAATTTGAAGGGCATATTTAATGTTCCAAACGATTAGAAATCAAATAGAGACTCCAAAAACTGTAATGAAGCTTCCAAGGTCCTTTCAATATTTGTTCTTTTCCTTTTCTCATATATTTATACAAATGATAAATAAATCATTACAAACTAATGCACAAATGTTATGTTTGCAGAATAATCTTAAAAAAAAAAAAATGGTAATAACTATAACACTGGAATTATTTAGAAACAAACTAGAGATGCATCAACTTGATCAAATCATTGAAACTTTCATCCTAGCCCGCCCATCATCAAATCAACTTGACGATAAACACCGATCAACGAAGAAAAAATTGCCAAAAGCTTCAAGAGACCCACCGCATTAATGATGCACAAAACGCATAGTCTCAAATAGCTTATTCTCCTCCTTAATTTCTCGAATCTATCACCATTACTATGATTTATCATGATAATGCCCTTCGAGAATGGTACCTAATAGAGTTGATGACTAAAAAATAAAAACTAAAACCACATCTACTTTAATACTTGTTACAATTATCATAAAATTAACTAAGTATGATGTTATTTATTATACATTTTCTTTTAAAATAAGAGTTATTTATTGATAATAGTGAAATTACCTCTTCACAAATCATCAAAAATGATATTTTAAATACTTTTAAAATTTTTTGTTGGGGGGAATGGTGATAGTAAAAAGACCTTCAGTGACTTGTGTGTAAACATTTTTATTTTTGAAAAACTAAGTAAAACATTAGCATTTCTTTTTAAAGGATTATCCTTTCCTTTGGATTGAATTTTTAATTTAGGTAAAAGAAAGTAAGAAGAAATTGAGTATCCTTTCTTTTCTTTTGAAAGCTTAGTGTGCAACATTTTCTGTTTTCATCTTTTTATTTTTATTTTCAGAAAACTATTTTCATTTTCTATTTTTCAAAAATTGAAAAATAAAAATAAAAATTTGTTTTCAATAATCAAAATAGCAAAAACGCGTTTGGTAGATATTTTTCAAAATATAAATAAAACTAATTAAATAATTAAATTAAAGTATAATTTATTTAAAATGTATGACAATAGTAAAATAAAATGTAATTAAATAAAAAAAAGTTATAAAAACAAAAAGTTGTTTCTAAAAGAATACGAATCTGGTTAATTTTAATGCATAAAATGAAGCATAAAAAAATCCCTTGTTTTAAACTCTTTTTTTTTTTTTCCATATTTCCAAAATATTTTTATCGAAAACATGTTTTTCTTATTCTCAAATTTTCACATATTTTTATTTTCATTTTTCAAGAATCATTTTCAAAATTCTTAACCAAATATGTTTTCTTCGCTATTTTCTATTTTCTAAAAAATTGAAAATAAAAACAACTATTGTTTCCTGAAACTAAACTTACCCTTAATTTTTAATTTACCCAAATTTAGGAGGAAAGCTAGAGAAAGGAAACCCAAAAATATTAAGACAATAAAATATCTTTTTTATCTTCTATTTCTTTTTAAAACAAATTTATAAAAAGGGCATAATTGTAAATTTTCATGTAATTAATGCTTTCCTTTTCTTTCCATCGTATAACCAAATAAAAATAGTTAAAATTACTTCATTTTCTTTTCCTTTACCTATTTTAATTATCCAAAGAAATATAATTATTTACTTTCGTTAAATTTACTTCCTTCACTTTTTTTTTCTCCTTTATTATTTTTAGACAACGTTTGGTATAATGGAAAGTTATCACTTTTTAAAAGAAATTTAAATATTTACTTAGTTAGAATGTAATTTCAAGATTAATTTACTTTCTTTAAAATGTACTAATTTTCCCACAAGTAATGGAAAGCTATTGCCATGATAATTGTTCGAAAGTTACTTTGCCATGTAACTAGAAAGTAAAAAAGAATTGCTAAGACAAAATTAGCAATATTGTTTTTATTGGTGTTTAGGGTATTAACTTATTCATTGCAAAAATAAAAACACAATTATTGTATGTTCTATTTTCTGCGGGCTTCATTCCTTGTTTCAAAGTATCTATATTTTCTCTTCTTATAAATATTTTTTTAAATGTATTTTCTTTAATATCAAATTTTAGTATTAAGATGATTTCAAGCGAATTATGCAATATATGAAAATTGTTAGTTCGATTAATCAACTCGAAATTGCCAAGAGTGGGGTGAATTGACCTTTTAAAAATTTGTGGTAGCTAGGAGAATAAATAGAGACAATGAATACGACGATATATAGTAGTTAGACTCTAATTGCCTACTCCACTACTTTAGCTTTCCACAACTAAGAATTTTTCTCAAATTCATTAATCTGACAACCTTTGAAGACAAAATTTAACTTTACAAAACTCCCTTAAGGTTTTTACTCAAATCTTAAGACAAAACCTTCTCAATGAGTGAATACAAATAACAAACTAAGAAGTAATCCTCACAAGATCAGAGTTTTTGCAAATTAAGCACTAATACAAAGAGAAACACTTGAGCTGAATGAGTACAATGAAAGCTTACAAGTGTGTATAAAGAAAATTGTTGAGAATTTTAAAGCACAAGTTTTTTTAAATCAGTCTGAACTTCGATTGTCTCTACCAGTATAACATGAGATGGGTCGAATCGATATTGTTGAAGCATAGATACATGGAATGCATTGTGGATCTTTTGCAATTCCGACGACAAAGCTAGACGATAAGCAACCGGTTCAACTCTTTCAACAATCTTGTAAGGCCTAATATATCTGGGACTCAATTTTCCCTTGCGAACAAAACACATAATCTTTCTCCACGGAGAGACTTTCAAAAACATCTTATCACCCACAACATATTCGATATCTTTTTGCTTCAGATCAACAGAGGATTTCTATTTATTTGAGGCTTCTTTCAATCTATCCCTGATCAACTTAACTATAATTTTCGCTTCTTGAATCAACTCTGGCTTGATTACCTTCTTTTCACTCAATTTTGACCAGCATAAGGGTGTTTTACTCCGCCGACCATATAATGCTTCATATGGAGCCATCTAAATGCTCGATTGGAAACTATTATTATACACAAATACAACTAGTGGTAAATAACGTTCCCAGCCAAATTCGAGGTTAATAATGTAGGTTCGCAACATATCCTCCAGCACCTAAATAACTTGCACTGATTGACCATTAGACTGATGATGAAAACTTGTGTTGAAATTCAACTTCATACCCAATGATTCATGCAATTGCTTCCAGAATCTTGAGGTAATATGTGAGTTACGAACTGAGATAATAGACATAAGCACACCATGCACTCTAACTATCTCGCAAATATATAATTCAGCCAAATTTAGAAGTGACCAACCAGTTCTCACAACTAGAAAATGAGCAGACTCGTCAATCAATCCACTATCACCCAAATTGCATTTCTTTTACTCGGTGAGGTCGGTAAACCAACCACAAAATCTATGGCAATCCATTCCCATTTCTATTATGGAATAGGGATAGGCTGAAGCAACCCGATAGGAACTTGATACTCGGCTTTTACATGTTGACAGGTCAGGCACTTAAAGACATACTCCACGATTTCTCTTTCATTTCGAGCCACCAGTATGATTCTCGCAAGTCACGATACATTTTTTCACTATCGGCCGGGTGCATAACAAAATAACCATTGTGAACTTCACACAAAAGTATTCTTTTCAAATAAGCATTATTAGAAACATAGATTCGATTGCTAAACCAGAGGCAATCATCCAAATAAATGCTGAAACTCTCACAAACACCTTGCTCGACAAGCTTGATTTGATCAAGTAATATAGGCTTAGTTTTTAACTTAGCTAAAAGGATGTCATCATTGTATATACTGAGCTAAACATGTTGTATGTGGTGCCCTAAGTGTAGTATTTTCGTCTATGTACACTTTTAATTTTTTCGAACAAATTGGTAAATAAAATATTTCATGGATACATTAATATACATTGTATAATATCCTCATGTGGTTTTTGCATACAAATCAAAATAGAAACAAATATTGCTTACTGGTCATCTAATGTTTAAACTAATACTAAGCAATATTACGTGGTCGGATCGTAACACGAGAAGATAGCTTGTATTAGTAGGGGAACCTAAACATGTCCATAGTCTAATCGATAATGAGCAAACCGATCAAAAGACTAATATGTCGTCTATCAAGTCCAATCAGAAAAACACTTTGTCTTGGGTATCGGAGCGGATGACTCTCAAAAAATAGATATATAGATGTGACTGACTGGATTGATGAATAATTTAATTTTATAAAAATTAGTGTAACAATTAATATAATTTAATATTATAAAAATTAAATACATCCATAAAATAATTAAATGTATTTTAAGTATAAAAGTGAATTAAGAAAAGAAAAACCCTTAATAACAAGGGTGCTGTGACGGTCTAATATGGACGGGATGCCGTATATTCTGACGTGGCAGTACATGATAGGCTGTAATGATGTGTTTACCTGCCAAAAGAAACTCAAAACCGCAATTCAGTAAAAACAATAAAACCAAAAAAAAAAAAAATAATTAAAGCAATCTCCATTTGCCTGCTCTGCACCCATTTATTTCTATAAGGGAAAAACAAGAACTCGCTTTCTTTGGGAATTCAAGCATAGCGAGGATGGAAGGAGGAGGGACATTATCGGAAGTGTATCAAAGCGCTAGAAAGCTACTTCTTCGAGCAAGGGATGGGATCGAACGCTTAGAGAAATTCGAGAGCTCCGTCTCCGGTACCGATTCTCCTGAACTCTCCTTCGCCGTTAAGAAAGATATCTCTCAGATCCACTCTCTATGCGCCGATATGGATCGCCTCTGGCGTTCTATCCCCGCCAAATCTCAACGCGACCTCTGGAAAAGGTATTACCCCAACGCCTACACAATATCACATTTCTCACTATTTTATGGAATTTTGCTATTTAGTTCTTAAACATGTTAATCTTCTTCTGGTTTGTTTATTGTAAATCCTTTTATATTTTAGAATTTCAGTATTTGTCTTCAATTTGTCAATTTGATTCAATATCCTTAATCTTCAAATGATTGAGGTCTTGGATAATTTATTACTGATGATCCTTTCTTTCCTTGGAAAATTACTTATTGTGCCTGATTGTTTCAGTTAATTTTTCTTCAATAGAAGTTGAATGTAGTTCAAAGTGTTTTAGCTTCGGTTGTACAACTCATTTTATCTCTATTTATTCATGATTATTATGCATGGGATGTTGGAGGTGGCAGATTTAAGCAAATTTCAGTAACACAATGGTTTGCAGCTTGCAATTGATACTAAGTTTGATAAATTGCAACGAACGTTAGCTTTGCAGGTTCACTAGAAATGAAATTTCTTGCTTACATAGATCATAGACTCAAATATAAAGAGAGCGAGCATTTAAGATTTTGTCCTGTAAAATGAAAGCAACAGCTAAAATTTTAAAAGAAAACAATTTTGAGCTCAAGACTTGACTGACAAAGCTTCTTTATGAGTAGTCTGACTCCTATGTTAAATTGTCTAATAGTTTTAGTTTAGACAAATATATACATCAATTGTATGCCTACTTGATTAGAGTTCTTTTTCTTTATTGAGTTACGAGGTGTGCCTTATTTTGGTGAAGTTTGAAACTGGTTAGTGCTGTTTTGATGATTTCCAACTATCATGCTTATTGATGTTATTGTAACTTATGTTAGTTTGTTGCTCTTACACCTCGAGGCTGTTTATATTTGGCAAACAGAAAAGTTGAGCAAGTGGCTGAAGAGGCTGACTCTTTGAAAGAGAGTTTAGACAAGTATTCTATGAGGAATCAGAGAAGGATGTTGGAAGCGAAAGAGAGAGCTGAGTTGCTTGAAAGAGCTGTATGTAAACCTTTTCCTTTTTGTCGGCAAATGGAGCTGATTTTAGCTTTTCTTGAGTCTTTTTACTTTTTTTTTTCTTAGAATGGGGAGTCAGCTCATGTCCTGAGAATTTTTGATGAGGAAGCACAAGCAATGCAATCAGTTCGAAATTCATCACGAATGTTGCAAGAATCTTTTGAAACTGGAACAGCAATCCTTTCCAAATATGCAGAACAAAGAGATCGCCTCAAGGTATAAACAGAAAATGAGGTCCTTTGCTGATGCATTTCTATTTAAATAATGTAAATGAAAATTTAACAGATGCAGTTAATTTCACAGCACATCTAACAGTTTCAACATATGTTATAGTCACAATTCGTTTTATTAATCGTTGTGGTTTTTGTTAACTTGGGTTTATTTTCTTTGCTACCCGTAAATAGAAACTATTTCATAACTTGTGAGGAAATACTGCCTTATATTATTGTTGTACTCTCACTATTCATTTTTCTTGAAATACCCATGTCTAATGCATATTTGGATTTTGGTAAGGAGATATGAACCCCCCCCCCCCCCCCAACACCAAAGTCCCCAAACTTTGAAAATTATAACATACCCGTTCAATCATATATCCATATCTACTCTGACACTAGCGATTAGTTATTGGATGCTGTATTCTGCTTTTAATCTATAGTTGAGTGCACTAGATTGTGAGCTCTCTTTTGTTTATTTGTTCAACAGTATAGACTCCCAGGTGCTATAATTTAAGTGACTAGTTATAAATTGTTGATATCTCAAATCATTTGCTTGAAATAAGAAAAGGGTGGTGGCTGATGCATTTTGATATTTATTGCAAGTTGTGACAACTATTGAGTTTTTGAATGGAAGTCTTGTTTTTGTTCAGAGAGCACAACGAAAGGCCTTGGATGTACTTAACACGGTGGGGCTCTCCAACTCTGTCCTGAGGCTCATTGAGAGGAGGAACCGTGTTGATACATGGATCAAATACGTGGGGATGGTTTTGACAGTCGTCATTGTGTATTTCTTCTGGAAATGGACCCAGTGATTTGCTGTTTTTCTCTATTCACTTTTCCTCCTAAGCACAAAGGTTTGTTTTCCTGGATCTCTGATCATGTTAAGAAGACAAGTAGCGCAAGTTTTAACGTGAACAGCCTTGATATATAGAAGAGATGACAAAAATAGATGGTGCATTTACAGAGGACGTTGATTTGGAATATGAAAATGTGAAAAAGAGTTGGAAGAACAGGTAAGGTGAGGGATATGAATCCGGAATTCAGGATTATAGATTGTTAATTCGATATTCGGATCAGGAAACAGTGCCGGTAAGCACTTCCATATTTAACTACAAAGCATTATCAGTGTTATTTGCTTGAATTGAAACTAGAAAATGTTGTGGAAAGTTGCTTGCTATCAACTGTGACTGTGAATCTAGTTAATGATTAGATCGTATATTTTTGTGGTTTCGTAAGTTAAAATTTTTTAAAAAGTAACATTTTCTAGTGTGAACTTGAAAATCTGAAAATATTTTTTAATTTCACTAATTTATGTTTTTATATCTTTCAAATGTATATTATATTGAACCTGTACTAATGTGCCCACGCATTTCATTATTATCATTATATAATAAATAAAAATCAAATCCAAATATTTAATTTCATCTTCTCAAATGAAGTATAAAATATATAAATAATCTTTGGAGCATAATTATATATGCTTGTTTTGGTACCTGAAACAAGATTAGCTATCATATGGAAGATAATTGTTGATTATTTTTAATGTTTTCTGGTAATATTTGGGAATTTGATTCATTTCAACATTTGGTATATTGAAAAAGTTTTAATTAAGATTTAGACATTTGGATCACTACACACTTTACTAAAAATGTAATCCGTTAAATAAAATACAAATTTAATTAATTGTAACACTTTTCATTTATATTTATTATTAACAAAGAAGTAGTTTAATCTAATTATGTTTTTATTATTAATTTATTCATTTAAATAAATTAAATTAAATTGAAATAGTTTAAATAGTTCAGATGTATTAAATTGGAATATATTTTAAAATGTAATTCAACAGTATATAAAATAAATTCATAATTATATATATGTATTTTATAATTTTGTGGTGAAAACGGATCGCATAAAAGTAATGAAAATAAATAAGAACAGCAATATTTTTGCTTTCGAATTATATGGGAAATGTTATTTTCTCACAAATATTAAAGGAATCAAATTTTAAAAGGAAAGTAACTTATTGAAGAACGTTAATAGTATTTTGCGTGAATCACTTTTTCATCTATTAAATTCTAAACAAAGTGATTATATTTTGTGGTATGTAATTGCATTGATGTTATTCATCAATGGAATCTCAATTCTGTTGTAAAATTATAAAAAATCTATTTTATAAAGTAAAAAATATTTTTTTAAAAGTATTTTATCTTGTATATTTTTATATAAAATTAAAAAAAACATATACATAATAATATTTAAATCTAAGATATCATAATTATATTATTTTAACCAAAACTTCATTTTATTTTATACCATATTTATCCATGTGCCAATGTTTTAATTCTTTCTTTCAAGTTTTTACAATCAATTCAAGCCTTGTAATTTTAGGGGTAATATCCTAAATATACCAAAAAAATATTTCTAGAAAATTTACGGAAAATGGTCGTTTCCCCTCAAAACGCGTCCACGTCAGCGCGTTTTGAGGGGAAATGCCAGGAAAGCGATCCCCTGAGGACGCGCTTTGTGCCGAATCAGCAAAAGCGCGCCTACGTGGATGCGCTTTGCTGATTTGGCACAAAGTGCGTCCTCAGGGGCGCGCTTTTCCCTTTCCTCAAATATTGAATATTTGTTTTTAAAATTAAATTAAAAAAATTAAACAAATTCTATTTTATAAAAGATATTAGAATTAAATTACAAAAACATATAAGCAACTATTATTTTATGAAATAAAAAAATAAAAAAATTCTTATATATTAAATATATTAAAAATAAATTACAAAAAAATAAAAATAAAAAACTTCTTATTTTATTAAATATATTAAAACTAAATTACAGAAAAATAAAAAATAAAAAAACTTCTTATTTATTAAATATATTAAAACTAAATTACAAAAAAAATAAAACTTCTTATTTATCAAATATATTAAAACTAAATTACAAAAAAATAAAAAATAAAAAAACTTCTTATTTTATTCAATATATTAAAACTAAATTACAGAAAAAAAAAATAAAAAAACTTCTTATTTATTAAATATATTAAAACTAAATTAAAAAAATTCTTATTTATTAAATATATTACAACTAAATTACAAAAAAAAAAAATAAAAAAACTTTTTATTTTATTAAATATATTAAAACTAAATTACAAAAAAATAAAAAATAAAAAAAACTTCTTATTTATTAAATATATTAAAACTAAAAAATAAAAATAAAAAAACTTCTTATTTATTAAATATATTAAAACTAAAAAATAAAAAATAAAAAAACTTTTTATTTATTAAATATATTAAAACTAAAAAAATAAAAAATAAAAAAACTTCTTATTTATTAAATATATTAAAACTAAATTACAAAAAAAACTTCTTATTTTATTAAATATATTAAAACTAAATTACAAAAAAATAAAAAATAAAGAGAACTTCTTATTTCTTAAATATATTAAAACTAAATTACAAAAAAAAAAATAAAGAAAACTTCTTATTTTATTACATATATTAAAATTAAATTACAATTAAAAAATTAAATAACTATTATTTTATTAAATATATTAAAACTAAATTAAAAATAAAAATAAAAAATAAATTTTTATTTTATTTAAAAAATTCAAATTAAATTACATACAAAAAAAATAAACAACTTCTATTTTTGTGAAAATATTAAAATTAAATTACAAACACAAATAAAAAAACAACTTTTTTTTATTAAAAAAATTATTACAATTTAAAAATAAAAAACCCATCCGAATCAATGTTGATGTCGGTCGAAATCAGTGCCACACGGGGGCGGTCGGCGGTTATGCGCTGGATTCCTCCTTCTTCTAGCTTCAGGCGAGGGTTGTGGAACCTCAGGCGGGGATTCCGGTTCCTCCGGCAGTGGGTCTGGTTGTGGGTGTTGCGAGGATGACCCACCTTGATAAAATAACGACCCCAGAGGTGTTTGCATAAACCACGGCGGGGTGTCTGAATCCCGTATGGCGAAGGAGGCTGGTAAAAAGAAGTACTCCCCGACGGCGCCTCCTGTGATCCCTCACGCGACAATGGCCTCAATATCGGCTGGCCAGTCGGAGTAGTCGGGAACGGACTTAAACCCTGCCATGCATTCCAACCTGGGGTGGGACTGGGAAAAGGAAACATATATGGGTTAGGAGGATACATATAAGGGGTAGGGTACGCACCTGGCATAAAAGGTAAAGTCTGTGAGTCGACGTCGTCGGCTGAACTGATGGGCCCGGTGACTGTGTGGGCGCTGTTGATGGGCCCGGTGACTGTGTCGGCGCTGTTGATGGCCCCGTCTCATCACCCCTTCTCCTTGGATTTAAAGGGCCCCGACGTTCCCTCTGTTGACGAAGTTGCCGTCGCCTCTCTTCTTCCGGCAACAAATACGGCTTACCATGGATCCTAAACCATGGCATGTATTCCGGCACGCACGCTAACTCAGGAACGAGGATCAGTTCCCTGATAGGTAAATAGCCATACCGGTTCTCCCACATCTCGTTATGTGCTGACCAAAATCTTAGCCAATCCATGTGCAACTGCCGTATATCTTCAAGCGAGGTAGGTATTCTAGCATAACTCGCCGAATGGTTCCACCTAATTAAATAAATTTTTAGCATATAATTATAATATAAATCTATGTAATAATTGTAAAATATAACATTAAATTTACCTCGTTATCAGTGGGAATGAATATGGTTGGTTGAGTCGAGGACGTAAAAATGGAAATCGAAACCGTGCCCATGACTGCAGTAGTGATAGGCAACCTCCGATTTTCGCTTTACTCGGCCGCATCGCCCCGCACATCTCCCGATACAACCTCGATAGCATGACAGACCCCCAACTCAATTTACCGGCTGCTCTAAAATCAACAAGTTTCACCAGCCATCTCAAGTGTACGAGGTTTCTAGAAAGGTCCGGTATCAGATAGCCTCCAATTATTTGAAGAATGTATGCCCGAACATATCGTATTCTTTCTATTTCGGTCGAACCCTCATTCGGCTCGGGGAATGTGTCTTGTAACCAGGCCATCTCGATCCGAGCTCCTTGAATTTTATCCGGAATGGCACCCAAAAGCTCGTAGCATACGGCTCCCCAATCACCAGAAGTTGCGGACCTGGTGACTACCGACCCGTCCACCGGCAATCCCAATTGCAATTGCACATCTTCTAGAGTGATGGTACACTCTCCGCATGGAAGATGGAAAGTGTGCGTCTCGGGTCTCCACCTCTCTATCAATGCACTGATCAAAGGCGGCTCCAACTTGAACCCCCGGCCTATCGTGGCCACGTGCCAAAAACCCGCTTCCCGCAGGTAATTCTCGATCAACGGCGATGGGGGACCATGCATGTTGCGAATATAACATTCCAACACCCGATCTACAGGCTGTTTAAAAAATTATAAAATAAAAATTAATTAAAATTGCATAATTGTAAAAAATATTAAATAATATTGAAAAATTAAAATTAAAACTTACCATTTGCATTTGATCGACGGAGGTACTTGTTGTCTAGACGAAGTAATTCCCTGGCCATTGTAATACGATCGAAAATTTTAAAATTTTCCAAAAAAATATATTAAAAAAATTAAAAAGGGCTTTTTTGTAAATAGTAAAAGACTATTTCGAAATTTCAGAAGAAGTTTGAAGAACTTTAAGATAAATTTGAGAGAAATTTGAGAGGAATTTGAGTAAGGATTAAAGTGTGAAAAAAATAAAAGGGTTGGAGGGTTTTTATAGCTTTTTTTTTTTACCGTTGGCCAGCAAAGCGCCCCCCTAGGGACGCGCTTTGCTGACATTTTCCATTAAAATGCGCTGACGTGGACGCATTTTGAGGGGAAACGACCTTTTTCCGTAAATTTTTTAGAAATCGGCCTAATTCCGTAATTTTTTTTATTTTTTTGATATATTTAGGATATTAACCCGTAATTTTAAGTTTGATAATTGAAATTCAGATAAAATATTCTTTTCAAAAACAAATAAATAAATGGGTAAATATAATGTAGCAAAGTGTAAAAGGGTAGAAGATAAGGGATATTTAATATGCGGGGCCCAAAGTCAGAGAAAGGAAATTTGGTACAAATTGATGTACTTGGAATGCTAAAACAAAAGAACCCATCGCTTATCACTTAAATCACATTCTCAATTTGGAGACCACATTATTTTACCAAAAAAACCCTTTTTTAGTTTTAATAAAATAATTACAAACTTTTTCTATACTTCCATATCAATTCTTCTACTTATATCTATTTAAATAACATATAATAAATAATTAAATGTGTGGTTTAAAATTAATTATTAAATATGTATATTATTAAAATAAAAAAATAAATTAAATTGTTTATCATGGTATTGTCATCTATTTTGAGTTGGTGTCAAGTTAACTTATGACACCAAATCAATCAAATACATTATTAATTCTAAAAATATTAAAATACAGTTTTAATTGAGTGGTAAATTAAAAGTTTTACTAATATAATTGGTGTGGGTTCAAATATCACAATATGCACAATTTTATCTTTATTTAATGTGTAAGACTAAAATATCCTCGAATAATATTATTTATTTTAATTACGGAAATCTATTCTCGTAATTTCTTAACCGAGTTAGTGCTCGGTTGACTCATGGCACTAACTCAGTCAAGAATTTAAATAATAGTATAGATATACAACTAATGGAGGTAACAAAATGTGCAAAATAAAAATAAAAATAAAATGTATAAGAACATCAATATAAATCTTTAGCTCAGTGGTAAATTAAAAGTTTTATTAATGTAACTCGTGTAGTTCAAATCTCATAATATGTATGTTTTTATTGTTTTTAATTGAAAAAACTGAAATACCTTCGAATAATATTACTTGTTTTAATTATAAAAGGGCATTCTTGTAGTTTTCTTACAGAATTGGTGTCGATTGATTAATTACATCAATTCAATAAAAAATTTAAATAATAATATAGATAAACTAATAAATATTATTTTAAGGTTAATTCTTTTTCCTTTTATGTTATTATATATTGAACAAGACATCCACATGAAGGTGCTTGAACCAAAAAAAAAAAAAATTGAGTCTTACTCTATAATTTTTTTTGCATAGTTTTTTCACCCGAGTATAGTAAAATCTATTATAAAATATTAATTTTGTATATTTGTATGATAAAATCCGTATCTATTATATTATAATGTATATAAAATCACGATGGTTTTTTAACCGATGATAATATACTTTATTATTTATTATATATTAAATTAACATTAAAAAGTATTTTTTTAATATATTACTAGCTGTTATATGATAATAGCAAAATTAACTATTGATAATTAAAATTTCTTTATATCATATTAAACAAACAATAATATTAATCAAACAAATTGATCATATTAAATTACACTTATTATTTTAGATTGATAATGTTTAAATATTTTTGTAATATGTTATTAATATTTATTTTAAATTTATTTTTGTTAGGATCGTCCCGATTAAGCAACGAACAAGTAAAAATAGCAGAATAAATTGATAAATTGGACACACAAATTTAACGTGGAAAAACCCCTCCAAAGAGGATAAAAAACCACGGGCAAAGATAATTTTACTATAATGGCAACAGAACGAAGAGTACAAAAGATGGAGATAAAAACTAAACCCCGAAAACCCGAAAATAAAGAACCCTCAAAACGTAAACACAAAATTCTCTAAATGTGTTATGAGTTCTAATATCTAATGGGTGTATTTTCTAAGGTTGTAAAAGAGCCTATTTATAGGCTAAATCCATAGGTCAAATAATAATAAAATAATCTAAACTAATCAGTGTTTGATTGAAACAAATAAACAGAGTTTAACTAGAAGATTACTTCTCGAATTTGACTGAAATAGGAGTCATAATTAACAATTTTATTTCATTTTTATTTTTTAGGGAACATATTGTTAGATCTTGAAACACCCCAAACCCGGCCCACGAGCTTTGACCAGATTTGGTATGTTCCTCAAGTAAACCGATTCAAAGTTCTTTTGTTCCTTAGGAAAAACTTGTGCAATTTTAAAGAAAATAATGTTTTGGGTTGGGCTTGTGTTGAAAACCAATTTATCTTATATTGGAATCCATTTATTTCAGGTGACAAAATACTTAGAGTTTATTTTAAAATAAATTTGTTGATCCATAAATAATAATTTGTAAACATAATAAATAAAAGTAAAAAGAAATAAAGAAATTCAACTATGGCCTTATGGCCTTATTACATCAAATAATCCCAAAATAAAATTCTTAAGTACTTAAATAAAATAAAATGTCCATTTTGAATAAAACTTCAAGCTGAGCATGGCCACCACAAGTTCTGCCGTCCTGGTCCATCACTGATCCTCACCTGAAAAATGTTCCCACAACGGGGTGAGTCAACAGACTCAATGTGTACACAACACTAAAATTTAATAGATCAGGCATACCATAACGTATCACATGCACATTCATATACAGATAAAATAATGATGCAACCCATACCCAAACCTAGATGCCATCCGCTACACATCCCCGTACCAACCTGCACACCGTGGGGACTACTAAGTCGACCCTCCTTCCGCTACACACCATCAAAGGCAATCGCTGCAGTCGACGTGCTCATCGCCCATATATAATTCGTGGCATAGCCATCAGATAATTGTGTCATGAGACACCACATTCAGATAATGTAACCGAAGTTACCACATTCAGATAATGTAACTGAAGTTACCACATTCAAATAATGTGACCGAAGCCACCACATTCAGATAGTGAGACCGAAGTCATCACATTCACTTCCCCTTTCTCATATAACCCGAATGCCCCATATATATTTTATATCATGCATATCATACTTAAATTCACATTCATGTCACTTTTCACATGTTAAAATATAACATATTTCGTAATCCTAGTAGGAGTAGGACACGTACCTGAGTACTTTGTACCACATTAGGGTATTTTAGCCACATTCACATTCTTATACATTCATATATTAAATATTTGCCATATAACATATTAAAAGTTAGTGCGGGGTACACACCTGATTTGCTTAACGAATTCCTTGAAATCCCGAAAAAACTGATCTATTGCTTTAGATCTCAATTCCTACATTTGGTAACCTTAATATGTTAGCATAAAGCCTATAAAACCAAATCCTAGTAGGATTTGTATTCTTAAAACCTACCTTGTTGTCGAATTGACTATAGTCAAATCCCGAAAACTTGTATTCTTCTCCTTTGAAATCGGCTACTCACTAGATCCCTTGAATCTGTTAGTTTTCGGCTTAAAACACATAATAATAGATCTAACTACTAAAATAGGCCTTGGCCGAATGCTATAGACACTTACCTTGTGGATTTTAAATCCCGAAACTCACCGAATAACTAGGGAACACGCGGCTTATGGTGTACCTTCGAGAAAAGAACTTCTCCTTCCTTGTAGTCAACACTTAGTAAATCCCGAAAGATCTCTTCAAGGTTTCGACAACAAGATACTAATGGGGTTAGTCCTAGATTTCGGAAAATCTTAAAGGAAAAGAGGATGAAACTGAATGAGATCTTACCCTTACTTTAGAGATCGACAATTCTTGCTTGAACCTTTAGCAATATTCGGCTTTTAGGAGATTGAGAGAACAAGAATAAGAGAATAAGGTGTAGAAAGATTCGGCCAAAGAGAATCAAAAAGAAAAAGAGGATGATGAGCAGAGAGAATTCGGCAGAGAGAAGAAGGAGTGGAGAAATTTGCTAGAGAATTTCGGCAGAGTCTTCAAGGAAAAAGAAAATAATGCTGAATGGCCTCTCTTTTCCTTTTATAGCCGAATTTACTAGCTTAGAATCCCTTACTTGGCCACCACTCTTCTATTTGATAGCTTTATCCTTTTAATTATCACAAAATAAAAGAATTAATCCAACAATTATCTCTTGAAAATACTGATAAATAAATCCATTATTTATCTCCTATTTATACGAAATTTAAAGAGAATAAAACTCCTCTTTTAGAAGCCTTGTGCCGTCCACCTCTCTGCTTCTGGAAGCAAAAATAAAACTTCTCTTATTTGCTTCCCATGTGACTCGAACCTAAGCCCAATACCCTTGTATGTGGCGTCACCTACCTGGGCCTCAAGTGATATCTTCAGGCCACTTTTCCAAGCCTGTTTGTGTGTCAAATTCCTCCTATTAATTCTCTTAAGGCCACCTTGCCTTAGTTTCCTCTTTTTAAACTTTAAAACTTGACATTTCCTTTCATTTCCAAGTTTTCAAAAATTTCTGTTTCCCTCATTTAACCTAACATTTCCTTACATTTCCAAGTTTCCCGAAATGTTTACTTTCCTCTTTTGAATCATTTCTAGATCATTTCCTTACATTTCCTAGTTTCCAGAAATGCTCACTTTCCTCTTTTAAACTTTACATTTCCATACATTTCCATACATTTCCTTACATCTTAGGGTTCCTAAAACTCCTCAGAACACATCCAACACACCCACTGAGCCCACTATCTCATGAATTACGCACAAACGCATAACCCCTAATCTAGGATGTTACAGATCTAGTGCCCTAAGTCTAGTATTTCGATCTATGTACACTTGTATTATTTCAAATTGATTGTTTTAATAAAATTATTCATGAATTACATTAATACTTTTTGTATATTGTCCTCAATAGTTTTTGCATGCAAAGTAAAATAGAAGCAAATATTAGTTCATTGGTTATCTAACATTTAACTAATATTAAGTGGTATTATGTGGTTGGATCATAATACGGAAAGACAACTTATATTAGTAGATGAATCTAAACATGTCCTTAGTCTAATAAAAAATGAGCAAACCGATTGAAAGGCTAATATGCCGTCTATCAAGTCCAGTTGGGGAGATATTTTGTCTTGGGCATCGGAACGGATGGCTCCTAGAAGATAGCAACATAGATGTGACTGACTGGACTGACAGTACATTTGACAAGACCCAAGTAAAATATCTTGAATTCGTTTATGAATTTATTCACTTGTGACATAGTGTGACATACCTTAGTCTTTAGTAGATGATGAACTATGTATGCGTGACTTGTATACTTTGATGTAAGTAAAAGTCTAAGTTTGAATAGATAAGGAACTGAAAGTTGGTGCGTTGGGTATACAACTTTTGTAGTATGTAGCATCATTCATAATAGTGAAATTCATAGCCCAATAATTGGGTAAATGATATCCTCTCATCGACATTACATGATAAATGAAAAGTAAACGTGGTCACAGGTCATTTTTCTTTGTGATGAATGACTTAATTACTATTTGATAGTAATTGACTTTTCATGAAGGAAGATGTAATGATTACCATGAGATAAACTAATATCATATTGGGAGAACGGATTTATCCCAAAGAGGTTAATGATATCCTATGAGGATAACACACTTATGACAAGGTCATTGGATGAGCACTAATCGAGTAGCTTTCGTAATCTTATGTCATTAGGGAGAGCTCAGTCACAATACTATAGTGGAATGACTTCGTGACTAAATGAGTTTATAATTAATAGGCAAAAAGCTGGAACTTAATTATATATCATTTGAACCCTAATTGCATATGTCCAACCAATCCCTCTGTTAGCTTGTTGAAACCAGAAACGAATTGTATGTTGAATCAAATGAACATAAATATTTTTTAAGTTTACACTCGGAAATTAATGTGATTTCTCACTAAGTATGAAAATGACCTGATAATTAATTTAAGTTTTTCAAATTATTATTTAATTAAATAATTAAAGTTTGAAAATGAAATGAAATTAAGTTGTCATTGTGAATCCATTAAATGTAGAAATTATATATATTTTCTCATAGATTCTTTTACCGTAAAATTGTCATGATTTTAACGAAATTAGAATTGGGTTGAGAAAATTATTTAATTAGAAAATTAATTAATTTAAATTAATTTAATAAATTATGTATATTTTGAGAAATAGAAAAAAACATATACTGGGTTGGATTAAATTATAAAATGTTGGGTTAAAAAGTTAGAAAACACATATAATTGGACTCAATACAGGAGAGGCCTGAATCCCCGTCATAATACATATAAGAGGAAACACACACTATTAGTCACCCCTCTCTCCTAGTTCAACTAGTGGGATTGGTTTTTTTTCTATTAAATTGACATTTAATGCATTATACTAATTCAACTAGGGTTTCACTTCTTCACCTTATAAATAGATACACTGATAGAGCTAAAAAACATACATAATTTTATTGGTTCTGTGTTTGATTTGAAATTATTTGAGCCCAGACTCGAAGTAGTTTGTGGTATGAGAATAGCGTAGAATGTCATTCGGTTGAAAGCCGGGAATGTTTATTGCTATAAATTATAGGTACTATTTCAGGAAAAAGTTTATTATTATAAATATCACAAATCGACTTGGTTTTCAAATTTTTTATTTTTCAACCGTGCAAGAAAATTGTATTCGAACCGGATTTTTTCCAACACATATATTTTTTATTTTGTCAATCTTTTATATCTTATAAATTTTACATCTTTTAAATTTATTTTCTACTATTTCCAGATTTAAAACATTATAAAAGTACTTGAAATTTGCATCCAATGTGCAGTATTGTACACGAATTTTGATTTTGTACAATTTTATACATGAAACTTTAATTTGATTTAATTTTCTGAAACCACTAACAACAATATCGATGTAGCACCATTTTATATTTATATATTACATACACAAAACAGTTACACTAATCTAATATGAAAATAAATGGATGTAATTATTTCTTTAGACGTGTACAATTGAATCCAAATAAAAAAAATTATATGTACATATGAACCATAATCAAAGGTTCATGTGTATAACTGCACTAAATCAAAATTCATGTATCAAATTACACACTAGACCAAAGTTCATGTGTAATTTTAATATTTATCGCAATTAATTATTCTTTTGAATAATATTGTTTTTCATTAATTATACGAAGTCATATTCAACATGATACAAATGTTTTAATTTATTATTATATTTAAATTTTTAAATAAATTAATATGTTTTGATTGTGTTGAATCATTCAAATAAGGATTTAAAAAGTAAACACGTAAAAGCACATATAATATTTGAAACCAATAATAAGTATTTAGTACGAGAGACCTTTGTTTTTAACTACTATAAAAATATATAGGTAGTTAAATGAGAAAAACCGTATGCCTTTTCATATCATTTTTAATGCTGTTCTGCAAATTACATCTTCATTTCAATTTGCTTATATTCAATAATTTATCACTATTTTAAGATTATTTTATTTCAAAAAAAATTATCACTACTTTTACAAATTAAATACATTATTAAAATTGAACTAGATATTAAATTATTTAGTGGGCATTTTTTAAATTTAATTAAAACTCTATTCAACAGTTAATAATTAAAATTAAGTTAGAAGGTATATCAAACAATATGCTATTATGATATTTATATTTTTAAAATATTTTTTATTTCAATTCTGAATTATCATTTTTTTAAATTAAACTTATATATTTTTAATATCATTTCCATATTATTAATAAAATATTACAAAATTCATTTTAAAAAATTAAGAAATAGTTAAATATAATTTAATTAATACATACAATTAATCTGTGCATTACACGAAAAAACTAGTATAAATATATTAATGATATTATCTTAATTTTACCAAATATTTGAATAAAAACAATTACAAGTACAGTTCTAATATTATAAATAATATTTTAAAAGGAAATTAAGTAATATAGTAAATAATAATAAAAAATATTTTTGATCAGACCCATTACATTAAAATTATGGATGATGTAATATTTTAGTATACCATAAAGATGAATGGATGTCCATTAAATTGAGTTATTAGAAGTTACATAAGAAATAAAATAATTAATTAAACATTCAACAGAGTAAGATAATATGCACAAAACTTGGTTAAAAATGAAATAAAGTTGAATTTTTGTTTTGAATTTTAATTAAACTGTATTTTCAAACATAAAATTATGGAAATTTATCCATATTATTTATTTCTTAAATGTTACATTTTAATCACCATGTTTTTATTTTTAAGAATTTAATCTTTATTTATTTTTTTTTAAAATTTCTATCACAATAATAAAAAGTGTTGGTATAGCATATCAATCATGAATGTCACTATTTGAGGATCATACAACACAGTCCACTGAAACTTTCAAAACCATCAACTCTTATCTAACTTAATTTATTTCATTTAATATGTATTTTTTTTAAATTCTCAACTTCCAATCATTTTAAAAAATCAATAATAAATTCTGATTTGTTAAATGGATATCAAAATGTTTTATTTTGTTGATAATTTTCTAAACTAATGTTATTTTAAATATAGTAAAAAAAAACTTTTATACTTTAAATAAATAAAATTAAGATATTTTTGAGAAACGTTGTACGAAAACGTTACAGAAAGGAAAAAAGACAGTTTGTTATGCGAGAAATGCGAAATGGCCTGGACCTTCAAGGCTTAAAAGAAAAGAAGACACTGGAAACATGGTTTGATGCATCCCCCGCTCTTTGCCCCCACCCGCAGCTCCCATGTGCCTGCCACGTGATGTTGCCTTCCTCTTTCAACTTTCTTGCTCATTTCTTATAAATACCCCATCTCCTTTTATTTTTTTTCTTATTATACTACTTTCGCTTTTTTTAAAAACAAGTTGATTGAAAGTTAGAGTCATTTTGATATTATTGTTGGATTAAAAAAAAGCGTTTGAAAAAAATGCTTTTGAAAAATGTTGTGAAAGAATGTGTGGCATTATATAACACTCATAACCCGTATCCATCGTCAGAATAGGGTTGCGGAGTATTACCGGACTTTACGATTCAAAACAATCAAATATTTTAAAAATTTAATATCACATCATAAATCATAGCAAAACCAAACAACGACATACATATTGTCCCTTATTCGAGCCATCGAGGCCCTAAAAACAATTTAGAAACATGTCGGGACTAATCAAAAACATATAGAATTTTTCAAAAAAAGATGAAAATTTTCAAACTACAGGTGACTCACACGGATGAGACACACGCTCGTGTCTCAAGCCGTGTGGACATTCAAAGTAAGGACACACAGCCGTGTCCCAGCTCGTGTCTGTGCTCGTGTAACTCTTTGACTTAAGTCACACTGCCAAGCCACACGCCTGTATGCCAGGCCGTGTAACAACTTGACTTGCAGCCCTTTGAAAGCTACAGGGGACACACAACCGTGTCGCTTGGCCATGTGTCACACACAGCTAAGACACACGCTCATGTCTCTGGCCGTGTGGATGAAAAATAGGCCATTTCCAAGCAATTTTTCTTACCCAACATGCACACACCTACAACCAATTTTCCACCTATAATCAAGCACTCCAAAGTGCACCAAATCATGCTACAACAAGCTATCCAATTGAGGTACATAATCATACAACCAATATGGCCAAAAGGCACCTCAATTACAACAATTAAACAAGTATAACCATATGCACATTTTGGCCAAAAGTTCAACTAACTTATAACTAAATTTATGCCAAAACTTACCACTTTATTTACCAATTAAATTCACACCAGAAGTACCTAATATGTTATTTTACACCTAGTACCATTAGCCATATAAGTCATTTATAATCAAAATACCAAATCACCACATTCAAACATATTAAGAGACAATTTATAACAAACATGTTTAACTACCATTTTAACTTCCATCATATAGTTACCATAAACACCAAACAACAACCATTACAAGGCCAAATATATACATGCCAACTTAACACCATTTCATCATTCAAAATGTCAAATTTACAAGTCAAAACATAATGGCTATAACATCAACCAAAATACCTATACATGCCATTATAACCAAAACTTAGAAACACCAAAATATACTGATTCAGCCGATGGATAGTGTGATATAACTCCAACAAACTTCTAACCCGAACGAGCTTCCGATTCACTATAAAGAACGGAAAAAAAACATAGAGTAAGCAT
The DNA here is from genome assembly GCA_005393395.2 of Gossypium australe. NCBI lineage: Eukaryota > Viridiplantae > Streptophyta > Magnoliopsida > Malvales > Malvaceae > Gossypium > Gossypium australe. The sequence goes on from CM016624.1 coordinate 102,413,350, forward strand.
GTAACAGCCCGATTTAGACCCTAGTCAGAACAGTGGTTTCGAGGCCACAAATTTGAGGTTGGAATAATATTTTAATATTATTCTCTGTGTTTACAGTATGTGATTTAGCCTGTGTGAAGAATTTATCAATCATGTGCTTAATTTATGATAAAGGACTTAATCGCGTAGAATGCAAAAGTTGTGTGCTGATTGTTAAAGTGTCTAATTGTTGTTGGCTTTTAAATGAGGAGGCCTTATGAAGTAATTGATTCATTATTTAGTAGTGGAGTGGTTGATGGACAAATATGCCTATAGTTTAAATAGTTTTCATAAACATTTTATTAAGGGAAAAATTGGTATTTGATTATTAAGTTAATTTATAAAAAAACAAAGCATCAAAATGGCCATTTTCTATTCATTTTACCACCAAAATTAAGAAAGGAGAAAGTGTTTTAGTTCTTCATGATATTCGGCCATTACAAGTCTTGATTCAAGGTTAGTTTTGTTTCGATTTTTTATAATTTCTACGTTTTTGTGATCGTTGCTTAGTGCACTACCAAACCCATGCTTAAATTTTGTGAATTGGTGATGAATTTGAGATATGCCATTGATGAATATGTGAGCTTTGTGATGTTAGTTGTTGAAACATGAAAGCTTAGTGTTGGGTTAACATAGTTTGTATTTGGATTTTTGGTGAAATTGAGTAAATTGGGCTAAATTGAGAAAAGTGTAAATTAAAGGACTAAAATGTGAAATAAATGAAATGTGTGGGCTTTTAATAGCGTGAGAAGAATTCGGCTAAGCTTGTGTGAGTAGAAATTTGGTGTATTTTGTGATTTTGTGAATTAAGGACTAAAGCATCGAAATGTGAAAATGTGAGGGCTATTTTGTAAAATGCCCTAAATATGTGTGTTTGGATTAAATTGAATGATTTGGTGATTGAATGGGCTGAATTTGAATGTGTATAGACCAAGAAAAGAGAAGTTCGGATCGAGATCGAGGCAAAGACAAAGTGCTTGATTAATCGACCGTTTCAGTATTTTAGCGTCCCAGGTAAGTTCAGATATAGCACAAGTTGTTATTTTATGTTCTATGTGATGTGAATGGAATGAATATCTATATAACTATGAGATTAGAAATGCTATGTGCGAAATTGAATTAGAGGCACTAAGTGTGCGAAATTAGAAACAGAATAGAGATGATTAGCACTGTGTGTGCGAGATGATAGAAGCTTCGGCTTATTGAATTGGCACTGTGTGTGCGATATCGGTATAAGATCAGTTTAACGTATTAGCACTAAGTGTGCGATGACATTTATATTTTGTCCACAAATTGGCACTATGTGTGCGAATAAAGCAAGAGAATAGCAAAGGTTGATCGAAATGTAATGTCAAGTGGTTGAGTAGCATGGTTGGTGAGTAACTATGTGTTGGCAAAGTTATGTATGATACTTATGTGGTTGATGAAATTGAAAGTAGATGAATGGAATGCTATGTGAGTACTTGATATAGTTGAATTTGTGTATCATTGGTAAATCATCTATATGATGGTTTAATATGTACATTGATTTGATTAAATGAGTTAATTGTATTGTATTTCAAACTTACTAAGCTTTGAAAGCTTACTGTGTGAATTGTTTCTCTGTTTTACAGTGTCAGTAAGGCTAGCTCGAATCTGGGGATCGTCAGCATCTTTATCACACTGTCGGCAATCTATTTTGGTACTTTTGGAAAGATGTATATAGTTGGAATATGGCATGTATAGGCTAGAAGTTATAATATGTTTTGAAATGTTAATCCTTGCCATGTGATTTGGCTTGGAAGTTGAATGATATTGAATTTATGAATGGCTATGCATTTGGTATATTTCATGATTTTGTGATTGATGAAGAATGTGGTTTGATGATAAATTATGGCATGGATTACATAATCTATATATATATATATATGTTTTGAGATGTATAATTATTACTTTGAATGGACTCCTTTGTGATGATATTTGGCATGGAAGTAGATGGTATTGTTGATGAATAATTGGTGAATGAGATAGTATATTTGAATGCATTTAGAAGCATGAATTGATATTGTTTTGAAGTTTGTTGGTTGACCCTTATATGAGTGGCAAATTGGCCTTGAAAATGGCCTATTTTGCATACATGGCCAAGAGACACGGGCGTGTGTCTCTGTCGTGCAGTTTAAGGATCACTTCTAGGTGTGGCTAGACAGGTTACACGGTCGTAGCCCACGAGCGTGCATGGTGGCCGTGTGACCAAGTTAGTAGCTAGCTTAATCTCATACGGCCATGGCACACGGGCTTATCTGGTGACCGTGTGATCAAGTCAGTATGTATGCTCTGTTTTGGCACGACCTGGACACATGGGCGTGTCTAGTAGTCATGTGAGACACACGGCCTGACCCCACGGGCGTGTGACTTTTGTAGTGTTGAAGAATGTTTGTATTTTTGAAAATTTTTATAAGTGTTCGGTTTAGTCCTGACCTCTTTCTAACACGTGTTTAAGGTCTCGTAGACCTCGGTAAGGAACTATATACTCGTAATTGAATATGTTTGATTGACGATTGACTTTGTGTCGTGAAATGGATGTCAAATGTTCTGATTGTTCGGTAATGCCTCTTAACCCTATTTAGGTGACAGTTTCAGGTCAGGGGTGTTACATTTTATTGGTATCAGAGCTACGGTTTAGTCGATTCTCTGACTAACGTAACGTGTGTGAGTTTAGCTATGCATGCCATATATATAATTGTGATAGTGTGATGAATCTTGACAGTTGAAAATATGTTTTTGTTTAGCAAATGGATCCCGATCGAGCAGTTGTTGACGACGTAGAAAGTAATGTGCTTGCTCCCACTCAAGGGACAACGTCGGTCACATCTAAGATGAATGATGGTAGTGAGGGAGGAGAGGCTAAGCAAGCCTTCTTTCGAATGATGAGTGAGTGGTTTTCAGAGTTCGTTCGAACGAATCCGGCTGCTCCACAACCTCCACCCCCACAAGTACCTGTTGTGCCACAAGTGATAGATCCGATCCGATTGAATAAACATCTGGTGGATAAGATTCATAAGTACGGGGCCGAAGAGTTTAGGGCTACAGCTGATGACGATGCTGAGCGAGCCGAGTTTTGGCTCGAGAATACAATTCGGGTATTCGATGAGATGTCGTTGATTTCTGATGAATGCATTAAGTGTGCAGTTTCTTTGTTGAGAGATACGGCTTATAATTGGTGGAAGACGTTAACATCCGTGGTTCCGAGAGAGAGAATCACCTGGGATTTCTTTCAAGCTGAATTTCAAAAGAAGTATATTAGTCAATGATTCATTGATCAGAAATGTAAAGAATTTCTAGAACTGAAACAGGGCCGTTTGTCAGTTACCGAGTACGAGCGAGAATTTGTGAGATTGAGCCAGTATGCAAGGGAATGTGTTTCGACCGAAGCTACTATGTGTAAACACTTCATTGAAGGGTTGAATGAAGACATTAAATTGTTGGTTGGGATACTTGACATAAATGAATTTGTCGTGCTGGTTGAAAGAGATTGCAAAGCCGAGGAGCTTAGAAAGGAAAAGAAGAAAGCTGGTTCTGAAGCTCGTGATGAAAGAAAAAAATTGATGAGTAAGTCGTCTCAACCTTCGTCGAAGAGATCCAGAGATGCAAGCAACCGATCAAATGCTTCGTTTGGACATCCGAGTAGAGATCGTGTGAGACAAAGCATCGGCCCACGAGTTCAAATTCTGACTGAATCAAATGTTGGAAGTGCTAAAAGCAACAAACCTGAGTGTAGACAGTATGGAAGACGACATGTGGGAGAATGCTAGGGCAAGTATAACAATAGAGTTTGTTATAAATGTGGATCACGTGATCACTTCATTCGAGACTACCCAAAGATGGATGAGGAAGAAAATGTTCAGAATGTGAGATTGAGTAATGTGACGATTAGAGGTAGACCACCTAGAAACGCTGGAAATGAAAGTGGAAGTTAAAGAGGGACTACCAATACAACTATGAGATCAAAGGTGAGAGCACCTGCTCGAGATTATGCTATACGTACGCGAGAGGAAATTTCATCTCCAGATGTTATCACTGGTACTTTTACTCTATTTGATACTGATGTGATTGCATTGATAGATCCAAGATCTACTCATTCATATGTGTGTGTGAATCTAGTATCAAGTAAGACTCTACCTGTTGAGTCTACTGAATTTGTGATTAGAGTATCGAACCCCTTAGAAAAGTGTGTTTTGATGGATAAAGTGTGCAAGAATTGCCCATTGATGTTTCAGGATATATGCTTTTCGGCTAATTTTTTGTTGCTACCATTCGATGAATTCGATATAATTCTGGGTATGGATTGGCTCACTTTGCATAATGCCATTGTGAATTGTAAAAGAAAAAGTATTGAATTAAGAAGTCAGAATGGTGAGATAGTTCAAATTGAATCCAGTGATATGAAAAGGTTACCAGCTGTTGTATCTGCGATGAAAGCTTTGAATTATGTGAGAAAGGGTTGCAAAGCTTATTTGACATATGTGGATGATACAAAAGTGACAGAAAAGAAAGTTGAATCTGTGCTTGTGGTCTGTGAGTTTCCAGATGTATTTCCTGAAGAGTTATCGGGATTACCTCCAATACGAGAAGTTGAATTTGGAATTGAGTTAGTGCCGGGGACTACCCCTATCTCAATAGCTCCATATAGAATGACACCAATGGAATTGAAAGAATTAAAGTCTCAGTTGCAAGAGTTGACTGATAGAGGATTTGCACGACTATGTTTTTCGCCCTGGGGTGCTCCTGTGCTGTTTGTGAAAAAGAAAGATGGCACTATGTAACATCCTGAATTTTTGGGCCTATGCGTTTAATAGGTAGGATATGTTTAATGTGTTAATTTAAGTGTTAGGGTCCAAATTGGGCTCAGGCTTAGGTAGAGGCCTTGATTAAAATTTTCTATTTGGGCATTATAGGGGTTTAAAAGGTAGTATCTATGTTTAAAATACCAAAGTGGGCTTGTGGCCCAATCTTAGAAGGTGACGCCACACAAGGGAGTAAGGGGCCCAAATTTAAGTTTCATGGAGCCCAATTCTTTTAATTTAAGTTAGCTAAATTTTGGGCATTAGGATTAGGTGGAGTGGATGGCAACAAGGCTAAAATTTAGGGGTTTTAATGTTTAAAATATGTGGATAATAAGCAGATAAAGGCTATTATTTAGGAATTTATTTTATGGGGATAATAAGCAGATAAAGGCTAAAATTTAGGGATTTTAATGTTTAAAATATGTGGATAATATGCTGATAAAGGAGGGAGGAGTTAGAGATAATTAAGTCTCTTTTAGATGAGCTAGTAGATTAAGATAAAGGAGAAAAGATAGGATTTATCTGCAAGGTTAGGTAAGTGCCGAAATTTCTATAAATAGGGGGAATATCTCTTCAATTTCGGCATTTGGGGTTTTTCTCTCATTCTTTTCTCTTCTTCTCTGAGTAAAAGCCGAAAACTCCTAAAGTTCCATCTTCTTCTTCATTCTCTGCAAAAGCCGAAATATCTAAGCCTATTCCCTCATCTTCACTTTGATTCAAAAGCCAAAACTACACCTATTCTTCTCCTTAATATTCATTGGCCGAATCTCCCTTAGCCATCTTTTCAATTTTTAGTTCTTTCAAAAGCCGAAAGCGCGATAGATCATCTTTCCGGGATTTTTCCTAGAAGCCAAAACTCATAGATCTCTAAGTTATAGACTCGTGTTACATTCAGGATTTCAAGGTAAGAGGATTTGTTTATTCATATATATAAAATCGGATAGAATACTAACTATGGCCGAATATAGGAGAGGCCTATTTTCACATCTTTCCGGCTTTTTGAAGCAAAGCGTAGATCCGTTTAGCAAGGGTATCTACATTAATCAGGTGTGTAATTCTCCACACCATCTAGATCTGTTTGATAAATATATGATTATAAGTTTTATATGTCTTGATAAATGCCGAAATTCTGGCTTAATGATGGAAACCCAAAGAGGGTAAAAGCAAATCACTAGGTTAGTGAATGTTCTGATTAAATTATATAAGTATATTGATTTTTTGTGATTGCATGGGTTGGGTTGATGAAAGGAGGAAGTTATACGTTGTAGTGGTTTTTACCGTGATCTGTTGTAGCGGTTTTTACCGTAATCTGTTGTAGCGGCTTTTGCCGTGATCTGTTGTAGTGGCTACGGCCATGATCTGATGATGAGCAGCAAGACTACCATCAAGGCGTGTAGCGGTGTGGGTTGATTGTAGAAATCCCCAATGGTGTGAATGGCTGGTAAGGGGGCGTGTAGCGGATGGAAACCTAGGATTGGGGTTGGGCTTGCATATTAATTTTTATTATGTATATTAAACTGTTTATTTTGTTTTATGGGGCTAAGGCCCACATCTAATGGTGCATGAGGGTTGCACACTGAGTCTCGCGACTCAACTAATTAATTAATATTTCAGGTAGCACTTAGTGCATTGGACCGGGCTGGAGAGGAGCGCAAGGTGGCCATGCAAAAGAACATCTGGATCCAACAAAAAGACTCAAGTTATTATTTTATATTTTTAATTAATGGATTTTAAATCTCGTTGTAATAAGGCCATGGGCCACTAGTTTATATTTTGTTTTATTTTGGGCTTTAATTACTTTTAGTTATTTAAATTCTTATTAAACTAATACATGTATTTAAATTTGGGTTTTTAATTCATAAAGGCATATTTTATTTAAACTATCAACTATTTATTTTTTCAAATAAAAGGATAAACTTTAGAAAAATATTTTCTGAAAATACGACATGCCTAACATTTGAGACACAACATGCCTAACATTTGAGAATTTTCCTACAGACTCTACGTGAGAAACAATTGTATGCTAAGTTTAGCAAATGTGAGTTTTGGTTACACGAGGTTAGTTTTCTGGGACACATTGTATCAGCTGCGGGAATACGAGTTGATCCGAATAAAATCTCAACTATTTTAGAATGGAAACCCCCGAGAAATGTGTTTGAAGTCCATAGTTTTCTGGGACTAGCGCGATATTATAAATGGTTTGTGAAAGGCTTCTGGATGATTGCGACTCCGTTGACGAAGTTGCTACAGAAAGATGTAAAATTCGAGTGGTCGGAAAAGTGCCATCAGAGTTTTGAACAGTTGAAAGCATTGTTGACAGAAGCACCAGTGTTAGTTCAACCTGAATTGGGCAAAGAATTCATAGTATACAGTGATGCATTATTGAATGGTTTGGGCTAGGTGCTGATGCAAGAAGGCAAAGTTATTGCTTATGCTTCGAGGCAGTTAAAACCGCATGAAAAGAACTATCTGACACACGACCTTGAATTGGTAGCGATTGTGTTCGCATTGAAGATTTGGCGTCACTACTTATTTGGTGAGAAATGTCATATTTTTACAGATCATCAATTCCTGTACATGTATGCTCACTCGAGCTGTGAATCAGAATGCTCACATGAGCTGCGGGTCGAAACGTTGCTACACGATGTTGCTCACATGAGCTGTGGAGTATCTGCAACACATGTCGGACCTCAGCCATTGGTAGGACGTTCAAGATTAGCACCCGAATCCTGTAAACCCTAGTGAAGTGTCATTTGTATCCTATGAATGCCTAAGGTTCAAACGAGGCTCGATAGTGGACGTAACGTTGTTGGATATGCAATCGGTGTATATATATTTGGTAGTCTGCAATACATGTATAATTCAATTAAAAGCACATAAATATAATATAATTACACGAACTTACCTCGACGATTAAACGTAGATACGAAGGCGGTTATTCTAAAACTTTATCTTTGCCCCGATCTAAAGTCGTACGAGGTTTTTCTTGATCTAAACGAATAAATTCAGCTCAATTCAATACTTATTTTATTAAATTTAACCCAAACTCATATTTTAGCAAAATTACATTTTTGCCCCTATAATTTTAATTTCATTTCAATATAGTCCCTAGCTCATAAAATAAAAATTCATGAAATTTTCCATTACCCCACCATAGCCGAATTTCATATAGATACCTAGTAAGCCCCACATTTCATATATTTCACAATTCCACAATGTATAAATTCTATTTTTCAATTTAATCTCAAATTGACAATTTCATCAAAAATCACTTAACAAAAGTTGTTTATCTATCAACAACTAATCATTTTCTTCCATAAAACATAAAAAAAACAACCTATATTCATTCATGGAAAAACCCTGATCTTTTAACAGTTTTACAAATTAGTCCCCAGGCTAGCTAGATTAAGCTACAGAGATCCCAAAAACATAGAAATAATTAAAAATGAGACAAAAACCACTCACATGCAAACAAGAGAAGTATGGCCGAATGTCCAAGCTTCCACGGTGGTTTCCTTCTTCAAAATTTCAGTGGTGTTAATCCATTAAGGAAGATGACACCTTTTTTTTTTAACTTAATTAATAACTAATTTACTAATTTAACCTTACATTAAACCTTTAAAATTTCACAACTAATGTCCATATTTGTCCATTCAATATAAAAATGGTATATTTACCACATAAAGATTCATACTTTAAGGTTATATAGCCATTTAATAGCTTTAACTACTAGAACTCTACTTTTGTACATTATCTGATTTAGTCCTTTTTATCAAATTAAGTAGTCATCAGGTAAAATTTCTTAACAAAAATTTTATATGGTAATATTAACATGCTGTAAACATTAAAATAATAATAAAATAAATATTTTTACGTCGAATTTTGGTCTCGAAACCACTATTTCAATTTCACTGAACACGGGCTGTTACACATTATGTCTCATATTTGAGCCAAAACAGGTTTGACATCTCGACGAAGGAAGAGGCGTCGTCCTGACAACACAATCGTTGTCATCCCGACGAGAAGAAACACCTCATCATGATAACACAATAACTGACATCCCAACGAGTCAATTGCCATGTCACGACGAGGTGACATGTTATGTAACTTTCTCGGTTTTCTTCTTCTAGTCAAATTCTAATTATTTGTCCCAATCAAACTCTGATTAGTGTAGGTTATTTTAATATTATTTGACATGCGAATTGAACCAATAAATAAGCTCTTTTTCACATTAGAAAGATAACTCATTACATATTTGGGTATTAACTTTTACTGTAACACCCCAAAACCCAGCCTAAATATTTAGACCGAATTCCGGAAGTTACATTGGCCACCAAAAGTGGCGGAAAAAAAAACTTTAATTCAATCCAAGAAAACATTTTGTTCGCTTCAACTTTAGGAAATTAAGTAATACTTAGCTATGTTTTGAAGTAGTATTTAATTGGCGTAAAAAACATTCAAAAATAAAATCTACAGTTTCCAAAGTTCAGTCCAAATAACACTTTACGAAAGTCCAATATAAAATTTATACCACAATTCCCATAAATACTTACAGTCCAAAACAATTCACTAATTTAAGAATTTAAGAAACACTTTATTTGATTAATTTAAAGCTTATCCATCTGAGACCTCTAGTCACCAAATCCAGCTTCAAAACATGGAATTTACCTGAAAGGGAGCAACTAAAGGAATGAGCTACGCGAGCTCAGTGTGAGCCTGAAACGTAAACAAATGGCAAAAGATGGAGTAACACAACAATATTCCAAAACAGTATATGTATAAAAATCACTTATGGAAACTCAAATCGATAATTCAAAATAACAAAATATTCCCAAATCATACCAAACCACAGAAATGACATCCCAACCATACGTAATAATCAGAACACATTATAACACATTAACCATATTGCCAATAACCAAACGTTCACACAAAAAAACGTATTTCTAGATGCAAAATGAATGCAACAAGTCAAAGATCCCACCCCACCAACTAAACATCATTTCGTCCACCCTGCAAACCACATAAGGGCAGAAGGCCCATCAACTTGTACACCTCATAGAACCATAATAGGCTCATCCACCCTACACAACACAATTTGGAACTAAGCCATTGAAATTACAATATGCAACTGAGCTAGTATAGTACGGTAAACAACTGTACAGAAGTATTGCAGTTAATACTTCCAAATCAATCTTCCTTCTCCCCAAAACCAAATCCCAAATTTTTTATTCTAATGAAGAAATGCACACAATACGCAAACAAACATACATAAATAGACATTCACGTTTCCAGTTAAACAAATTCAGATTTGATTACACTTGCATTCCAATACTCAGTTATAATAGCAACAATAAACTCAGATTTATTCATCACATAAACGAAAAATTAAGTTAAAGCTCATAAACACATATATATACATGAACCCAAACTTGACCGAGTTTCAAACACACTTACCAAGACTTAAGCGAGGGTCGGATTACACAGAAACATAAAACAGACAATTTATGACTCAAAACCAAAATTTGCAAAACAGGGCCACACTGCCTATGCCCCAGCCATATGGAAGTGGCACACGCCCATGTGCAAGAAGCATATGCCTGTGTGGAGGAGACACACACCCGTGTCTCTAAGGTACAAACCCGTCTGAGTAGCATGTGTAACTCACTATCCAAAAATGCCAAATTAAGGAGCAAAGTAGACATGGTCGTGTGGAAAACTCACATGCCCATGTGGCTAAGGGACACTGTTGTGTGTCCAAGGCGCACGCCCGTGTGAAAATCGACAAAATCTCCAAATAGTAGTCACACGATCGTGTGGCTATAACAGCAGTGGTTTCGGGACCACAAATTCGAGTGTTTTAAAATTATTTTTCTATGTTTATTATGTGTGAATTTGCTTGTGTGAAATTTTCGTGTTTTAATTTCGTCGTTTGAGTGTCCGATTAAATAAAAGGGCTTAATCGCGTAAAATGAAAAATTAGTGGTTAAATCCAATGGGGCCGAATAATGGTTGTTCTTTTAATATGAAGGTTTTCTATTGTAATTTTTCCATTTAATTATTGAATGGACGACACTAAGGTTACATTATATAGTTTTTATATTAAATATAAAAGTTATAATAATAAATAACATATTATAAAGTTATTATAATAAATAAAACATGAAAAGCTTGCATGTCCATCTTCCCATTGCCGAAACTTAAAAGAAAAAGAAAAGAAAAACACTTCCTAGGGTTCGACCTTGTTAAAGCTTGATTAAGGTTGTATTTTTCTCGGTTTTTGATAATTTTTACGCTTTTGATATCGTTGCTAAGTTATCTTCAAAGCCCATGTCTTAATTTTTGAATTTAATGATGATTTTGTGTTTTTTTCCATTGATGATTTTATGATTTTTATGATGTTTGATGGTGAATTATGAAATATATGTGTTAGATTAATATGTTTTGTCTTTGAATTTTTGATGAATTTGAGTAATTTGGACTAAATTGTGAAAATAAATTTTTGAGGGATTAAAATGTGAAAAAAATGAAATATATGGACTTGTATTATGCTTGTGAATATTCAGCCTAGCTATGGTATGTGTAAATTTTGTGTATTTTGTGTTTTATGCAATAGTGACTAAATTGCAAAAAGTGTGTAATGTCAGGGGCAAAATGGTAATTTTTCCATTAATGTGTTTTTGGATGAATTTGATTGAATATTTAATTAAATAAGTTTAATTTATATTAATTGAGATCAAGAAAAGAGAAAATCAGACTTGGATCAGGGGGAAACTAAAGTTGTCGACTAGCCGTTCTGTTTCGGTTTTTCGTCGTCCGAGGTAAGTTCTTAAGCAATTAGACATCATTTAACTTGATTGTAACTTAGTTTAATATGTTGTTATGGAATCTATAGACTCATAAAAGAGATAGCCGAATGTGTTTGGGCATAGAAATATTGTGTTTGAGTTTAATTCGACAGGGTTATATCGTTTAAAAGTTCGTATGATTTATATGGAATATATGGAGTTTATTTTTGTTATATGAATTGTGTACGAGACAGCATTATAATAGTGATATTCGGGAGCCTAGCAAGCTTTATGCTGGTGAATGTAATCGGGCTTCTTGTCTAGCGGGCTTATTGCCGGTGAATAAGAATCAGACCTTGAGTCTAGCAGGCCTTGTGCCGGTGTGTGATTCAAGCTTATGCTTAGCAGGTTTTATACCGGCGATTTATTTTCAAGCCTATGCTTCTAAGATTTCAAGTTGATGTGGAAATTGAGCTAAAGTTAAGATAAATGACTTTGTATATATTCGGCTACATGTGGTGTTTTAATGAACCTTGTGTATTCGGCCATACAAGTAAGTATTTATGAGATATGTATATTCGGTTATATAGGTAAGAATTTATGTGGTGTTATTATTGACTTTGAATATTCGGCCAAATAGGTGTGTATATGTGTAATAATATATTTGATCTTACATATTGGTCAAATGAGTAAGTGTGATGATGGTATATGAAGTTAAATTTGGTTTTGTGAACTGTTATAAAGGTGTGGAAGTTTATTTGAATTTTATAACGATATTTGGATTTTTTAAGAAGTTGATATAATTATAATATTATTGAGTTGATAATTGCTTATGACTTACTAAGCTAAGTTAGCTTATTTAGTGTGTTTTGTTATTCTAATTTATAGATTTTGGTTGTAAGTTACAAGCTCGGGGATCGTCATCGAAGTCATCTACACTATCGTCAACCTTCGGTACTTTTAAAAGTCTATGTTTGAACTTGTGGCATGTATAGACAGAATTATGTTTTGAATCGATGAATTTTGTCCTTGTATGTAGCCATGCGAAAATGGCTTGATCATATCGTTTAAGTTTGATTATTATATGTCCTTGGTTAAATGTTTGTTATCTTTGGTTTTGGTGATTTAGGTTATGAAATATATATGTGTGATGGGCTTGTCATGATTTATAAATGTGGTTTGATATGTTAGTTGAGTAATATGTAATGTTGTATGTGTGTGATGTATTTGGAATATGCTTAAGGTTTAAGTAAAGTCAAGTAAAGCTCATGATTGTTTATTTAACAAATTTGATATATGAGGTTGATGATTATAATTAAGTTAAGCATAGTTAATGATTTATTATTGTCATGCCTAAATTGTGATATAAATTGGTTTGAACATTATTTATAAAGTATTATGTATACGAATTTAAGATGAAATATATTATGTATTGATTGTTAAATAGACTAACCGAATAAGAAATAATTTCGGCTTGGTTGTGCGAATGAAATTTTGGCATTAATTAAAGCATATAAAATTGGCATGTGAACTATGTATATTTGTAGTTGTTATTTGAGCTTAAAATGGCTTAAGATAATAAGGTCATATGCGTATGGTATTGGTGATTAGGAATGAAGTAAGTTTGGTTTTATTTCATGTTAGTTTAAATGAAATTAATGTCGCATAAATGAGTGATACCTAACTTGAGTTATGGTTCATTTTGTTTGGATGTGAATGTGTATCATGTTTGTTAATAACCATTAATAAATTCGGTCATAATGTATGATCACCAAAATTGCATTTTTGTGTGGTCGTTAATTGATTTTAATAGGTGAGCATGCTTAGATTATAAAATGAGATGTTCGATAATTAGCTTATGATAAATAGTTATTACAAGCTTGGTATATGTTGTGTAATGATATTTATATATACAATATATATCTAGAAAAAAAATTTTAAAATATGTCTAGCAAAGTAATATAGTAGATTTAAGTTTAAAAGTGATTAAAATATTTGTTCTGATGAGTTTTAAGTTACAAAGTAGGAATTGTAATGAATGTCTGTTATGAGCTGTGCTATGTTCAGTAATGCCTCGTAACCCTAATTTGGCGACGGATACGACTTAGGGGTGTTACAGTGGCACTAAAAAACATACAAAATCCCTAATTCCCAATGTCACATGACCATGTGAACCGCCTGTGTGTGGCACATGCTTATGTGGTCACGAAACCACACCAAAACAGCCCGAAATCAAGAATTCCAATCAATAAATCGACCCACAAACAATATAGTTCAAAAACACACATTATATAGGGACCCTAGATACTAAGAACTGGCCGATTCGCTTCCACCAAACTGATCGAAAACCTCAATTACATATGCAAACTAAACTTATAGGAATTCAATTAAGCATCATAAACAAAATTGAAACAATTTTTTCATTAATCCAAGAGTCAAAACCTACTCGATTTTGAAAACAATTAAACGGAGCACACGAGAACAATCAACCTTCGACCAACGACAAGTAACATAAATGTAGAAATCAAAAGAAAAAGGAGAACAAAATTGATAAACGGAAGAAACAAATAGACCCCTAAAAAGAAAATCTAGAAATTGGGGAAACAAAAGAAAAATAAACGAAAGAATATGAAGAGAGATGATTCAAAATGGGGAAAGAACGCGTGACTTAATTTTTTGAGAAAACTTCCTATTTTCAAGTTTAATAAAATTAATCATAAATAATTAATTAAGACTTTAAAACAAAACAAAACAAGAATCAAAGCTAGAATAAAATCAATTCCTCTTTAATACATATGAGGACTCGAACCTGGGACCTAAAGGTAAACAACACCTCCACTACCACCGAACTAGTAGGCTCATTCTGACACGAAAACGCAACAATAGACTCAACTGCTCGACCTACTCACAGAACCAAACTACAAACCTCAAAACTTCTAACCCTAAATTTCGAGGTTGTTACATTTACAAGCTTTTAGAGATTTTTATATTTACGTTTTGAGGATTCTTATTTCAGGTTTAAGGGTTTAGTTTTATCTCCATATTTTGTACTCTTTCTTTTTTTTTTTAGTTATAGTGAAATAATCTTTATCCATGGTTTTTTATCCTCTTTTGAGGGGTTTTTCCACGTAAATATTTGTGTTCAATCTTTTCAATATTCTTGTTATTTTACTTGTTTGTTGCTTAATTGGGTTTATACCCAACAAACTAGTATAAAAACTTGGTCGATTTCCATATTCAACTCGTTCAAAGATGGTAGCAACAAGGTTTGACATTGAGAAGTTCGATGGCATCGCAAATTTCAATCTATGGAAAGTTTACATGTAAGCAATTTTGATCCAAAGTGATCTTGAAAGGATCTTTGCAGACAGGAAACCTAACGACATGGAACAATCAAAATTGTAACACCCCAAACCCGGCCCATACGTTTTGACCGGATCTGATATGCTACGGGTTGTACATTGAAAACTTTTGCTTTGTTGGTTTTGGAAATCGTAAGTTAATTAGACAATATTTGAATAATAAATGACGTTTGAAAAAAAAAAACTTGTATTATTATTGTTTCGTATAATTAAACCTTTGTCCTAATTTCATAAGTTGCAAATAATAAAAACTACTTAGGTGAATATGAACTATGGGGCCTTATTACATAAATATTCCCAAAATAAATAAAAAGAAAACTTAAAGAAAAACCAAAAATAATCTATAGAAATATAAATACTTGATGGCCCCTCGAGTCCGTCTCGGCTCCCATGTCCACGATCTACTGCTCAACTGAAAAGTTAAGGAAAATAAAGGGTGAGTCACCAAGACTCAGTGTGCAAACCCCGAAAACACATAAAAGGCTTGGGTTCACAAACACATTATGAGCCCTGGCCCAAACATAAAGGCAACAATCATAATTACATGATAAACGATAAATGATGAATAGCCCAGCCCATCCTAGAATTCCATCCTCTACACACCAACTCGTACCAACCATCACACCTTGGGGATTTCTACAATCAACCCTCCATCCGCTACACACCATAACGACAGCCGTACTGCCTATTCCTGTTATTCAGGAATCATTAAACGTGGCATAGCCACC
This sequence comes from Gossypium australe, assembly GCA_005393395.2. Taxonomy (NCBI): domain Eukaryota; kingdom Viridiplantae; phylum Streptophyta; class Magnoliopsida; order Malvales; family Malvaceae; genus Gossypium; species Gossypium australe. Next base: position 102,429,069 of record CM016624.1, read on the forward strand.
GATCACTATGTGACCTTAATAATACATCGTAGCATTTCGACAGCTAAGCTGCTTGTCATAAAGACCGATCACTAGGTGACCTATGTGGCAAAGCCACCGATCGCTATGCGACCTTCTTCCCCTTCATCATATCAATCCCACCCCATGCATACACATACAAAGAAAACATCATACAAACTTTCATATATTTCGATACACATAGAGATATCCATGATTACGTACCTGGCATCCTTGCCTAACCCTTTTAAGATTTTATTCGACTGTCTACGCAGCCACTTTCCGGCTTTTTAGCCCATAACACATAAATTACAGTTAAAGAGTGTGTTAGAGATCTACACACCTGATTACCGTTAGAACGAGACCCTCTAAGTCGACGCTATCCGTAGCCAACACCACTGCTATCTGCCTAAGGTGTTGCTCAGAAGCCGGTAACGAAACATTAGGTTAAGGCACAACTAACGAAAAGAAAACGATTGATCATCTTAAGGAGAATTGAAATCCTTATCTTGAAATCCCGAAAAGTGATATGAGATTCAGAGACTAGTGTTTTCGGCTTTTAGATCTAAGAGATCTACTTCAATTCTGAATGTCGCCCAACAAGAGAATACATAGAACCATTAAACCATTATATTTTCGGCTTTGTCTTCCAAAAACCGAAAGAGAAAGTGAAAAGATAGGAAAATCGGCACTCACCTTAACACAAAGAATTCGACTACCCCTTTGAGATTCCGGCTTTTTGAGAAGATCAGAAGATGATAGGAATGAGTCTATGTAGATTCGGCTTTTAATGAAGAAATCGACAGGAAGAAGAAAAGAGAATTTCGGCATACCAAAGGTAGGTTCGGCTTTAGTAAAGATCAAAAGAAAAGAATGTAGAAAAAGGATTATGAGGTTTCGGCTTTTAGAAGAAAGAAGAGAAAAGAACAATGGAGTTTTGACTTTTGAATCAAAGTAATGATGAGGGAACAGGGTTAGGAATTTTGGCTTTTACTCAGAGAAGAAGAGAAAGAAAAGATGGAAACCCTAAATGCCGAAAAATAAAGAAGAGAACCCCTCACCTGACTATTTAAAGTTTCGGCACTCCTTAGTCATATCAGAAACCCATTTCTCCTCCCCCTCAGAGTTTGAAATTCGGCCACCACTTAGCCTTGCAGATAATTCCTATCTTTTCTCCTTTATCTTCCATATTATCAACTATAATATCTACATTATCCCATTCACATAAATCCTCCTATTTTTTTAGCCTTGTTGCCGTCCACTCCACCTAGCCCTAATGCCGAAAATTAGCTAACTTAAATTAAAAGAATTGGGCTCCATGAAACTTAAATTTGGGCCCCTTACTCCCTTGTGTGGCGTCACCTCCTTGCTCTCTAAGTGGCGCCACTGACCACTGGGCCACAAGCCCATTTTGATATTTTAAACACAGATACTACCTTTTAAAACTCTATAGTGCCCAAACAAAAATTTCACCAAGGCCTTGACCACATCCTGAGCCCAATTTGGACCACTAACAGTTAAATTAACTCATTACTCATTTTCACCCATTAAATGCATAGGCCCAAAAATTCAGGATGTTACAAAAATGGTATAGGTTCGATAAAAAGGCTTTATCCTCAATTCATTTATGCCTAACAGATAATGTGTTAGATGAGGTGTTAACGAAGAAAACAACATACACCTTGTGGAAAAGGTTAAAAACCTTTTACGTGAAAAAGTCTCTGGCTAGCCGATTAGTGCTAAAACAAGGGTTGTACATGTTCCGCATGAACGAAGGTGAACACCTTAAAAGTCACATCAGTCAATTTATTACTTTTTTGAATGATTTAAAGAATGTTGAGGTTCATATTGATGATAAAGATCAAGTTATGCTATTATTGTGCTCTTTACCTCCTTATACAAGTCTTTAGGAGATCGTGATTTATGGCAGAGACAATCTCTTGTTCGAAGATGTGAAGGGTCATTTGTTGAGAAAAGACAAACTCGACAATGTGTTTGGTTCAGATAGAAAGTCATATAAGCAAGCCCCGATTTTGGTAGCATCAAAGAAGCGAGACAAGAGATGTCGCTATTGTAAGAAGTTAGGTCACGTTGAGGCAGATTGTTACAAACTGTAAAATAAAAGAACTATTGAAAGTAACGAGGCTAGTGCTTATTTGGCTGATGACAAGGGTGATGACTTCTTGTTGGTGTCAATAAGAAAAAATTTCGAGCTTACGCCAAGTGGATCCTAGATTTGGGGTGTTCTTACCACATGTGTCCCAACAAGGACTGGTTCTCCACATAAAGTTCAGTTGAAGGTGGAGCTGTACGTATGGGGAATGGTTCACCCTGTAAGGTAATCAGCATTGGTTCTGTTTAGATCAGGATGCACGACAGGAAATTAGAACACTATCAAATGTCAGGCATGTGTCTGACTTAAGGAAAAATCACATCTCCTTTGGAAATATTGGACCCAAAGGGTTGTAGAATTAACATCGAGTCAAACGACACTAAGGTATCTCGTGGGGCTCTCGTTTTGATGAAAGGTAAAAGGATTGACAGTATTTATGTTCTAAAAGGATCAATGGTGATCGGTGAAATAGGACATCCATCGTCCGTCAAATAGTCGAAGTCAACTCATTTGTAGCGGGAAGAACTTGGTCATAGGAGGGAAAAATGTGTGACCGTTTCATATAAGAAAGGTTCTCTTTTGGATGTAGGTTTTAAAAAAAATAGGGCATTGTGTTCGTGGAAATCATACCTGGGCCAATTTTGATTTGATAGTGCACAAGTCGAAGACTAGAAATATTCCAGCTTCTAAGCACAATTTTGACTCAGTTAATATCCTACATAGTTCGAGATAGGCCCGTGGCGGGCTTTAGCAAAGAAGGCGTTATGGAAATACGAATAAAAGTGGGGATTTGTGGAGTTATGCCTCGTATTTGGGGCGAAATAGGTTTGATGTCCTGACGAAGGAAGAGGCGACGTTCCAACGGCGCAACCACCGACGTCCCAACAAGAAGAAACACTTCTTCACGATGATTCGATAGTTGGCATCCCGACGAGTCGATGGCCACGTCACAACGAGGCAACATATTATGCAATTTTCTTGGTTTTCTTCTTCTAGTCAAATTCTGATTATTTGTCCAGTCAAACTTTGATTAGTGTAGGTTATTTTAATATTATTTGACCTATGAATTTATCCTATAAATAGGCTCTTTTCCACCTTAGAAAGATAACCATTTCACATTTAGGTATTAGCTTTTACAAGCTTTCCAAGAATTTTTTATGTTTACGTTTTGAGGGTTCTTATTTCGGGTTTCAACGTTTAGTTTTATCTCCATCTTTTCTACTTTTCATTTTCGTTGTTATAGTGAAATTATCTTTACCTGTGGTTTTTTATTCTTTTCTAAGGGGCTTTTCCACGTAAATATTTGTGTTCAATCTTTTCAATATTCTTTGTTATTTTACTTGTTCGTTGCTTAATCAGGTTTATCCCTAACAAAATGTGGTTTGTAATTTTAGATTTTTGTTATTGTTGTTTAAAAACTGCGGTACAAAGTTAAAATATTCATTTTAGATATAATGCTGCAAATTAAAAAAATTAAATTGACTTAGATGATATTTAAATAATTTAATATAATGATAAATGAAATATAAAATTTAAATACGTTTGAATATAAATATTTTTAAAATTAATGATACATAGAATATTTAAAAATTTAAATATAATGATAAATGATATTTAATAATTTAATATAATGATATATGAAATATAAATTTTAAGTAATTAATAGAAATTATTTGCAAAATTAATGATACATAAACTATTTTAAAAATTCAAATATAAAGAGAAATAATATTTGAATAATTTAATATAATTATACATGAAATATAAATTAATATAAATAATGATCCTTTGGTAATTTCATGTCAAAACCCATAAATCAAATGCACCTAAACCTCAGATTTTGTATTTGGATATAAAAATACCTTTTGAAGTGCTTTTGATTCCAAAAGTCAAATGTTTGACATTGCTTTTAGGTTTGAAAAGTGCTTTTGGCACCTTAGCCACAATACCGAATGGAGCGTTATAGTATCGTCCTAGCCAATGCAACTAGCTACACCAATAGACAACAAAACATAATTGATTCCCCCTAAAACAAGCATATGAAGAGATACTTAGCAATCTCGCAAGGCATGAAGGATTATCTCCTACATCAAAAGCCATTAGATATAGGCAACAACCATTAGAAAAAGGTGATGGCCAATGCGCCATGCAAATAACTTGACTTTGGATAACGCGATTTGCCTCCATAGAAACGATGCGGTCTATAGCTCAACCAAGAATAACCTATCTTAGCAACCATTAGAGGCATGACCCCATAATAATGTGTAAGAGAAGTGGATTATAAGAGACTCTCGCCACCTCTTGTGCATTAAAGGTCGCTTATAAAGTATCTAAATCCTAACCTCCCCCTCCTTCATGTATAAGGTATTGCACCTCGCAATATAAAACCGTTAAAACTCAATTTTGCCCCTATTAAACTTGGCTTTGCCCCACTTTTAGCGAGCTAAACAAACTAGGCTAAATAAAAGAAGATTTCTCCATACACTTATGCTTAAAAACATTTCCTCTAGGAAATACTTCGCACATAAACACTTGATAGCACAATGTGTCCTTATCGTGAAGAAGTTGCCAGACTTGTTTGCCAAGCCTAACATCAACTTTGGTCAAATGTGCAATTTGATATTTGAATTTTGGTTTAGAATAATTATACACATAAAAATTTGATTGTGATTTAAATATATACATGAAACTTTAATATTGATTTATTTGTACACATTTTTAAAATAGATTATTATTTGATAAATCGACATTGGAGGTAGTTAAATGCCACCATATGTCTCATTTATTTATTTGTATTTTTAAATATCAATTAAGACATATAACAGTTTCTTAACCTTGCTTATGAAGTAAAAATAACTTCATTTCTAGTATATCAAATAATTTTCCAAAAATAAATATATAAATTTAGTTTTATACTAAATATATAATACCTTATGTATGCAATGTATATAAGCTTAAAACTGTGTTAGTTATTTGTGAAAATTGAATCAAATCAAATTTTATGTATAAAATTTCATAAAAAAGTTTATGTATAATATTGCATATTGAAATAAATTTCATTTGTAGATTTAAAAATTTTCATGTATGAATTTTAAGTTACGCTTATACACTAGTTAAGTGAATCTTAATCATTCATCAATGATCAAAATAAATGTGATTATGGGTTGGGTTTGGTTAGATTTAAGCATGATATTAATGCTATTTATGCTTGCCTAAGCTCAATCTGACTCGAAATATGGGCCTAAAATTTTGCCCAAATCTACCAATATTTGTAAATAGCTAACCCAGGTTCAGTTTAGACTCGCTCATATTCTTTTTTTAAATTTTTTTAAAAAAATATTATTTATAATTTAATATTTAATAATTTTATTTTTTCATTTAATTGAAATTCTATATATGGGTAACTTAATTTTTTTTACTATGTTTACATTATAATAAATTTAATTTTTATGTGTTATAAATTACATAAGATATACTATAATATATGTTAGTTTTTTTATGGATACTATTTGAGTTTTTTTACTAAGGAGAGTAAAACCATTAAACAATGTTTTCCACCCATAGTTTTGGAAATTGTATTGAAGTAGACAAAATAATTAAATAAAATAGTTAAAAGAAAAACTCACCCTATCCCCCCTCTTTTTTCGTGACAACCAAACCCCATACTAGGCCATTTCTTCTCTTCAGATCATTCTTGAACCTCTCCCTCTCCAACAACCTATTTCGTCGTTCCATCTCCTCGAGGAATAAGTTTTAAAACGTCTTTAGAAACTAAATTGTCACTACCTTAGTTCTTTTCTACTACTTGAAGTCGCCTCCTTTCTCTTCTTCCTTATTCTTTTCCTTTCTTTCCTTCCAACCCGAAATCTCTTTTTCGTCTAACCATTGAGCCCTTTTTCCATTTCGTGGACTCCAATAGTTTAATCTTTGATTTGCATGGTTTCCTCCTCCTTTTGCATTTGGACTGTAACACCCCTCACCCGATCCAATCGCCAGACTCGAGCTGTAGGATGCTACAGCAAATAACAGAATAATTACATGAAAAACTAAATTCAATAATATAAAATAACATAAAATTATTACACATATATGCATAACAAACAAAATCGAGTCTAAGTATAGCTTACGAAAGCTCTAAAATTGACCCAAAAACAAACATGGATCAATTTGTAACATTTTCAATAAATAAAAGTGGGGGTCATACAGTCATGTGCCTAGGCTGTGTAACTCTCTGAAATAGTGTGGACCAAATTGCAAAAAATTCATCAAAAATCACATGGTTGTGTCACTGGGCATGTAACAAATAGAGACCGTGTGAATTTTAGCTTACCAAATCTACAATACTAACATGGGCGTGTGGCTAACTCGTGTGACATTCAGGAACTGTGTGGTTCTAATGCACCCTAATTTCCAATGGACACACAGGCATGTCACCAGCCTATATCTGACACACGACCATGTAGACAAGTCGTATGGTGCAAAAAATAGGTCACTTTAATCTTAATTCATAACAACTTAAAGCTTTAACATATTGATGCAAATTTGCACACTTTAACCTGTACCATATCAAGCCAAAACATGCATCAAGTATTCATTCATCTATGCACAAAAACTTTCAAGTCTTTATTCAACAATTAAACACTAAAACATAACCTGACACATTTTGAACCTTCAAATATTCAAACATGAAATACAAACCAAATTCAACAGCTAATTTCAACCTTAACACATCCAAACATTTTCCATTCATGCATTATAAATATGGCTCAACACAATACCATACAAATACGTATCAAATCTTCTATTAAACACCATTCCATTACCAATTCCATATGTAATTATACGTATGTTATCATTACAATTTCATAACTAAATAAACATATCATTTCAAATGCTTTACCTCAAACTTTTCAACTCAAAATTGACCATTTATATGCTTCATCAAGCTTAACCAATATGCCACCAAAATAGTCCATTCATAAGCTATAAACATAACTTATCACAAAGTCATCAAGCACATTTATGAATATAGCATATAAATCTTCAAAATCAAGCGCCTTGTAAAGCTTGAATCCTTAAACATTCAAGTAAACATATAAACAACACAACTCCTATATACATGCCACATAACCAAGTCTGAAACAATTACAAAACTACTGAATCAGAAGCTGGATAGTGTGAACTCCAAGTTGATCTGATCTTCACGTTTTGCAAAGGTCTACTACAAGACATGGAAAACATAACAGATTAAGTTCATAAGAAACTAACTTAACTTACCTTATCATTATAACAATTTAAGTATTTGAAAGTCAAAGGCACGACATAACATATTTTTGGCATCCTTACACACATTGTATACAACTTCACAAAACAATCAATAAGTTAGTATTTCACACAACAAGATCGTAACATTTGAATACATATATACATGTAAAATCAAACTATTTTACGTCATACCATTCAACCTTATTCGGTGTGTAAACATATCAATGGAACCCACATACGAGTCATGTTCATTTTGCAACATGATAATAAAATTCATGTTCAATCCTTCCAATCATTTCGTTTCTATTTATATAACATTTCCATCTGGAGAACTATAGTAATTTAACTTTAGATATACAGAATTACGTTGCTTCCACGAGCTATAGAGTTGATTTATTTAAAAAAGCTTTATTTGATGCTACTCACTCAAGCTATCGAGAATCCACAACACGTTCTGGATCTAGTCATCGATAAACTATAATTTGAATTGCTCACACAAGCTGTAGATCAAGGTTGCATATATAGACTTTATTCGATGTTGCTCACACAAGTTGTCGAAAATCCGCAATATATGTTGGATCTCAACAATCGATAAACTATAATTCAATGCTGCTCACTATGTTGGATCTCAGAAATTGAATAAATCCCTGAACATAACTCCCATTTTCCTTTTTCAAAACCCTAATGGTTTGCCATCATATCCAAATCAATTATTAAAAATCACACGAGTTCTATTACCAATTTTGTATAATTTCAAACCCTTTAGTTGTATACACACTATTCATATTTTGTATAACAACCCATTCAATGTCATATATCTATTCGTACTTATCAAATATTTCATATTTTACGAGTTAGTCCATTAGATGTCAAAAGTCATTAAATTCACAATAAACCTAAAAATAAACATTTAACATTATTCAAACATAACATACAATAATATAATAAGTTCCATATGAACTTACCTTGAAAAACATCCACAAGGTGTTAGGGACTAATCTATAATTTCTCCTTTTTCTCAATTATCTATCAATTGATTCAAATCTCAATCTATAATAATTCATTACAATTTATCAATTCCAATAGCCTCATGACATCCTATTATAAACATAATTCAATTCATTTTCACTTTTCAAAAGTTTCCCAAATTTTGGCAATTCATTCAATTTAGTCCCTAAAATCGAAATAGCTATATCTTTCAAATTCAAGCTTCGTTTTTCATTTCAATTTCAATTTCATCCTTTTATAGTCATCCAAAATTAATAATTACAAAATTTTCATGTCACTTTTGAATATTTGCATTTTAGTCCCTATACTCAAAATAATAATTTTTACTTTACAATTTAGTCCTATTCATTTCTAAGCTTCAAATCCTACCATTTAACATTCAAAAAGATTCAAAATCAATGATTGCAACTTGTAAAATCTTTGACAGTTTTACAGTTTAGTACTCGGGTTAGCTAGATTAAGCTACAATGATCTCAAAACCATAAAACTTACTAAAAACTGGCTTGGATTAACTTACATGGAAGAGGGCCAAAAATCCTGAAGTAAAAAAAATGGCCTCCTTGTTCATTTCATTTTGAAATGGTGGTAAGAGGAGAAAAAAAATGGCCTCCTTGTTCATTTCATAAGTTTTAACATGTTTTAAATTTAATAAAACATTATTTTAACAATTATTTATTCACCTAATCATGCACTCACCATCCATTTCTTATCAAATGTGACTAATTTCTATATTAAACCTTCTCCAATTACTAATTAAGCCTTTTACCAAATAAAATTCTATAGTGATTAACTTTTACCACTTTTGCGATTTAGTCCTTATACCTTAATTATTCACCAATTCGGCGAAATTACCTATCCGAAATTCAATCCATCCATATAATAGCTATGTAAATATTTAATAAAAATATTTATGAGCTTGGTTTACAAAAATGAGGTCTCGATACCTCATTTTCTAACACTAATGACTTTAGGGTCAAAACATGTACCTAACTAACTGCCCAATTAACAAATTCGTCAGACCAAAATTCAATATAATACTATAATTAACTTGCAAATATTTATTAGTAATATTTACTGATTCGATCATCAAAGAATGGAGTTCTAAAACCACCATTTTCGACACCGCTGAAAATCAGCTTGTTACATGGATCGATACTTATTTCCTCGTTCTTGCTCTGAATCCGTCGTCCAATTTCCCCACCCCAACCATTGTTGACATCTGATTCTCCATTTGGTCTTCTTGCTTTTTCATTATTACCAAGTACCTATGTGCCGTCTTCTTGTTTGTATGTTCATTTCTGATGTGTCCTTTTTTCCAGTAATAAACTTGATTTCTCCCTTTTCTATTTAATCAGGTTTCTTCCTCCATTCCCGGCAATTGCGCTATTATCAAAGATAGGCCACTCACTATTTGTCTCTATCCACCACTTCATCCACCTATTCTGACACCTCATCACTCAGATATGTACTCTTGTCTTTTCACCATCCCTCTTTTTTAAAATATGGGTCGCTTCATTTCCAGCTCTCGGTGTGTGCCCAAATTTATAGTTTTGAAAGATTTTTCTTTTTGTTTGTAGATCTATATATACACCTTTAAGACTAACCTATCTTGTTGTTCTGATTGCAGTTTTTTTACCACCGTAAGTAAGTCACCTTCAACAATCATCTTTTCTGGCCCCATATCTAATCCCACGTTAACTGCTTAAAGGCATGCTAGAGCTTCTACAGCAAAAATCGAAGGTACATATTTTTTAATAACCACTTTGGTACCTAGTACTATACCATTTGTATATTTAACTATTATGCTTGAACATGATTTCAGTGAGTACGCCTGAAAGGCCGCATCATAGTTTATCTTTACAAACGGCTGTTTATGAGGCCTCTACTATTCTCCTTCTATTCTCCGGGCAGGTAACTTCTCATTTTCCGCATCAACTTTTGAGATATAGGCTTTTTCTCTTTTTGTTAATTATTGGGTTTTTTTCACTATTCTGTCATGTATCAATTTTCTGTCCATAGCAACCACATAGTGCATGTCACTATTTGACGCCCCTGCCTTGAAGTATTTGCAAAAAAATCCTACAACCCAGTCTTGATAGTTTAATACTAAATTCTCTTATGCCCAATGTATTTTTTGACTCATAACAAACTTGTGTTGCAACTAGATAATCTCTGAACACATGCTCAAGAGTTTCTTGGCTGTCTAAACATCTGGGACACTTTGTCGTACTAGTCAGTCGCTTCCGTTGCATATTATAGAAACTCGGGATGTAATTTTTTAAGATCCTCCAATTTGTAATCCTTATTTTTCTTGGTAGATCTATTTTCCGTAGCCTTTTGTAAAAATTATATAATTATTTTACTATACATTAGGATTATAGAGATTCATACCTTATATCAATATTTTGTAACGACTCCTAACTGAGTACACCCCAAAGGTTTCCTCTCTCCAAGCTATAATGCCATCCTATTGAGTCCTTACCAAAGGGATACATAGTATTTTAGTGGCTTCATCAGTTGTAAACTTATTGGTAATGAGCTGCACTTTCCATTTTTTGTTTATTTGATCAATTAGGTCAACTACTATATTAGTTGGCAAGCCACTAACACTTGATTTTATTACGTGGTCTATCAATCCAGGAACCTACGCATCATTCTAGACATCAATGCTACTTCTCGCTCCCACACTTCAACACATGCCTTCTAGAAAGAGTTTCTTGGCTGCCCATATGCTCTTCCAGGCATAAGATGGGTAAGTACTGAGGCCTGAGTTTAGAAAGTTGATATTCGAGTAATATTTTGCTTTAAGGTGCCTTACAAATAATGAATCTAGACTACGTAATAACCTTCTACCCCTTTTTAGCAAGCAAAGCAATACTGAATTTTTCAAGACTTCTAAAACCCATCCCCTCATTCTCCTTTAAGTTGCACAATTCAGCAAACTCACACCAATGGATCCCACATTTTTTCCCTGGCTTTTGCCACCAAAACCTACTTATAATGCATTCAAATTTCGAGCAAAATGATAATGGTAACAGAAAGCAAGACATTGAGTAGGGTTGGAATCGTCGGTAAAATACTTTTAATAAAATTTTCTTTCCTCATTAGGAAAGCGATTTTATGCTCCAATTATTGATTCAACTAATCAACCGATCCTTAAGTAATTGAAATGCTAATATTTTGTTACGCCCGACTATATTAAGGAGGCCATAATACCTTTCCGGGTCTGAAGCATAATTGTAACACTCTTCACCCAATACGGTCATTGGACTCGAGTAACATGATGCTACAACAACTATCAAAACTTATACACATGCTTACACAGTTTCAAATAAGAGCAACTACTACTGGAATTAACATTTAAAGATGAGTTCATGACTAATTAAACATTTAATCAACAATAGAAATAGATTTATCCGTAAATAAGGTTCATTTTTTTAAAATTTCCGAAAAACAACGTAGGTATCGATACTAAATAAGTAGCCATTGATATTTAATGAGTTAGGCATCGATACTAAATGTAAAAATCGATTCCATTTTAGCTCTCTGCTAATTTTTTGTTCAAATCATTTTTTCAGTACCTTGGCAGGGGTATCAGTGTTTTTATAACAAGTATCAATACTTGTGATTGGGTATCGATACCAAATTGGGTTACTGCCATTTTTGAAAATGTTTTGTTCTCATGATATCGATATATTGGTCCCAAGTATCGATACATTTATTCAGAATGCTATAAATTTCACAAGTTAAAATGTTCTTCATGCTCAAAACAATATTCTTACTCAACATACAATTATTGTCTAATTTAATTGAACCTACTAATATCTTTTAACCATTTGTCATGTCACATTAATACATTTTCATCGAGAATACCTAACATGCATTATCAACCTCGATCTCAAACGTCATAATGTCCATAAGCGAAATCCAAAAGCAACATCAACATTTCGTAAGTCCAATCCTAAAATAGTAATAATAAAATAATGATAATAACTAAAACTATAACTCTAACCCACATTGCCTTTTTTTAAAGTGTCCAAAGATTATAAAATCACCTACTCGAAAGTTATTGCCTTGCTAAGATCACTTCCTTTGCTGCTCCACTCACACTGAAAGTGCTACTTATTTGCACAATTTTAGTATGGAGTGTGTGAGCTTAAGCTCAGTGAATGTTTGGAATTACCTATGTTTGGAATTACCACAAAACATACACAATGTCATAAGTTACGCTAGAGCAACTAAAGCACGTTCACAACCATATTTGCATCAAGTCAAAATAACATATTCATGCTTTATTATCTCACATGTCTAGATTATGTACTCACATGCATATACATACAACATATTTCAAATATAAATCATTTAATGATAGATTGGCAACTTGAGATTATGAAACATAAAAGTGGACTCTATCACTACACATTGGATAAACGGATCTCCATCACACCAATGACTCAAAAGAGTCTAACATGTCCCACAAGTTTAGCATAAAATTGAACACTTTCCAACACACCAACATGTCCCAATGAATGGAGCTTAGATCAACACTCCCTTATCTCTCTAATCTGTCTCGGGGCCTAAATGCCCAAATTACAAAACACAAAGTTGAGTACTCACAATCTTATGGCATGCCAACTATATCCAACAGTTTCAAGAGATCATAAGGCCAAAATATTCACAATTACACACATATTTAATTGTCATTTTAATGCACCTAACCTTTGTTCATACTCATAAATTCATATCACAATCTCGTACACTATTCATGCTTATCGGTTTCACATTTAATTGCACTTTAAGTGCCATAACAATGCTTATTGAGCCATCATATATCAGACCACATATGTGTGCATTAAAATCAGTTTATCACATATCACATACAAGTATCCACACACATTATTTGTCATAACAACTTCATATTCCACAACTCGACATACATTAGGCATAATTTCATAACAAGATAAAAAGTATAAAGAAGGCTTACACTCGAAACTTAAGATAGGAGTTTAGGCTATTCCTAAGCTCCTAATTAATGCTACAAATTGTGGATACCAGCAGCGACTTCGGACACTCACTATTCACACTTACGCTTATTAGTCGAATGTTCAAACTAGTTTTTCCTTATCTTTTAACTTGCTCAAAGAGGCTCACTTGATCCGGCACTTTGCACACACAAGAAACACATTGCAAATTCATTAAAATCAGCCTTGAGCACAACCAAAGTAGCAAGAAAACACAATTCAAGCCTCTCATTTCTCACTACTGAAAACTAGCTAGATTTGCCAAAATTGAAGTTTTGACATCCTAATCTCATTTCTAATCCTCCATTTCAATTTCAAACATCTTAAATAAAATTTAATTTCACATCTAAGCCATTAATTTCACCTAAATTCGTGGTTCTGAAATTTCCAAAAAAAATTGAAGCTTTCAAAAATATGAAAAAGGGGAAATGCTTAATTCTTAGAAATTTGGTTATAAACTATCAAATTGAAGTGAAGTACCTTCTAACTAGGTTAGAATGAACCAAAAATCACTTTGAAATCACAAGTTTACTCAAGATTTTGAGATTTTTCATTTTTAATCCAAACATACTTTAAAAACATCAATTTTAAATATGACTCGATTTGAATTAACAACACTCTTTGTTTAACCTTAGAAATTCATAATATTACCTTAATTCAATGAAAATGACGATCTAAAGCTCTAATTCGAGACTTGAACTCAGGAAGAACAATGATGAATTTGGGGAAGAAAACGTGGTTTTCGTTTGAAATTGGGAGTTATTTTGGTGCTTGGAAGGTTAATAAATTCGAAAGAATGAATTGATTTTGAAGGAACTCTTTGATTTTAGGTTTTGGGAAATTTTGAATGATTTGGGGTTTTGAAAAGAAGAGGAAAGACGTGAATGGCTGCAAGTAGGAAACCAGTTTACAAATTGGGCAATTTGCCCTTTTCAGCACTCCTAATTCTTCTATTTTCCAATTAGGTCATAAATCAATTAAAATCCATTTTTTCAATTAGACCTCAAAATTGAATTATTTTTTGATCTAATTAATAAAATAAAAACATGATTATGTTACTCACATACTTAAATTACTCATTTAAGACCCTATTTTTTTTATATATGAATCAACCCCCAATTTAATAACTTGTTCTACTAACCCGATTTTTAGGATGTGACAATAACGTACCCTCAAAGTTTGCAATTTTTTTTGTAACAGCTCGATTTAGGGCCTAGTCAGAATAGTGGTGCGAGACCACGAATCCGAGGTGAATTTATGAGTTTACAAAGTTTATGCCATGTTTGCATGCTAGTATGAATGTTTCATGAAGCAATTTTATTAAATTGTGGTGGATTGGTCCAAAAGGACCAAATTGTAAAAAGTTGCAAAAAAATGAGTTTCTAGAAGATTTTTGTATGAAATAGCTTTAGAATAGTAATTAGAAGTCCTTAAATAGAAATTTTTCCAAAAATATTATTTTTGGACAAAATTGGCCTTGAGATGGTGTTATAGAAATTTTTAAGAGGAAGAGCATTTTGGTCATTTGTCTAATAAGTGCTTAAAATAGGAAAAAGATGATAAAAATCTCATCATCTTCTTCCCCCATGGCCGAAAATTGAAAGAAGCCATAGCTAGGGTTCTTCAATTTTTGAAGCTTGCTAGTAAGTGCTCCTAAGCCCGGTTTTTGACATTCTTCGTATTTTTGAAGTCCCGGTAGCATGAGTAAGCTATTTTTAACTATTTGATGAGCTAAGATGCATGTTTAAAAATTTAGCCATGAATGACATGCATGCTAAATGATTTTTTATGGAAGTTTATGAGAGTTTGATGTTAGATAAACATCTTTTCCTTAAGGAATTTCATGAAAAATGATAGTATGGACCTTTTTTGTAATGATTATAAAATTTGGTCATACATGCTAGAACTAGAGAGAATTGATGATTGCTATAGTAAAGAAAATGATTCAGCTAAGCATGATGTTTAAGAAAGTTGCATGAAAATCATTTTACGAGCCTAGGGGCAAAAGTGCAAATATGAGAAAGTATAGGGGCAAATTAGTAATTTTTCCAAAGTATGAGTTATGAGTCAATTTAGTCAGTATGATTATTAAAAGAAAAACGAAGCCCGGATCGAAACCGAGGCAAGAACAGAGTCGAGGACTAAATTGCTTAACTACATACATTTTGTATTTTGAGGTAAGTTTGTATGAGTTCTAAGCTTTATGATTTTATCATTTAATTGCTTAGTATAATATACATTGTTATCATGAATAGTTTAATGTTATGTTAAACAAAGAAGTCAATAAGATTAAACAAGAAAAAAGTCTCGATTGAAGATGAATTACCCTGGATATACGGTCCAGTACATGAGATAAGAAAGTCCGTATAAGACCAAGCCAAGGCATGGCATCGGCAATTAAGCAAGTTATCATGTAAGTCCAACGACCCAAGCTTGGCATTGAACAAGTTATCATGTAAGTCCAAGGACCCAAGCTTAGCATTGAACAAGTTATCATGTAAGTCCAAGGACTCAAGCTTGGCATTAAATAAGTTATCATGTAAGACCAAGCAAGCTTGGCATTGATTCAAGAAGAGATCTTCCACATAAGTCCATATTTAGAGTATGGCATTGGCATCAAGTACATGACTAGAGATCTAGTATTCCTGGTAATTCATAGAAATTCATCAGGCAAATGAGCAAAGCTAAAATGTGAAAACAAGAATGTTAAGAAAGCAAAGCCATTATCAAATTGAAATTGAATATTATTTATGTTATGAATGATGAATTAGAAGACATGATTATTATGTTTAAGTATGCTGATCAATGTGATCAAGAGATACAGGTACCTTGTTACCTTACAAGTATGACATTAGTAAGTACCATGGGACAAGTAAGTATCATGTATGAGTAAGTAAGCTTTATAGATGAGATAATGATACCATTCTTATGTCAAAATGGTTTACATGAAGCAAGTTTATTTTTTTTATGTGTTATACATGCAAACTTACTAAGCTAAATGCTTACGTCTTTGATTGTTTCTTTCTATGTAGTCCCGCCAAGCTAAATTGTGGATCATTGGAGTCGGAGCTCATAGCACACTATCGACCCTTATTTTGGTATAGCCAAATTATATTACTAAGTATGGCATGTATAGGAATCATTCATTTTGAGAACATGTTTTTTTTTTTGTAAGGCCATTATATAGGCTATCAAGTTATTATTCTTTTGTATATGGCTAAGTGGTTGGCCAAACTTGTTTAAGTTGTTTGTATATAGATGTCAATGAAATATGTAGTAATGTTCATAAAAGTTATATTATTAATGATTTGTATTGGTTGAAGTTGAGTTGATCTTCATTTAAGGGAGGCAAATGGCTTGGTAAATAGCCTCTAATTGCCTACACGGTTAGACACACGGGCGTGTGTCTAGACCGTGTTAACCCTGCACCTTAATGTTTTAAATCAAGTTAGACCACGGTCATTTTACACAGCCGTGTAAGACGCACGTTCAAAGCATGGGCATGTGCTTAGGCCGTGTGGTTGAAGTCAGTAGCTTCACACGGTTGGTAGACACGGGCGTCTCAAAGCCGTGTGAATAAAGTCAGTAACCTTCCACGGTTGTAGGCATGGGCGTGTAAATGAGTACACGGGCGTGTCCTCAACCAACATGGGCGTGTGAACCCTACTTCTAAGATGAGAGTTAGATGAAGTGTCCGGAGGCATTCGGATAAATGTTTAAGGCCTCGTAGGCCCATAATATGCATGTTATGATCAAGAAAGAAAATTTTTAAGTTGGTTCAAAATTTTACAGACCGTAAGTACATAATTAAGTGAGTTTAAGCATGGTAATGCCTTGTATCCAGTCCTAACATCGGTCTTGGGTATAGGTGTTACATTTGGTGGTATCAGAGCTATGGTTTAGTCGATTCTAGGACTAACGTAGCATAAACACGAGTTTAGCTATATATGCCATACCTAAGAATGTTTTTATAATGATAGTGTGACGACTCCTGACGACTTAAAATTTTGTTTATACATATAGTAAATGGATTCCGAAGGAAATGTGGCGGATGACGTAGAAAGTAATGCGCCGGCTCCCGCTGAGGGGACAGTGCCGAGCGAAAATAAGAATAGACCCACTACGGTGAGTCAAAGAGGAGGAGAATAGGCTAGAGGTGCCTTCCTCTACATGATGAACACATGGTATACAGAGTTTATTCGGGCGAACCCGAATGCACAACCCCTTCCAACCCCGCATATTCCATTACCTGTTTCTGTAACGCCTCAAGTAGTAGAGGTGGTAAGAAGAGATAAACCTCCAATCGATAGGATCAGGAAACATGGGGCAGAAGAATTCCGAGCTAAAAAGGAAGATGATCCAGAAAGAGCTGAGTTCTGGTTGGAAAATACCATCAGGGTATTTAATGAGTTGTCATGCACACCTGAGGAATGCATGAAGTGTGTAGTCTCACTCTTAAGAGACTCTGCTTACCAATGGTGGAACACCCTTGTGTCAGTAGTACCAAAGGAAAAGATTTCATGGGAATTCTTCCAAGAAGAGTTCAAGAAAAAGTATATTAGTCAAAGATTTGTGGAACAGAAAAGAAAAGAATTTCTAGAGTTAAAGCAAGGCAAGATGTCTGTAACCGACTATGAGCGGGAGTTTGTACGACTTAGCAAGTATGCTCGCGAATGTGTATCCACTGAGGCCATCATGAGTAAAAGGTTTGAAGATAGGTTAAATGAGGACATCAAATTGCTTGTTGCTGTCCTAGAATTAAAAAAATTTGTTGTGCTAGTAGAAAGGGCTTGTAAAGTCGAAGAACTAGTAAAGGAGTAGAAGAAGTCTGAAATGGAGTCTCGTGACTCTAAAAAGAGACAGTGGAATAAGTCATTCCAGTCTTCATCATCGATCAGCTACTTCAACTGGGTTTTCAAGAAAAGACAAGAGTAAGCAGTATTCAGGAAATAAAGCACAGACGACTTCAGATGCAAGTGTTGAAAATTTTAGACCTGGCAGACCTGAATGTCCACAGTGTGGCAGACGTCATCTTGGAGAGTGCCGAGCACATGAAAATCCATGTTTTAGATGTGGATCCCAAGACCATTTCATAAAAGATTGTCCAGAGATGATGAAAGAAGAAAGAACTCAAAACCTGAGATCTGGGAATATGGTCAAAGGGAAACCGCAGAAAAACCATAGAAGTGGGGCAAGTGGAAGAAGTAACCCTAGAGACCAGGCCACGAGACCCGAGCGTAGAGCGCCTGCAAGGACTTATGTCATTTGCGCTCGCGAAGAGGCATCTTCTCCTGATGTTATTATGGGTCCCTTTTCTCTTTACAATACTAAAGTTATTGCCTTAATAGATCCCGGATCCACACACTCTTACATTTGTATGAAATTAGTATCTGATTTGAGTATGCCTATAGATACTACAGAATTCATGATTAAGGTGTCTAATCCTTTAGGCAAGAGTGTGTTAGTTGATAAAGTATGTAAAGATTGTCCACTAATGATTAGAGGTCATTGCTTTAAAGCAAATCTTATGTTGTTACCATTTGATGAATTTGACCTCATTCTTGGTATGGACTGGTTGACTACTCATAAAGTAGTAGTTAATTGTGGGAAGAAGTGCATAGAAATGAAATGTGAAAGTGGGGATGTTCTTCATGTCAAATCAGATGAACATGATAGATTGCCGGTAATGATTTCTATTATGACGACACAGAGATGTTTAAGAAAACGGTATGAAGCATATCTGGCCTCTGTGATGAACAATAAAGAAACAGAGCTGAGGATTGAGTCAGTATCGATAGTATGTGAGTACGTGGATGTTTTTCCCGAAGAATTACCGGGACTACCACCAGTAAGAGAAGTTGAGTTCAGCATTGAGTTAGTTCCCGGTACGGTACCGATATCTATTACTCCTTATAGGATGGCTCCAACAGAGTTGAAGGAATTGAAGTTACAGTTGCAAGAATTAACTGATAAGGGTTTTGCAAAATCAAGTTGTTCACCATGGGGTGCTCCGATTTTATTTGTGAAAAAGAAAGATGGCACCATGAGATTGTGCATAGATTACAGTCAGCTTAATAAAGTGACAGTAAAGAATAAGTACCCATTGCCAAGGATCGATGATTTATTCGATCAATTGAAAGGAGCTGCTGTGTTCTCTAAAATAAATTTGAGATCAGGGTACTACCAACTGAGGGTGAAAGATTCAGATGTATCCAAGACTGCCTTTCGAACGAGGTATGGGCATTATGAATTTTTAGTCATGCCCTTTGGGTTAACCAATGCGCCTGCAGTATTCATGGATTTAATGAACCGCATCTTTAGGCCATACCATGACAAGTTTGTGGTCGTTTTTATTGACGACATACTGATTTATTCCAAAGATGAGAATGAGCATGCTGAACATCTTCGGATAGTTTTACAGACTCTTCGAGAAAATCAGTTATATGCCAAGTACAGTAAAAACAAGTTTTGGCTCAAGGAAGTAGGATTTCTTGGACATATTGTCTCGAGAGATGGAATCTGATTAGATCCTAGTAAGACCTCAGCCATAATAGACTGGAAGCCACCTAAGAACATCTCCGAAATTAAAAGTTTTCTGGGCCTAGCCGGTTATTACAGGCGATTTGCCAAGGGGTTTTCCATGATTGCAACCCCGATTCTAAATTGTTACAGAAAAATGTGAAGTTTGAGTGGACAGAAAGTTGCCAACAAAGTTTTGAGAAATTGAAAGCAATGCTGACAGAAGCTCCAGTTTTAGTACAACCCGAATCAGGGAAGGAATTTATAATTTACAGCGACGCATCCTTAAATGGATTAGGCTGTGTACTTATGCAAGAAGGCAAGGTGATTGCTTATGCTTCCAAACAGTTGAAGCCTCACGAAAAGAATTATCCGACGCATGATTTAGAGTTGGCTGCCATAGTCTTCGCTTTGAAGATTTGGAGACACCATTTATATGGTGAAAGATGTCAAATTTTTACTGATCACAAAAGTCTGAAGTACTTGATGACGTAAAAAGAGTTGAATTTAAGGCAACGGAGATGGTTAGAGTTGATAAAAGACTATGAGTTGATCATTGACTACCATCCAGGAAAGGTGAATGTAGTCGCCGATGCTTTGAGCAGGAAGACCCTTTTTGCATTAAGGGCAATGAATTTGCGGATGACCTTATCCGGCGATAATTCTATTCTAGCTGAGTTGAGAGCTAGACCAATGTTTCTTCAAGAGATCTTTGAGGCTCAGAAAGAAGATAACGAATTGCAAGTCAAGAGAACTCAGTATGAGTCAGATATTAATTCCGACTTTCGAATTGATTCTGATGGATATTTGATGTTTAGAAATAGGGTTGTGTACCGAGAAAAGAAGAACTTATTCAGAGAATTTTGCACGAGGCACATAACGGGTGTTTATCTATACATCCGGGTAGCACTAAGATGTATAATGACTTGAAGCAACTATATTGGCGGCCGAAAATGAAGAAAGACATTTCAGAGTTTGTTTCCAAGTGCATGATTTGCCAGCAAGTAAAGGCTGAACACCAAGTACCTTCTGGTTTACTTCAGCCCATCTTGGTTCCAGAGTGGAAATGGGACTGTATTACTATGGATTTTGTAACGGGTTAACCGATTTCACCAAGTAAGAAAGATGCTATATGGGTTGTAGTTGATAGACTCACTAAGTCGGCCCATTTTATACCCGTACGAGTGGATTACTCACTTGACAAGTTGGCAAACTTGTATGTTTCAGAAATAGTAAGGCTTCACAGAATTCCCTTATCGATCATATCGGATAGAGATCCAAGATTCACATCCAGATTTTGGAAGAAGCTGCAAGAAGCCTTGGGTACAAGATTGAGTTTTAGCACAGCCTTTCATCCTCAAACTGACGGTCAGTCGGAAAGAGTAATTCAAATACTAGAGGATATGCTTCGGTGTTGTGTTCTTGAATTTCAAAACAGTTGGAAAAAGTTTCTCCCATTGATAGAATTTGCCTACAACAATAGTTTTCAGTCAAGCTTAAAGATGGCGCCTTATGAGGCTTTATATGGGCGTAAGTGCAGAACGCCTTTATTTTGGACTGAACTTAAAGAAAGCCAAATTCAGGGGGTTGATTTGGTTAGAGAAGCTGAAGAAAAAGTTAAAGTGATATGAGAATGTTTAAAAGCTGCATCAGATAGACAAAAGTCTTATTCAGATTTAAAGAGAAAAGAGATAGAATACCAAATCGGGGATAAAGTTTTCTTGAAAGTGTCACCATGGAGAAAAGTCCTCAGATTTGGTCGAAAAGGCAAGTTAAGCCCACGTTTCATTGGACCTTATGAGATTATTCAGAGAGATGGACCGGTAGCTTATCGTTTGGCCCTATCATCAGAATTAGAAAAGATACATGATGTGTTTCACGTGTCAATGTTGCGACGCTACAGATCAGACCCTTCACATGTGATTACCCCATCAGAGATAGAGATTCATCCCGACATGACTTACAGTGAAGGCCCAGTCAAAATTTTGGCTTGAGAAGTCAAGTAATTGAGAAATAAAAGTATTGCCTTAGTGAAAGTATTGTGGCAAAGACATGGGATAGAGGAAGCTATGTAGGAAACAAAAGAGAATATGAGAAACCAGTATCCAAACCTTTTTGTTGGTAAGATTTTCGAGGACGAAAATCCCTAAGTGGAGGAGAATTGTAACAGCCCGATTTAAGGCCTAGTCAGAATAGTGGTGCGAGACCACAAATTCGAGGTGAATTTATGAGTTTACAAAGTTTATGCCATGTTTGCATGCTAGTATGAATGTTTCATGAAGCAATTTTATTAAATTGTGGTGGATTGGTCCAAAAGGACCAAATTGTAAAAAGTTGCAAAAAAATGAGTTTCTAGAAGTTTTTTGTATGAAATAGCTTTAGAATAGTAATTAGAAGTCCTTAAATAGCAATTTTTCCAAAAATATTATTTTTGGACAAAATTGGCCTTGAGATGGTTTATAGAAATTTTTAAGAGGAAGAGCATTTTGGTCATGAACTATTTGATGAGCTAAGATGCATGTTTAAAAATTTAGCCATGAATGACATGCATGCTAAATGATGTTTTATGGAAGTTTATGAGAGTTTGATATTAGATAAACATCTTTTCCGTAAGGAATTTCATGAAAACTGATAGTAGGGACCTTTTTGTAATGATTATAAAATTTGGTCATACATGCTAGAACTAGAGAGAATTGATGATTGCTATAGTAGAGAAAATGATTCAGCTAAGCATGATGTTTAAGAAAGTTGCATGAAAATCATTTGACGAGCCTAGGGGCAAAAGTGCAAATATGAAAAAGTATAGGGGCAAATTAGTAATTTTTCCAAAGTATGAGTTATGCATCAATTTAGTCAGTATGATTATTAAAAGATCTATTTATGATTATAGATCAAGAAAAACGAAGCCCGGATTGAAACCGAGGCAAGAACAAAGCCGAGGACTAAATTGCTTAACTACATACATTTTGTATTTTGAGGTAAGTTTGTATGAGTTCTAAGCTTTATGATTTTATCATTTAATTGCTTAGTATAATATACATTGTTATCATGAATGGTTTAATGTTCTGTTAAACAAAGAAGTCAATAAGATTAAACAAGAGAAAGTCCCGATTGAAGATGAATTACCCTGGATATACGGTCCAGTACATGAGATAAGAAAGTCCGTATAAGACCAAGCCAAGGCATGGCATCGGCAATTAAGCAAGTTATCATGTAAGTCCAAGGACCCAAGCTTGGCATTGAACAAGTTATCATGTAAGTCCGAGGACCCAAGCTTGGCATTGAACAAGTTATCATGTAAGTCCAAAGACTTAAGCTTGGCATTAAATAAGTTATCATGTAAGACCAAGCAAGCTTGGCATTGATTCAAGAAGAGATCTTCCACATAAGTCCATATTTAGAGTATGGCATTGGCATCAAGTACATGACTAGAGATCTAGTATTCCTGGTAATTCATAGAAATTCATCAGGCAAATGAGCAAAGCTAAAATGTGAAAACAAGAATGTTAAGAAAGCAAAGCCATTATCAAATTGAAATTGAATATTATTCATGTTATGAATGATGAATTAGAAGACATGATTATTATGTTTAAGTATGCTGATCAATGTGATCAAGAGATACAGGTACCTTGTTACCTTACAAGTATGACATTAGTAAGTACCATGCGACAAGTAAGAATCATGTATGAGTTAGTAAGCTTTATAGATGAGATAATGATACCATTCTTATGTCAAATGGTTTATATGAAGCAAGTTTATTTTTTTTTTATGTGTTATACATGCAAACTTACTAAGCTAAATGCTTACGTCTTTGATTGTTTCTTTCTATGTAGTCCCGCTAAGCTAAATTGTGGATCATTGGAGTCGGAGCTCATAGCACACTATCGACCCTTATTTTGGTATAGCCAAATTATATTACAAAGTATGGCATGTATAGGAATCATTCATTTTGAGAACATGTTTTTTTTTTGTAAGGCCATTATATAGGCTATCAAGTTATTATTCTTTTGTATATGGCTAAGTGGTTGGCCAAACTTGTTTAAGTTGTTTGTATATAGATGTCAATGAAATATGTAGTAATGTTCATAAAAGTTATATTATTAATGATTTGTATTGGTTGAAGTTGAGTTGATCTTCATTTAAGGGAGGCAAATGGCTTGGTAAATAGCCTCTAATTGCCTACACGGTTAGACATACGGGCGTGTGTCTAGACCGTGTTAACCCTGCACCTTAATGTTTTAAATCAAGTTAGTCCACGGTCATTTTACACGACCGTGTGTATGAGCCGTGTAAGACGCACGTTCAAAGCATGAGCGTGTGCTTAGGCCGTGTGGTTGAAGTCAGTAGCTTCACATGGTTGGTAGACACGGGCGTGTCAAAGCCGTGTGAATAAAGTCAGTAACCTTCCACGGTTGTAGGCATGGGCGTGTAAATGAGTACACGGGCGTATCCTCAAGCAACATGGGCGTGTGAACCCTGCTTCTAAGATGAGAGTTAAATGAAGTGTCCGGAGGCGTTCGGATAAATGTTTAAGGCCTCGTAGGCCCATAATATGCATGTTATGATCAAGAAAGAAAAGTTTTAAGTTGGTTCAAAATTTTACAGACCGTAAGTACATGTTTAAGTGAGTTTAAGCATGGTAATGCCTTGTATCCAGTCCTAGCATCGATCTTGGGTATAGGGTGTTACTTTTTTCCCTACACTGAGTCTACACATTTGTGTCATAGAAAATCAAAGATTTATCGAAATTTATACATTGGCCAGAACTCCTTTTATTCTTCAAAAAATTGATTTAGTGCCGTGACTCCTCTTCCGTAACTTCCCCAAATAGCACACAATCATTTGCTAAAAACAAGTGTGATATCTCCGGACCTCGTCTACAAGTCTTAGCACGGTTAATCAATCCATCCCCAATCGCCAGTCTCATGAATGATAAAAACCTCACGCTACATATCAAGAATAAATAGGGGCTAAGTGGGTCTTCTTGATGAAGCCCTCTTTTTGGAATTATACGTTCTCCTGGATCCCCATTTAGTACAATAGAATAAGACACTGAACTTATACAATGCATTATAAGATCTATCCATGTTGTAGCAAACCCCATCTCTACCATCATCTGCCTTGGGAAACCTCATTCCACCTTGTCATATTTTTGCTTGAAAGTGTTTAGTATTTCATAAGCTAGCAAACATTATCAGTAATTAATCGCCTTGGGACAGAAGCGTTTTACACTTCATCTATGCAATCATTCAATAATTTTTAAAACTGATTACCTATTGCCTTCAAGATAATTTTATAAAGAACCAAACACAAGCTTATGGACCGAAACTATTTTAGGTTATCTGGCTTCACGACTCTCAGAATAAGTACGATAAGAGTGAGATTAATACCTGATAAAGTAGCCCCTCCATTTAACACATCCAGCAGAATGATCCTAAATCATGTCCCAAAATGTACCTATACTTTGGAAAAAATAAGGTCAACAAACCATATGGTCTTAGGGCCTTTGTGGGACTCATATCTTTTAGAGCGATCATAATTTCCTCACTTCAGTAAACTGCTTTTAGGGAAGTATTCATCTTTTATGTAATGCAACGTCTGACCCCTCCTAAGATGTGTTCCATATTTCCCCTACTCCTTGATATGAGAATAATTCTTCAAAGTACCCATTTTCTATAGACAACATACCTTGGTGGTCCGTCACCACTTGCTCGTTCCTTCTTTGTAGTCCTTTTATACGATTTGTGCGTCTCCTTTAAGAAGCAAACCGATGAAAAACATTGTGTTTTTGTCCCCTAATTTTAACTAGTTTGCTCTTCCCCTTCGCTCCCAATACCTCTCCTCCTTTTTCAATTTCTATATTAATATTCAATTTTGTTTCCATAAGCTCGTACAGGTTTTCCTCCCTCTTGTCTCCCTCATTAAAAATATTGATCTAGCTGTAAAGCTTCTTTTTATTACCTATCGATTTCCTCCTAATGCTGTCACCCCACTTTCGATATCCTATACACAAGTATGCAAGACATTGGGGGATATTCGCTTCATTGGTAGACTATAACCGTTGAATTTCAGCCTTACAAGTATCCTCCATAGCCGACCATAATTCAAATCGAAACCTGAGATTAGTAATCTGTTTCCTTTATTGAGTCATAGATATAAGCAATTGGCAAATACCTAAGGTGAAATTCTGGGAATCTTGTCCACCAACTCGAATTTGCCACCCCTCAATCTAGCCTCTTTCTAATATTGTTTTCAATGAAGTTACCCTTCTCCCACATGAACAATGACTCTTCATATCCCATATCCTCTAATTGACAGGTTTCCAGTGTAGATCGAAATTCCTCCATTCGTCCTTCTTCTCTAGGCAATCCTCTTTTTTTATTGATCGAATATAGAATCTCATTAAAATCGCCTAACATATGTTAATTTTTAATTTGTGTTTATTGTGTTATCATTTTCAAAAAAAAAATCATCGCCACACCACTGCGTCATCACCATTGCATCTGCTAATTATCTTTCACCATGGAAGAAAATAATTGGGGTTTTGCAATGAATAGAAAGACAGTTTCCTAGACCTTGTTGATTGTTTATTTGCAAGCAATAATCTCCTATTATTGAAGGGGTTCTTCGCTTTTTGCAGCTCTTTTACTAAGTTTCTTTTTCACTTAGTTTTTTCTAGGTTTATTTGTGTGTACCTCATTGATATATGTTTTCTAGAAAAATTTTGGCTTTGTACAATGGAATTCTTAGATTACTGTAAATAATTTTGGGTTGTTATCTAGGTTGATTTTGTTCACATTGAATTTTTTTAATTAGAATTTAGGCAAATTTTATAAATTTTAGCATTTTTATTTTTAAATTTGCAGATAAAAAATAATAGAAAAAGAAGGATCTGGAAGAACAATATGAATAACACAAATTACCCATATTTTTTTAATTTTTTAGGTTAAAATTATTTAATTATTTCATGGAACTAATGAATTTCTACTTTTATATTTTTCAAAGCTTTCTATTTTAATAATATGTTTTAGTATATATTCAAAAATTTTATATATTTATTTCTATTTTTTATAATTTTTAAATATATTGGATAAAATATATTTTTAATTAAAATGCCATGTGGCATGTTTTTATTGGTCACCCATATTTTCTAATGACGTTTAAAAAATTGGCCTATAATAGAAAAATATTTTAGGTGCCAAATTGAGACAAGAAAAAGTTTTAGATATCAAAGTTGGAAAACAAATATACTTTAGGGGTCAAATCGTGAATTAAGCTTAAAATAAATAAATAAATAATTTTTTCCTTAAATAAAAATTGTCTTCAATAAATAACTCAATGTGTATGTGTCACGGGTCGCGGATCAAAGCTCGTGACCGTTGCGCACAGAACGTCTCATGAAGGTCAACTAATTAAATGAAGCTCATTTAACCTGCTTGAGCTGGCCCGACTCATAAAACATATGGTAAAGCTTACCTACTTAAAGCCTTAGTGACCTAGTGAAACATTCTAGTAAAACTAAAGTTATTAGGGTGATTAATATAAATACTAAGGTATAAACATTTATAGAGTTTAAATCTCTTACGACTCTCAATTTTAGATAAGTTCTAATATTGACTGTCGATGTGACTCAATCTGTACCGTTGAATTTAGAGAGCTTAACTATAAACAAAAGGTCTCCCCCCTCATTTGTAATCATTTCGTTGTAAACCTTTAAAATAATAAAATCCTTTTGAGATTATTTACTCAAACACCTTATGTGCGATATTTCCCTTTGGCTATTCTGTTTGTTCGTGGCTTCCTTTGTTTTGAGTTTACTTCCTCTTTGCTTCGGTGTCCTAGAGAATTTATGCTAGAATTTTCGCTTTGCGAGTGTAAGACTGACTTAGGCAAGATTTGAACCCAATAAATCGTCTAAGACTGCATAGTTTGTCAAACTAAAGTTCTAACCTCATGACATATGCATTCTAACCTCATGACATATGCACATTGAATATTTTTACAAGACATTATCAATATTTTTATTATTATTGAAATTAGAATGTTAGTCTATAATCTTTAAGTTTATTTTTTAATAAATATGGAAAAAATAAATTTAACTGTATAAACATAAATTTATTAAAAAATTATTAAATTATACATACAATCAAGTAAATTTTACAATTAATTTAACTAACTTTGAATGTTTAAACTTAAAATTTCAAAATATACACATTTATTTATGTTTAAATGTAACCAAAGTATACTTGTTTTTATTAAAATGTTGATTTTTAAATATTGTTTTTGCTAAAAACAAATTAAAAATGTAAATTAAAGATTAAAAACCATAGTCTCAAATTAAAAAAAAAAAAAACTATATTCAAGAATGTTTAAAAAGAGTAATAGTAAAAAGAAACATATTGAGAATATAAGTTACAATAGCATATTTTAGTTAAATCTAAAAACATTTTTTTTACAATAACAACTCAATATATAAAATTGCACATGAATAGAAATAAATTATAGATAAAAATAAAAATATATAAATTGAATACAGAAAAGCTTCAATTTCAATTAGGCATGCTCCTGATTGAAGTAATTCGTCCAGATCTGTTTGAAAAATGAGAGAGTTAGGACAAATATGAGGTATGAAAAATGAATTTACGTAAAATTTAAGGCCAATTTTTATATAGATCTGGCTTTCGGCAAGATCTTTCGGCTTGAGCCTGACCTGGCCTAGCCTGGCCTGACCCAACCCGAAAATATTATAATATAATTATTATATATTAAATCACTAACTCGATAATAAGTACACCCATTACCCAAAACTTGGAAAAAAAATATTTACCCAATTAAGTAACCCAATCCAAAATATAAAATTATATTTAATACAATGAAATATTATTATTTTTATGGTAATGTTTTTATATAAATATTTTTTAATGTGTTAGAAAATTTTATTTTAATGCATTTAGTGTATTATATTTTTAAAAAAATATTTTTAAATAAAAATTAATCTAAAAAATTAAATATTGACGAGATAGATTAAGTCCGAACTTACTTTTCTTAAATAGGATCGGGTTTAAGAAAAAAAGTAAGCTGATTTTCAAACTCAACACAAGCTTGAAAATTTAATTTAGGGTAAATTACACCAACAGTCACCCAACTTTGGGGTAACTGACAAAACAGTCACTTAGGTTTCATTTCAGTCACTCAAATTTCGAAAAGTTACAAAACAGTCACTAATTAACAGTTACCGTTAGGTGTTAACGGAATTGCTGACGTGGCAAGTTAACCAGCTGATGACTTGCC
The DNA here is from genome assembly GCA_005393395.2 of Gossypium australe. NCBI lineage: Eukaryota > Viridiplantae > Streptophyta > Magnoliopsida > Malvales > Malvaceae > Gossypium > Gossypium australe. The sequence continues at coordinate 102,458,283 of CM016624.1, forward strand.
ACGTTGGTGAAGCAGCTTCATTTTCCTCTTTTTCTTCTTCTTCTTCTTCTTCTTCTTCTTCTTCTTCTTCTTCTTTTTTCTTCTTCTTCTTTCTCCATTGCTCATTGCTCATTTTTCTCCATTGCTCCAATGGAGGGTAAAACCATGGTGTATTCCTCAACATTTTTCTCCACTCCTCAACATTTCTCTAAAACAACAACTACTTCCCCGTTCATCACTGTCACTTCAAGTTTACTCTGTTTTGGCAAAAAGTTTGCGCCAGAAAGAAGAAGCCTTTCAGACTGCACATTCTAAGCTACTGAAAAAAGTAAGTGAAATTGAACAGTCAGAACAACGGGTATCTTCTGCCAGGGAGAAGCTTAGCATTGCTGTTGAAACACCCCACACCCGGCCCACGAGCCTGAACCGGATCTGGTATGTTCCTTAAATAAATCGGTTTTTCAAGTTCTAAATGACTTAGAGAAAATTTGTGTAATTTTAAAAAAATTGTTTTGGGTTGGGCTTAATTTGAAACCTATTTAATAAATTCTGGAAATCCAACTTAAATAGGGTGACAAAATAATTTTTGGGTTTATTATTTTAAAAGAAATAAATTTACTTATCTTTAATCAAACATAAATTGTATCATATTCAAATAAAAATAAACAGAAATAAAGAAAATCCAACTGGGCCTTATGGCCTTATTACATCATTCAAACCCAAAATAAAGTA